>SJYX01003772.1:12884-78724 GCA_006410675.1 Oreotragus oreotragus
CACTTTCACAGCATCATCTTTCAGGATTTGAAATAGCTCTACTGGAATTCCATCACCTCCACTAGCTTTGTTCATAGTGATTCTTTCTAAGGCCCACTTGACTTCACATTCCAAGATGTCTGGTTCTAGATGAGCGATCACACCATCGTGATTATCTGGGTCGTGAAGATCCTTTTTGTACAGTTCTTCTGTGTATTCTTGCCACCTCTTCTTAATATCTTCTGCTTCTGTTAGGTCCATACCATTTCTGTCCTTTATCGAGCCCATCTTTGCAGTTCATAATAAAATTGCCCAGAATATCCATTTTTCTGTGAGTTTCACCATAAGGGAAACATCAGGTGAGAAGTAGAGAAGAGAGAGCAGGAACTAACAGCAACTCGTTTCAAACATAAATTTTGTTTACAACACATGAGGGACCATCCAATTGATTTAAAGCCATCATTAGAGCAAAAGTTCATGGTAAGGGACAACAGTAAGTTTACTGAGAGGCTGGGGCGGGGGTGGGGGAGGGAATTTAGCTTTTGATCTTTTCAATTTTTTTCGGATTGCTAACATCAAGAATCAACTTTTGAACTTTTAAGACATTTTTAGCTTGTCCTAAAAGAACCAGTAAAAGAAACTAAATCATTCCATGAGCCATCTTTGTTGCTCTGTCCTAGCTATATGATTTTCTCTTTCTGCATTGTCCCTGCTTTCCAGGAAGTGTCATCTCCAGGGGATACTGCAGTTAGATGAGTGAAGAGAGATTCAGAATTTTGATGATGCTCTTTTACCCACCTGATGGTGCTCTTTTGCTCCCATGGCAAATGTGCCCCAAACTCTGAACTATGTTCTTGATGTGACCAAGTATCTATCTGACCCTACACGCTGAGAGGCTTCAGAGAGCTTTCATTCAGCAGATTCTTTTAACAAAATGGAAAGGGAGCATTGCAATTACTTAATCAAAGTTTTCAAGCTCTTTTAAAAATTAACCTATTTCTTAAACAGTATTATACTAAGAAGTAGAATATCAAAACCACATAAAATTAGAGCACTCATTGAATTCGGGGGTGCTGGGAACCCTATATCCATCCAATAGCCTTCTTCCTTCCTGCTCCTTCTCCTCAGTTCCTTGTAGTATTTGCTGGATGAGAAGCCAGAGATACATCTCAATCTATATAATAGAAAGACTGTGTAAAACATATACAGCATTATATTGATACATTATATAACATAGATGGAGAAGGAAATGGCAACCTACTCCAGTATCCTTGCCTGGGAAATCCTATGGACTGAGGGATCTGACAGGCTACAGTCCATAGGGTCGCAAAAAGGTGGACACCACTTAGTGACTAAACAACATTATATAGAACGTATGAAATAGAAGCTTCCCTGTTTACAGATTTTAAACTTCTTAATTTGTCCTCAGATTAGCAAAGTTATGATCTGGAATAAAAATTCTTCCCCACTCTACCATCAGATGGGGGTTTGAGCAACTCTCTATGGCCATCATGTCCACAACCATTGCATGTTGTTACTTTGAAGTGTTTTTATGAAAAGCGATTACCCCATTTTGAAATGTTAAAAGTAGCAAGAATGTTAAAAGTGCTAATAAGATGTATTTGATTATGAGACAAAATAGTTGTAAGATCATTTTTTTAAAATATAAATTTATTTATTTTAATTGGAGGTTAAGTACTTTACAATATTGTATTGGTTTTGCCATACATATGGTACCTCACTGTGGTTTTGATTTGCATTTCTCTGATAATGAGTGATGTTGAGCATGTGAGATCATTTTTTAAGTGTGACCAATTTTACAACACACATTGAGATCAAACATCAGAGAGTTCCGCTGTTTCTCACAGACGGCTTGACTCAAAAGGTGGCGAAGCCCACATCCTTGTGCTGATGCAGCTGAGCATCAGGAGACAAGGAGAAGCAACAGACCAAAGTGGGGAAACTTTGGAGTGTGTGGGGCTACAAAACGAGAGATTTACCTCTGATGCCTGTTAACCATGTGATGATTCAAAAAGATGTTAGAATTCCAATAAAGAACTGAAAACTAATTCTTCACAAAAGTGTTGCTGTTGAAACTTCTGTCCCTAGCCACAGATGGCCCACTGGTTTCAAAGCACATGTGACTCTAAACAGAATCAAAGGGAGCGTTAAAGTAGCGATAGAGAATACAGCCTCTGAGAAAATCCTCACGGTATTCGCAGGGAACATCAAGGGTAATCCCACCCCAGCAGACTTTTGATGTAGAAAAATCGGTCTATTTGGGAAAAGAATAATATGCCTATTTTACCATTCCTGTTTCTGTTTAGTAAAAATGAAGGGACTTTAGGCATAAACTCACCACAGTCACTTTGGACTTAGGACCAAAAGGACTGATGGACAGCATTTTGGAGTCGAGTTCATTCATGTTAGGGGCTTCTCAGGTGGTGCTAGCGGTAAAGAATCCACCTGCCAGTGTAGGAGACACGAATACGGATTCGATTCCCTGGGTTGGGAAGATCCCCTGGAGAAGGAATGGCAACCCACTCCAGTATTGTTGCCTGGAAAATTCCACGGGGAGAGAAACCTGGTGGGCTACAGTCCACAGGGCCATAAAGAGTCGGATGCAACTGAGTGATAGAGAACCAGTTTGCTCCATATAATGAACAAATAAACTTCAGAGTAACACCAAAACCCGCTTATCTTGACTCGTTTGCTCTATCTGGAGGGCACTTTACTTAAATTTTTATTTTCCTTGGTAGATACAAATTAGTTGACAGAATGAAGTCTAACCACAGTGGCCCTCGTTATTATCCGAACTCCTTGAGTTATTTCCAAGTTCTGAGATTATTTTGATTATTCCCCTAATTTAAAAGTACAACATAAAAATAAATTGTATTGTGTTTCAAGTCATAAAATCTATACTCATCTGCTAAATGTGGAAAATTCTCCCCATAAAGCTAATTAACTAGATAAAAGGTCCATATCAAGCTTGAAGCAGTTCCTGTCTCTAAGGGCCTAACTCAGTAATTAATTATGTTTCTGAGAGTCTCTGAAAACACTTTTCCAGCTTCCTGGGTCTTTAGAAATGAAACATTTTGGGCATCATCCAAAATATCTTAATCTCTCAATCTGCTTAGAGTCCAGTCAAGTTCTGCAAGGAAAGAAGGATGTGTGAGTCCTTAACATCCTCATCATTTCATCAGTTATTCACCTCAGGGTTCAGATAACACCAACTGAATTTTTAATCCACCTCATTTTTTGAGATTTGTTAACATTCGAGTGACCATTCATTTGCAGTGAGTTTAGGGTATTGGCTTGGTTGAAATCAAAGCTATTAATAAAGCATTAGTTAAAGCATGAGTTAAGTACTGACGGGCTTCCCTGGTGGCTCAGATGGTAAAGCGGCTGTCTACAATGCAGGAGACCTGGGTTCGAGCCCTAGGTTGGGAAGATCCCCTGGAGAAGGAAATGGCAGTCCACTCCAGTACTGTTGCCTGGAAAATCCCATGGACAGAGGAGCCTGGTACGCTATGGGGTCGCAAAGAGTCGGACACGACTGAGCGACTTCACTCACTCACTCACTAAGCACTGAAAGTATAGAACAAATGAAGAGATGTGCTATTATTTAATAAGCCACATCTTGGTCCCTGTTAAAGTTCCCCATGTTAGGTAGGATGTGTGTGGACATGTCCTGGTGGCCAGGACTCCTGGACAGCTGTGTATAATAATAAAATAATCACCTGTGTGTTATACCATCATGTTAACTTCCTTCCTCTATTGAGGAAAATGCTTTGTCAATTCAAGATCTCTCATGTGACGTGACATTTTGTCAGCTAGAACCCTAGTTGTGTGTGAGTTGCTGAGGGCAGTACACTGGAAAAAAAAAAATGTACATGGACATAGGATCTAGAAGAACTGGCATCCAAGAGGGAAGAGAAAAGTGAAAATCACCTTCCCCACTGAATTATTCTACCTAGCCCTTTACTTTGGGCTTTCCCCCAAATCCAGACCACATGGTTTTTTAAAGCTCCTCAGGCGAAAACAGAGTATAAACATCTAAGCATAATCAAAAGGCGTGCATAGATGACACTGATTCTTTATAAAGCCCACGTGTGCCCAGGAGTTCTCACTGCCAGTTGTACAGTTGTGTTCACTGTCATAGTCTGAATACACTCACCCTTCTCTACAATGTCTCCAGGTTTGAAAAACTTTCACATTATTCTTAAAGAAACAAGAGTCATATAATACTTCAGAAAACAACTAGTAGAGGATGGCGTAGGTAATATCAGAAGAAATACAGCTTGTTGAAGATAGAAAGTTGTCCTTCAAAGATTACTTGAAATGACAGGTTCTTCCCTTTCCCTTGGAATCCCATAGTGTCACCCTAACAAAGCTGAAGAGGGTTGGAATTTTTAATTACAGGCTCCCTTGCTATGTTTACCAAACAGCTAGTAGCCCTGAGGGTGGAATTAGGCTGTTTAAAGTCATGTTTTAATCTCCTTTGTAATTGCAATTTGATTGTGGGTGTAAATTACCTAGTAGGCTTGCCACCTTCAGTGCCAGCTACTTCCCAGAGTGCATAATTTTGAATTAAAAGGCTGATATCCATCCAAAAGTTTCCCAGAATGTTTCATGGGCTTGGTGAATTATGCATTAAACAGAATTCTTTAAAAAGAAGGCAAGAGGTTCCTTTGATGTCAGCTGGGGTTTTTCATCATATTATGGACTATTAATTTCTAGACTCTTTTAGAGGTACTTTCTTGAAATCTATGTTCAATTTAAGACTTATTACTGATCTTTCTCTAACCTTTATATTTTATTTTAACAGCATCATATATCACCCTGAATATGGCAGGTTCTGGCAGAAACCTGGTGGTTAATTTCCTTGGGGGTGTCGGGATGGGGGAAGGAGAAAGAAATGGATAGTTTGCTGCAAAGACACCATCTGCTGGACAAAGTGTGGATACACTGTTAGGAATCTGCCTGCACATTAGGAAAATGATTTAGAAGTCTATGAGGACAGAACCAATTAGGGAGCTGAGATGTATATGGGGGCTCATCTGTGGGACTTCTCTAAGCTATAAGCCAGATGCTAGTGGCCTCATTTCGTGATTTTTTTTAACACCTCGCAAGTTGTGTTGATGTGTTTGACTTTGAGCTGTGTTCCCTATTCAGTTGTAACATTATAGGATATAATCAGCAAAACTGATCATAAGAAAATAAACAGGGACCTCCTTTATGCAAAAAGATATAAAGATAGTCAAGCTTCCACCATCATGGGCAAATTCAGATTCTGGGGAAATTATTTATGTTTTACACAATTTCATGTTTCTATTCTCTCTCTCTTTTTACTTCTGTACACAAAGCACTTTGAAATTTGTCAAGGGCTGTGCTTTTCTACATCTTATAAATTGGGTGAATATAGACTTTATCCTTCAACATAGGCCCTTTTGAGATTGAAAAGGAATGCTGTGAACAACAGAACAGAGTGCATAAACTGGAACTGTCCTGGGCTAATTCAGGATAAGACATCCCTCCCATCATAGGTAACCCAGTCTCCTCACAACAGAAACCAACTCTCATTCTCTATCTACTGCCAATTTATGTTAGAGAAGAAAACTTAAAAGCTTAAATGATTTGGTGCCTTGAAAAGATTCCAGACTGGGGCAGTGAGAAAAACTTGAGTTTTCATCACAAATAGGTTCAGCATTGAAATTATTTGATTCTGTTTTGCATGCATTAATTCATCCATGACTAAATATCACAGGAATGTCAGATAAAGTTTCACAAGTACCTAGAAGGGATTTATACTAAGTCACTTCCACTGTGTCTGACTCTTTGTGATCCTATGGACTACAGCCCAACAGGCTCCTCTGTTCATGGGATTCTCCAGGCAACAATACTGGAGTGGGTTGCCATGCCCTCCTCCAGGGGATCTTCCTGATTCAGGCAGGGATTGAACCCATGTCTCCTACATCTCCAGCATTGGCAGGAGGGTTCTTTACCACAGCACCACCTGGGATTTAAGTCCCTTCTATTAATACCTGGGTGGATACACTGCCTTATGAATATGGCAGCATTTGAAGTGAGCACTGAAAAAGATGCAGGATTTGGGGACTGGGCACTCCAACAAAGATAGAAGCTTTCAATAATAACCTGTGCAAATCAAGGGAAGTATAGTGCTTCCCCATCACAGAGTTAACACTGCTTTTCCACATACATTTCTTAAAGCTTACTAAGTGTCAAGCACTCACTCTGACACACAGATGAATGAAACGGACATCAGCTTCTCCCTTGAAGACTACACAGCCTGGCAAGCAGTAGTATTGAGCATCTGTATTTCAGAGGCCATTTCTGAATGAGAGCCAGGTTGGGAATCATCCGTGTATTTAGACTGACAGGAAACATAAGAAGACTTAGGGGGGAAATGCATAGGAAAAGACACAGAACCAAACCCCGACGTACTCTGATATTTAGAAATAAGATGAAGAAATTCTCAAAGGAGCAAAACAACAAAACTAGCTGGTATGGCAACAATGAAACAGAAAGAAAAGCATGTCTTATTCTTTCTCTCCAGCTGGAGGATTTAGGTAGAGCTCAGAAGAAACGAAGCTTGCCACGGTGTAGATCAGATGTGGCTTTCAGCTTCCTCATTATCTAATAATTAACACAATAATTTTAAAATTATGAACACCTTTCTCCAAGGAACCCTAAATGTTCTGTGTGTCCCTTCTAATGTATCTCCCTAGCACTGTAATTAAATTATAAAATTATACGTTATTGAAAATTAAGCAAAAACACCATTACCATCTATGCTATATTTGATTTTAGATTTCCTGTGGGGAAATGTGCAGTTCTACCTTTTCACTTTCAATGAGGTGAATCAGACCAGCGCTACCATTCCAATCTTATTTATGAATATAAAATTAACTCAAAATATAGCTCAGTCAGTCTCCCCAGCTCCCTCCTGTATGGTATACTGTGTCACACTGTCCATCATTTTTTAATGAATCTTATTCAACGAGCTGTTCAGGGGCCTGCTTCTGATTGCCTTTTATGTTAATTTTTATAGGAAATTAAAAGTATAACTTAGGCTGGAGGTGAGTGTGAAGAACGACAAATACTTCCCATATTTCCTGAGCCTAGTCTCACTTTAGCTGTCATCTTGTTAGGCTTTGGAGTTCATTTATCCACTCAGTGAATATTAATAAGCATCCAGTAGGTGTTAGGCCCTGTACCTGCACATTAAGGCTAGAAAGGTATCCTAATCTGCCTTCAAGGAAGTTAGAATCTATTGGAGAATACACATGAGTGGAGAGGTGACTACAGTATAGTGTAATAAGTCCACCCCACTTTGGACACAATTGATCTTTTACTTTTTTATTCATTCTTTTTTCAGATTCTCTGGCTTCTATTATTTTTCACAACACAATTCTTCTGTGACATCCACAATTCCATACCCTCTTTATCTTTTCTCCTTCCCTCTGCAGCCCTTCTCTTTCAGTCTCCTTGGAAGGCTTCCTCTTCTCACCCTGTGTCCAAACTTTCAATGGTGGGACACCTAAAGACTCCATCCTCCTATTCCTCCCATATAGTTACCTCCTCTAGTCCCTGACATTGGACATCATCCATGTAGTAATGACTCACAAGTGAATTTTTCTCCATCCCTGCCCTCTCTGCTGGCATATTGTATATTTAATGGCTTCTTTGACATCTCATCTTGCATAGGCAAAAAAATCTCATTTATCATATTCAACTCAAAGATCTTTATTTTTCACCTCTCCGTCCTGCACCAAAACACACACACACACACACACACGCAACCAATCCTTTACCAATTTTAGTCAATAGTACCACCATCTGCTTATTTAAATAAAACTTTATAATCAATCAAAGATTAATTCTGCTTTCTCATTCCTAATGTTCAGTTCATGAGCACCGCTTCAAAAGATACTTCCTAAATCTGACCTTCTTACTGTCTGCACTCCTCTTCCAAGTTATCCATCTTCATCTCTTGATCCCTGAAACAGGAGCTAAATGACTTTCCTTGTCTCCCTTCTGATGCTCTTAGAGTTCATTCTCCACATAGTAACCAGAGTGAGCTTTTCAAAATGTAAATCTAGTCAGAATATCCTCCAAACACTTTAAATTGATGACAGAATAAAATCTAAATACATTATCAAAGCCCATAAGCCCCTCTAGGATCCAGGCCCCTGCTTGCCACTCCAAATTCATATCTTGCACCACACTTTCCTCTTATTCTCTATACATGAACCACACTGGCTTTCTTCTTGTCCATTGAGCACTTTAAGCATGTTCCAACTTAAGAAACTGTATTTCCTGCTCCTTCAGTCTACTATATTCTTCCTCCAGAGCCTCAAGTGTCTCACTCCTTAAGTTCAGCTCAGTTATTACTTCCCTGAAGAATCCTCCCAACCATCATTACCTGTCACTCTCTAGACCATTACCTTGCTTGACTTTTTGTCACAGCATTTACTGATCACAATTTGCAGTTACAAATTACAGTTACAAAGCTGAGCGCCGAAGAAGTGATGCTTTTGAACTGTGGTGTTGGAGAAGACTCTTGAGAGTCCCTTGGACTGCAAGGAGATCCAACCAGTCCATTCTGAAGGAGATCAGCCCTGGGATTTCTTTGGAGGAAATGATGCTAAAGCTGAAACTCCAGTACTTTGGCCACCTCCACGGGAAGAGTTGACTCATTGGAAAAGACTCTGATGCTGGGAGGGATTGGGGGCAGGAGGAGAAGGGGACGACTGAGAATGAGATGGCTGGATGGCATCACGGGCTCGATGGACATGAATCTGAGTGAACTCCGGGAGTTGGTGATGGACAGGGAGGCCTGGCGTGCTGCGATTCGTGGGGTCACAAAGAGTCAGACAACGACTGAGCAACTGAACTGAACTGAAGTGATGAAACCCAGATTCCAATGTCGGAGGCAGGCAGGCTCCAGTGAAAATTGATGCGTGACATAGTTCCAGGTCTCATGGGGCTCTCAGTCTAGACTAGGGTCCCAGAGCAAATAAACAATTTATTAACGATGAATCACTCTCTTCTACAGATATACACACAGGCTCTGGAACCCCAGAACAGAGTTCATTTATGGTCAGGCATCATTGTTTACTTGCCTTCTCCACCAAAACACTTCCTTCAGTTACTTCCTCTCTCCTCGTTTTGAAAAGAAAATCAAATTTTGAAATCTTAAAGTTTCTTCCTAAATAGTAGGATTATTTTTCCATCTCCCTTGGTATTTGTTGAGGTAGTTACACCTGGCTTGAAAAAACTGTTTTTCAAGGACCTATTCTGTATTAGGCATTATTTGAGGGGTGGAAGTTCAAATACCTCACCAGGTATGTATTTGAACTGCAACTCCCATCAGCCATGGCTGTTTTACAATAAAGGCCAAGGGTTATCTGGTCTTTCTGTGATTCAAGAGATGAAAATACTCCGGGAGTTGGTGATGGACAGGGAGGCCTGGCGTGCTGCGATTCGTGGGGTCACAAAGAGTCAGACAACGACTGAGCAACTGAACTGAACTGAAGTGATGAAACCCAGATTCCAATGTCGGAGGCAGGCAGGCTCCAGTGAAAATTGATGCGTGACATAGTTCCAGGTCTCATGGGGCTCTCAGTCTAGACTAGGGTCCCAGAGCAAATAAACAATTTATTAACGATGAATCACTCTCTTCTACAGATATACACACAGGCTCTGGAACCCCAGAACAGAGTTCATTTATGGTCAGGCATCATTGTTTACTTGCCTTCTCCACCAAAACACTTCCTTCAGTTACTTCCTCTCTCCTCGTTTTGAAAAGAAAATCAAATTTTGAAATCTTAAATTTTCTTCCTAAATAGTAGGATTATTTTTCCATCTCCCTTGGTATTTGTTGAGGTAGTTACACCTGGCTTGAAAAAACTGTTTTTCAAGGACCTATTCTGTATTAGGCATTATTTGAGGGGTGGAAGTTCAAATACCTCACCAGGTATGTATTTGAACTGCAACTCCCATCAGCCATGGCTGTTTTACAATAAAGGCCAAGGGTTATCTGGTCTTTCTGTGATTCAAGAGATGAAAATAAATCTAAACTTTTCTCTCAGTATTTTAATAAAGCTAATTCAAGTGTTTTACAAATACTCTGGTGGCTCAGACAATGAAGAATCTGTCCTCAGTGCAGACCTGGGTTCGATCACTGGGTCAGGAAGATCCCCTGGAAAATGGAATGGCAACCCATTCCAGTATTCTTCCATGGTCAGAGGAGTCTGGAGAACTACAGTCCACGGGGTCGCAAAGAGTCGGACGTGACTGAGCAACTAACACTTTCACAAACGCAGTAAAGGACAAATAAAACTATTTCTCAGGCTGATCTTAGCCTATAGATCCCAGGTTACAATCTTGAAAGATAAAGTTGGCTTGTGCCACTGAGGAGCTCAAAACAAGGATAGTAATGGAAAATAAAGACAAAGACGATTTATACTAAGAGAAAGACAATGAATGCCGAAGAAAAGGAATGCTATATGTAGGCTCAGAGAGGAATTCTACTTTCAGCTGAGATTCAGCAAAGGGCAGCAAGTCAATGTGAGCAATTTCACAGGCATTTACAAGAAAGAGAGGGCATACGGAGCACAGGGAAGGGGATGAGTTAAGCTGCAGGTGGAAAAGTGCAGGCTGCATCATGGCAAAGTGGAAGAGGATTATTGGAGCTTCTTGTGCATTGTGAAGGGAGAAAGTGATACAAACAGTGAGATGGACTGGATTTTGCAGGACTGTGGAATTTAGCATGATACTTCATTCTGGAGGGTATAGTCCCAAGGATCACCAATATACAAGATGTTAGGCATCCTTCAATGAAGTAAATGAAATAAAGTTTGGAAGTCCAAACCTTGGGGAAAGGCTGTATACCACATCAATCTCTGGATGATTCTCAAAACAGGTTCACAAATTAGATGCTCTAAAAGCTAAACCCTGTACAGTTAGGAACAAACTTTAAAGCAATTACCGAGCTTCCACATTCTGTAGGTGCCTTCAGAATATTAAGGTTGTATAGACAGATGGATAGACAGGAGTATGCTATATATAGCTGTTGTTGTTTAGTCAGGAAGCCGTGTCCAGCTCTTTTGTGACCCCATGGACTGTAGCCTGCCAGCCTGCTTTGTCCATGAGACTTCCCAGGCAAGAATACTGGAGTGGGTAGCCATTCCCTTCTCCAGGGCATCTTCCTGACCCAAGGGTTGAACCCACATCTCCTACAATGGCAGGCAGATTCTTTACCACTGAACCACCAGGCTATAAGAGGAGTGTGAACCAGTAAAATAAAAGGGGGCGGGGAGAGGACAGAGACTGGAAACAGAAAGTTACGTAGGAGGCTATTACGATAATCCATTGTCATAACAACAGTCTGGGATTGCTAGCACTCCCTGTGCGCCAGAGACCACATGAGGTGCTGTTCATACACACATACTGTTGTGAGAACCGAAGTTAGGGTAAGAGCAGTCCTCAGCATTCGCTTTCAGGGAAAAGTTGGATCAGCCAGTATTCACTGCTCCCCTCTCATCCTCACAGCTTTTTCTATAACTTTTCTCTGTCCTTTTACTTCTAATACAAGTACATGTGCCTTATAACTACAATTTGAAAGAAAACAAACATTAGACATTTGAATGCTGCCATTAAACTATTTTTCCGACAACTGAGACTCATTCCTCTCTTTTTACTGTTCCCTGAAGTAGGTCGCTAACAGTGCCAAATCCCTATTCTCCTTTTTCTCCTCCTGAGTTTTAGTACATAAGGATCAATAGCCAAGAGGAAACAAATTTCAAAGTTTGTTAAAAAAAAATGAGCGAGGGCTTGGTCTCCTTCCCACCGTCCTCGCCCTACAATACTGCTATATTACAGGTAGGATATAAGGCAAAGGCCAGAAGTGGAAAAAAAGCTTTGGTTTCCTCCCTCTAAACAGCTGAATCTTTAGAGCAGATTCTAAGCCTATCTCTAAACAGCTGAATCTTTAGAGCAGATTCTAAGCCTACAAATCCAAACGTCTATTTACATGAGGAGTGAATATCAGGACTTTACTCCCCCTATCTTCCAGGCAGGAAGAACAGAGAGCCTGGAGGAGGATCAGAGCTACTAGACAGAGTCAGCATGACTGCATACTCTGCAGACTAGAGGTGCAAACACGGACATGAAGATGGTCCAGGCCAGCCCTGAGAGGCTGGTGCCTCCATCAGTTGGCCATGGGAGGTAGAAGAGTACCTGCCTGTCTTTCGTGATCACTGTGATTCTGACAGTTAGGGAAAAACGATCCATGAATGTCAGACTCTGCCAGTCACATCCACAGATTCTCTTCTGTGGAGGAGAAAGATAAGATGGAAAAAGAGGCAAAGTTAAGGAGCAGAAATCCCTCTTTCTAAGGGCAGAGGCCAAAACACGAAAGGTATTATTTTAGGAAAGCTGGACAAACCTTCTTTGCCCTAAATTCTTTCTCTACTGAGATATCACATTCCATCATCAATAATGTATCCCTGATGACCTTTCACACTGTCCTCTAAGTATGATCTCTTTCACTATGAACAGCCCTAAAAGGAGTAACCTAAACAGAATCTAGTACTTTGATGGGAATTACTTTTGCCTAGGGCTATGTGGGAAGCTGGGGTATTGGGAACAAGAAACCATGCTGAGAAAAAAAAGAAGAAAAAAAGGAAGTAGATGAGCCCCAAGAACAATCTGTGCTGCCTTCATTGTTACACACCTGTCAGATGCTATCAGCAAACACGATCACGTTCTCACTGATTTCAAGGATGACTTTGGGTAAAGTCCTGATGTTAACAACGCCCAGTCCTCTGGTTTTGCAGCAAAAGCACCATCTGGGAAATGAGGGAATTTATTCAAGAAAATGATATATATATATATGGCTTTATAATAGACAAAAATTAACTTGGTGATAGAATCCTAACATCTCTTAAGTAGAACGATTATATATTATATAAGTATATATAATGTTATATACATTATAGATACTATGTCAGTATATACTGTGTAATATATAATTGACATATATGTGTGTGTTCATTCGTGTCCAGCTCTTTGCGACCCCATGGACTGTAGCCCACCATACTCCTCTGTCCATGGAATTTTCCAGGCAAGAATACTGGAGTGGGTTGCCATTCCCTTCTCTGGGGGATCTTCCTGATCCAGGGATTGAACCCACATCTCTTGCACTGGCAGGCAGATTGTTTGCCTCTGCACCACCTGGGAAGCCCTATATAATTGATAATTACATACCAATATATGATATAATCATATAAGGGATATGTTAGAGTTCTATCAGTAAGTTAGTTTAACACAATTGGAGGAAGCGTGGAAGACTCATCTGATTTAAAATGATTCCTGAGGTGGATTAATTTCTAGGAATATCTTCTAAGAAGGAACAAAATAACTAGATTTATGATACCCTTTGCACTCTTATTTTTAGAATAATTCAAAATAGATTTTATGCACAAATTGGGGTGAAAATGTAAAGCAATTACTTTCAATTTTGTCACCTTAATTATTTCCAGCGGAACAGAAATCCTTTTGGGAAGATGCAGGTTTGGAATTTTTAACAGTGTGTGAAAAGTGCCTGATGCCCTGACAAGGTCACTTAACATACAGGAGTTCATTGATGCAGTCCTTCTCAGTGAAGACCTGCTACGCTACAGTCATTTAGGAAAAGCATGACAATGTAACAGTAGACCCACATACTGGGAGGAGAAGCAATTTATTTCCCCTGTATTCTCTTTGCACCATACCACACAGAGTGTCAAATGCAAGTCCAGGCATGCATAAGGCAGGAGACTAGAAATTAATTTGCTTCCCTCATAGAAACCGCAGTTACCGCATGCTAAGCTGCCCTGCCTATCTGTGGATGTTCATCCATGAATGCTGAATAAAATTTCTGCTGTTTGGCTTTTTATATGAAATGGTATACTGTTTGCTTAAAAAGGGAAACTCATTTTATCAAGTATTCTTGCAACCATGATTATGTTCAGAATATTAGCTTTGCTACTATATTTTAAATGTTATCTTTTTTTTAACAGTTTTTATGCTGACTTACTATCACCTCCCTGAAAGGGACTCTCTCAGTTTTCACTTCACATTTCACTCTCGTGCAGCGTTTAGAATTGGAGCCCAGAAGGCCAAGTGACTGAAGGGCAGGACAATGGGAAACAGATGCCTTCTTTTTTTTTTTTAACAAAGTCATGGACATGTACTTGTATCCAACTTTGGTTTGGGGAAGCGTTTTTTTTTTTTAATCTATGTGATTAAATTATTTAATTCATGTGAGGCAGTCACCTTTAAAAGCATGAGAACAGATTAAATTTATCCTCAGAATTCACAATTTCTTTTCATAAAATTGAACACCTCTGGTGAGTGTTGCAAAGTCACAGTGTTCTTGGGTGCTTAGATTTGTGCCGGAGATGTCACATTAAAAAGGAAGAAAATTCCCACAGAGACCCCACTGCCTGCCCCCCGCCCCCTCCGACAGCTCTTCTTGCTGTGATCTGCTCTAAAAGGGTCCCTGACACCCACCCCTTGACACACAAGAGACTGCTGCTCTCCTACAAGGTGATTGACAGCCAGGAGACACCCAGCCAGGCTGACTGTTTTTTCCAAAATGGATAAAAGGAAAATCACAGAGATCTGTATGTAATGGGGTCTGTGTAGAGGTGAGAGGATGTGGAGAGGGGACTGGGGGCAGGAAAGCTGTTGACGAATGTGAAAAGGAAAGGACTTTGAAGGAGAACACGGAAAGGACTTTGTAAGCTGGAAGTGACTGGAGGAAGGAAAAGGACTCGATAATTATGACATCCATTTTACAATGCCAATAAAGAATTTCTCTGGAATGGATGTTTTCAATTTTTAAGGAGGTTTGAGATTATTAAACTATTTCTAAAACTCTAAACAGGTATTACCTTAGACCAGGATATCTCAGTCTTGGCACTGATGAAAGTTACGGCTGGGAAATAATCTGTTGTGAGTCTGTGATCAGTGCCTTGAGGACTGGTTAGTAGCACCCCAGGCCTCTCTCCACTAGATGCCAGTAGTAGCCACCAGCCTGAGTCATAACCACCAAAATATCTCCAGACATTGTCAAATATTTTCTGGGAGGAAATATCACTCCTGGCTGAGAACCACTGGCTGTTCACCATGGCTGTATAATAATACAGTAAACTGGTAGACCCTGGGAGTTGGTGATGGACAGGGGGGCCTGGCGTGCTGCGATTCATGGGGCTGCAAAGAGTCGGACATGACTGAGCTACTGAACTGACTGAAACGATCAAACATTTCCTAAGACTGATGTTTAATCGGGCTCTGGTATGTGATTGAAGTTCCTAGACTGATGCTATTCGACCTAATAAGTCTAATCATCAGTTTAGGAAACAATCAGTGAATGCATATGGCATGCCCAGCATTGCCTTGGATGATGAGAGAGCAGGACGAATGAGAGACTAACGACCTAGTGAAGAGATGGACACACAGTGGACACCTTTCCAAGATGTACTCAATTTTCTTAATGTTGAACATACAGGACACTGTACCAACACAGAGGAAGAACTGGTAGCCTGATGGCACAACATTTGAGATGTCACTACATTTCCATCAGAACTGCTAAAATTCAAAAGCAGCAACATTCAGGAAGCAGAGCAACCAGAACTCACATACATAGTAGTTTTACTACTGTCAACATGTACATATGTACACTTGTACACACATACACACACCAGAAGTGCACACATGTGTTGGAAAGGTCACAGCACCACGCAGGAGATGCTCTCGGTGCCTCCCCCAAATTCCCTTAGCACTCACTGCCCTCATACACTCAGTCAGTTCAGTTCAGTTCCATCACTCAGTGGTGTCCGACTCTTCGTGACCCCATGAATCGCAGCACACCAGGCCTCCCTGTCCATCACCATCTCAAAGGAGATCAGTCCTGGGTGTTCACTGGAAGGACTCATGTTGAAGCTGAAACTTCAATGTTTTGGCCACCTGATGAGAAGAGCTAACTCATTGGGAAAGACCTTGATGCTGGGAAAGATTGAGGGCAGGAGAAGGGGACAACAGAGGATGAAATGGTTGGATGGCATCACCGAGTCAATGGCCATGGGTTTGGGTAATCTCTGGGAGTTGGTGATGGACAGGGAGGCCTAGCATGCTGCTGTTCATGGGGTTGCAAAGAGTCAGACATGACTAAGTGACTGAGCTGAACTGAACTGAGGAGAGTTCAAAATATTGGATTAGACATTGCAACAAAAATTATAATAACCATAAAAAGTAAATCACACTACAACTTTGAGTGGTTATCTTTATTCAGAGTAAGAGCACAGACTGTAATTCAAACTTGGCGGCTGAAATTGGGTCCCCCAGAATATACCTGAGGCTTCTCAAGTGGTGCTAATGGTGAAGAACCTGCCTGTCAATGCAGGAGGCATGGATTCATTTGATCCCTGAGTGGGAGAAGATCCCCTGGAGGAGGGCATGGCTACCCACTCCAGTATTCTTGTCTAGAGAATTCCACAGACATAGAAGCCTAGTGGACTACACTCCATGGGGTTGCAAAGAATCAGACATACACACACAGAATATACCTAGGTATTTTGTCTTTTTGTCTAATACTTTCAAGAACTGTGTGCTGAAGATGTTCTACTGCATTTTCACTCGTGAGAAAAACAACAGCTTATCTGTGACAATCACAGGACTTGTAGAGGCAGGATTTGAACCCAGCTCAGTCAGCTTCCAAAGACCATGTTTACTGTGTCTCATAGGTGCTCTGAGGATTCATCATTTTCAATTGTTTCTAGACTTTTTTAATGTTCCTTTTGACTGTACTTTGAAGTATTTTTTGGAAGACTGACAATTGTCTGAAATGCTCTCTAGGATGTAAACTCCATGAGGGCAGGCAGAATTTTTTTTTTTTGAGGGGGGATCAGTTTTGTTCCCTATAATATATTCTCAGCAGCTGGAATGGTGTCTGGGGAATGGTATGTGCTTAACAAATATTTGTTGAATTGGTGAACATATAAATAAAATACTTCTGGGGGTGCTTCTTCCTTCTAGGTTATGTCTTTGAGGTTTGCTAAAGTCTACTTCTAGGGGAGGTACCAGTTCCAACTCTTGCTATTCACTGAATAAATGAAGGATATCAAGGTAGGTGGCAGGGAAAGCTTTGAGTGGAGGGCCTCAGGAAAATGGGTCCGTGAATGTGCATAGTTTAGTTGAGTTTATCTCCCCTGCCATTTGGCCGAGGCCTGCCACAAAGGGACCATCTTTGTGTTGTTCATCACTAACCACACCAGTGAGCTTTAAACTCTGGGTGTCCGAGAAATGATTGGACAATACTGATCCACTCAAAGTAAGAGAAAATGGAGTTTTTCCATATTCAAGTGGTAATTCTCACCATGTTTGTTATGTTCATTTATAAACGAAGCAATATTTCAAGTGATAGCAACAAGGGTATGGAAAGCTACTATGTACTTAGATGAGTGTAAGACAAATATTCATAATGATTATTTCATTTATTTATATTTGGCTACACTGGGTCTTTGGTGCTGCACCTGGGCTTTTTCTAGTTGGGAGCTACTCTCTGGTTGCACTGCACAGGCTTTTCTAGTTGGTTCCTTCTCTTGTGGAGCACAGGGTCTAGATTGCATGAGCTCAGTAGTTGTAGAGCTTAAGCTTAGCTGACCCACAGCATGTGGAATCCTCCTAGACCTGGGATCGTGTCCCCTGCAGTGGCAGGCAGATTCTCAACCTCTGGACCACCAAGGAAGTCCTACAATGACTCAATAAATACTTATTTGACACCTCCTTTGGGCCAAGCACTCATGAATATTATCTTACTATACATTGCTTGTAGATCTAGAGGATACTTGACTTTTAAACACAGTGACTAGGAACTAACTGCCGATAGAGATTATTCAAAGCTAATCTGAATTAGTTTAGAAAGCAACCTATTTCTGTTATCCTTGTTCCCTACTTGAGAGATGATGATATTAGTGTGGGGATCTACTTGAACCCTCAGTGTTGATACAGAGAAGATTTTAAAGTAAAAATACTAGAGCTACAGAAGCTGCTGCAGGAATCTTGCCTGAATTTCCCTTTAACAGACTAGAGTAGAGCCTCCTAAAAGTACATCTAACATTAACCCCATAGAAGGAGTTTCCAGAAAATTCAGCTTCCATGGAAACAGACTGCCCATTCTACAAGCATTGAAAAGTCCAATAGAATCTTCCATACTTTCTCACTGAAACCCTCACTTCCCCCACCTTTGTTAAGCAGATATATATAAACCTTATTCATTACTAAGCAACTCGCAGAGGTACATGTAAATAAATCTTCTCTTCTCTCCTGTTAATCAGTTAATCTGTGGGCCTCCCAAACACTAGACCCAAGTTAGTAGAGAAAAAATTTTCTCCCAACATTAGCATGTATTTGTCAAGCAGTTCATACCAACAGTACATTTTAAACAATACACTACCGTAAATTCAAGTTATGCTTAACACTTATCACTTCCACCAGTGGTTATAGAGGAAAATACATCCCAGAGACATTGTATTTAACACTGTCTATATTTGAAAGTTGACTGCTCTACTTGCTAGCCCTGACCCTGAACAAGCATAGCAATCTCTCAGTTCCTGCGTTTTCTTATCCCTGTCTCTTATACACATCTAGATGTGTATAAGAGACAGCTGTAAGCTANAGTCAGTGCCGCCCGCCCACCGCCACCCGCGCTCCCGTCCAGAGGAGGCGGTGACCGCTGCGCCCACCGCCCACTCGCCCCGCGCTCCCGTCCAGAGGCAGTCAGTGCCGCCCGCCCGCCGCCGCCGCCCGCGCTCCCGTCCAGAAGGGGCGGTGACCGCTGCCCGCCCGCCGCCCACTCGCCCCGCGCTCCTGTCCAGAGGCAGTCAGTGCCGCCCGCCCGCCGCCGCCCGTGCTCCCGTCCAGAGGAGGCGGTGACCGCTGCGCCCACCGCCCACTCGCCCCGCGCTCCCGTCCAGAGGCAGTCAGTGCCGCCCGCCCGCCGCCGCCGCCCGCGCTCCCGTCCAGAAGGGGCGGTGACCGCTGCCCGCCCGCCGCCCACTCGCCCCGCGCTCCTGTCCAGAGGCAGTCAGTGCCGCCCGCCCGCCGCCGCCCGTGCTCCCGTCCAGAGGAGGCGGTGACCGCTGCGCCCACCGCCCACTCGCCCCGCGCTCCCGTCCAGAGGCAGTCAGTGCCGCCCGCCCGCCGCCGCCGCCCGCGCTCCCGTCCAGAAGGGGCGGTGACCGCTGCCCGCCCGCCGCCCACTCGCCCCGCGCTCCTGTCCAGAGGCAGTCAGTGCCGCCCGCCCGCCGCCGCCCGTGCTCCCGTCCAGAGGAGGCGGTGACCGCTGCGCCCACCGCCCACTCGCCCCGCGCTCCCGTCCAGAGGCAGTCAGTGCCGCCCGCCCGCCGCCGCCGCCCGCGCTCCCGTCCAGAAGGGGCGGTGACCGCTGCCCGCCCGCCGCCCACTCGCCCCGCGCTCCTGTCCAGAGGCAGTCAGTGCCGCCCGCCCGCCGCCGCCCGTGCTCCCGTCCAGAGGAGGCGGTGACCGCTGCGCCCACCGCCCACTCGCCCCGCGCTCCCGTCCAGAGGCAGTCAGTGCCGCCCGCCCGCCGCCGCCGCCCGCGCTCCCGTCCAGAAGGGGCGGTGACCGCTGCCCGCCCGCCGCCCACTCGCCCCGCGCTCCCGTCCAGAGGCAGCTGTCAGGCCACCCGCCCGCACTCACGTCTGGGTTGTCGCAGCCGATCATCTCCCCGTAGGACACCTGGTGGCACAGGCAGTAGGTGGGCTCGTTCGGGTCCACAGGCATGTCCAGCACGTCGGAGGGGTGCACGGACAGGATGGTGTCAGTGAACTCCGACCTGCAGGGGCGACAGGCAGGGGGTTGGGGACAAACTGGCCGCGGCGGCGCCCAGCAAGGGCGCAGCACAACGGCATGGGCCGGTGTGGGGCAGGTGGTCACCACGTGTCCAGAGCAGTCCCCAGGAGCAGACCTGCTCCAGCCCCGCCCCCGCCCCAAGGCCAACGGAACCACCAGCAGTGGGCGCCCATGACACCCGAGAGCACCCCCAAGCCCACCCGGACGCCCGGTGTCCGTCCAGCACTGCAGCTCCACCCACCACCAGACTCCACCAGCACCTTCGGCTCAGAACCGCAGGCGTCCCCGCTCCCAGCCTTCCCTGGGCTCTGCCTCTCGGGAGCTAAGCAGCAGCAGAGCCATCCTCTGTGCGCGGGGCCACTTCACCTGCCGGCCCCAGGAAGTAGCCCGGCAGCTGCCCCAGGCCCCCCGAGCAACCCAGCCAGACCAGGGCCACCCGCACCACCCCCAGACCCCCACAGCACCCAGGCCACCCCCGAGACCGCTGCCCACGGCACCGCAGCTGCAGGAAGGGAAGGGGCTCGGGAGGAATCGACTCGCGTGGGTTTCAGCCTTCTAAAAAAATCCCATGTGCTCAGTGAGTGAAACAGTACCTTCCCATCAGTACAGAAGGAAACCCTCCCTCCCCTACCCCCAGGTAAAAACTACAGGCGTGTTCAGATAGTCATCTGCTAAAGAGACGGCACGCCACACGAAGAACGCAGGCAGCAAAGGGAAGCCCGGAGGCAGCAGCCAACCGGGCGACATGAGCACACCAACTGGGTAAACGGAAGGGATCCAGGTCACTGAGGGACTGACTGCTCACCCCTTCCTCGGGCACCGTGCCCCGGTCAGCTACACCCCAGCCCCCCAGCGTGGCCCGTACCCACGGGGCCGCTCCGACACCGCGGGACCCGCACACAGCCATACCCACGGTCCATCCACCACACCCCGCCACACAGAGGCTGCAGAGCCCAGCCCCTGGACTCCAACCAGCCAGCCTCTCCCAGGCCCCGTGACCAACCGGGGGAGCAGCAGCAGGAGAGCCTTGCCCGCAGGCAGCAGATGGGCGCTCTGGCTTCCCCACCTCACCACCTTCCCAGCAGCCCCCAACCCAGCTCCGCCCACCTGCACCGCACGGGGGCGAGCCTTCGGGGAGGCGCAGGCACTACCCTCTCCACAGCCTGCGTGCGCCTGTGAGGCCAGACGAGGAGCAAACCGTGTGCCCTAAGGGACCAAGAGCACAGGAGTGGCCACCAGGAGGGCCTTCCTGCTGGGCCAGCGGCAACGAAGCCACCTGCCAATGCGGCAGGCACGGGCTCGACCCGTGGCTGGCAGGTTCTTGCCTGGGAGACCCCATGGACAGGAAAGCCTGGTGGGCAGAGTCCATGGGGTTCAGAGTCAGACACGACTTAAGAGGCTAAACACCCCAACCAGGAGGAATGTGTGCAAAAGCATCAAACGCACAGAAGACCAGGGGTTCAGATGAACAAAGAACAGCTTTAAACACGTTATGAAAGCAGCGTAACTAACGCATTCATGTATGGAGACGTTTCAAAATAGAACTAAAATCTGAAAAAAAAAAAAAAAAAAGGAGTCAAATGATGTTCTAGAACAAAAATCATACTATGTGAAATTAACAGCTGACCCTTGAACAACATGGGTTTCAACTGTGTGATTCCACCGCCGTGCAGATTTTTTTCAGTAAATACGTGCTACAGTATTATGTGACCCTTGGATGTGGAACCTCGGATTCACAAGGTTATCAGGTCAGCACACCTGCACAGGTGAGGGGAGGGGCCGCGGCGCACCTGCACAGGTGGGGGGGAGGGGCCACGATGCACCTGCACAGGTTGGGGGGAAAAAAAAAAAAAAAAAACAAGCAAAAGCAGACCCTGAGCCTTTCCCCTGAACTGGGGCTCACTGATTTCCACTCACTGCTATTTTCTCTGTGCCTTGCCTCCACACTCTTCATTCTTAGTCTAGGAAAACATTGTTCCTTTCTGAGCCTCCTCCAGTGCTGAAAATTTCAGCCATACGATGTAGATTCTAGATAGGGAAACAGGAAAATGTGTAATGAGACCTCAGAAGTGTTAGCTGTGCTAACTTCTCAGGAGAACTGGAGAGGTCTTTATACTGTCTTAACACTAAAAAAAAATGCAATGTTCTTCCAATAGCTTTTCTAGAACACTCACCTTCCCTTGCACCAGAGGAACTTAGCCAGTATTTTTCCCCTATGAGACAGCACTTCAGACATCTAGATGGGTCGGCGCCTCAGCAACCACTCTCAGGTGATAAATAACCGTGGGAATGCTTCGGCAATTGTCTTCCTAATCAGTAGGTAAATTAATTACACATAGCCAAGAGTTCATTTTTATTCTTTCCTGTCTTCCTGCTGCATGATGTTTGTAAGGATTCTGTTGGCTCCAGCCAGAGGATTCTGATTTCTTCACCTGTTGACCCCTAATAAGGTCTTTCAAGGGAAAGGCCATTTTCTGTCTTCTCACCTCGGTCTTTATTCCAATCCATCAAAATAGTTCACGGAAATTTCAGTGATGGCCTGGTTGTAAATTTGGAGCCATGTTGCTGCTGGTAGCTCTTGCAATCTTTATTAGCATTTATGGATGTGAACCCAGGCAGTGGCAATTATATTCCCATTATTAACAGCCTGTTAAGAGCCACATTACTGTCTTACCTTCATTGGACTTCTGTCTGAGAAGAAAAAATAAAGAACTGATTTAATTTCCTCCTGCCATTGACCTGTGGTTACTTGTAGGGTATCGACCTGCCTCATCTCTATGAAACAGACCCTAGGAGGGCAGGTCACCTTGGTATGCTGCTGCTGCTAAGTCACTTCAGTCGTGTCCGACTCTGTGTGACCCCATGGACCGCAGCCCACCAGGCTACTCCGTCCATTGGATTTTCCAGGCAAGAGTACTGGGGTGGGGTGCCATTGCCTTCCCCGCACCTTGGTATGAAACGTCCCAAATAAGTCCATTTGAAACTGGGATCAGAACTGACTGGATAATGAGCTAAACTGAGCAGTTAGTATCCTGATTCGAGGCCAGATCAGGTTTCCTCTGAAACATGAAGACCTGACTTTGAGACACTAGCACAGTGAAGCAGATTTTGGAGAAAGATTCTTAGTCTTTGTGGGAAAAAAAAAAAAAAAACACTCCGATTGAAACTGGGATCAGAACTGACTGGATAATGAGCTAAACTGAGCAGTTAGTATCCTGATTCGAGGCCAGATCAGGTTTCCTCTGAAACATGAAGACCTGACTTTGAGACACTAGCACAGTGAAGCAGATTTTGGAGAAAGATTCTTAGTCTTTGTGGGAAAAAAAAAAAAAAAAACACTCCGCTATCTTTCCAGTTCTTCCCCAAACCCTTTAGTTATTTTCATGCTGTTACCACAACAGAGGTGATTTATCTTTCCATTTTGAATGATGCTTAGTTCCCTTGGGGAAATTCAACTCAATAAATAGGAAACTCACTCTAAAGAACAGTACAGCTCATCTCCAGGGAACCACACTTCCGGATCGCTGGACTTGAACTATTTCCCAGCTGAGTCATTTGACTTAGAAGCAACTCTGAGTACAACAGGGAGGTGACAGGATCGATCCTTTCACACTGCTCTGTCACTTGAAGTCACTCCAGCAACACCTGAGAAAGAGCTAGGTTTTCCTACCTGCCTCCTCACTATCCAAGTCAGTCGAGTTTGGATCAGCGTTCAGGTACAGCAAGATTCTCCCTTGTGGAATAATTGACAGACACAGTTTACCTTTTTCTTCTAGGTTCCCCTTTCATTCTTCTTCCTTCTAGTATAGACATAGCAAGGGCTTCCCAAGGGGTGCAGTGGTAAAGAATCCACCTGCCATCGCAGGCAACTAAAGAGATCAAGTTCAACCTCAGGCTTGGGAAGATCCCCTGGAGAAGGAAATGGCAGCCCACTCCAGTATTCTTGCCTGGAGAAGCCCATGGACGGAGGACCTGGCAGGCTACAGTCCACGAGATTCTCCAGGCAACTCTCAGATCTCAAAGAGTCGGACATGACTGAGGGACACACACAGACACAGTAGCTCTTTATTTCAAACTACAGATCAGAACACTTCTGCTGACAATGGGTTTGTTACATATTTAATGAGACAGATTTAATAAGAGGAAAATTTATATTTAAAAATTCCACCAAACGACTGTTTACCACCCACTTACCAAGCACTTCTGATAATATTTGCAGCAGTATCATTTTCCTCATTTTTTTACTTTGCAAGCTGTTCTGCCTGACCTGGCCCAATTATTCATTATACTTTTTAACTTAATAATTAGGTTTGTTACATATTTAATGAGACAGATTTAATAAGAGGAAAATTTATATTTAAAAATTCCACCAAACGACTGTTTACCACCCACTTACCAAGCACTTCTGATAATATTTGCAGCAGTATCATTTTCCTCATTTTTTTACTTTGCAAGCTGTTCTGCCTGACCTGGCCCAATTATTCACTATACTTTTTAACTTAATAATTTATTTTTATAAAAATAATACATGTACAGTCAATGTATGCCAAAACCAATAGAGTACTGTAAAGTAAAATAAAGTAAAATGGAAGCTCTAAAATAAATAAATAATAAAAAAATAATAATACATGTACACATTTTTTACATGACTTTGACAAAGCTCATAAGAAAGAGCAATAGTTTCTTGTCACCCTTTCCCAAGTCAGTTTGTCCAATAATTTTCTTTGACTCTCTTGATACTGTCCTCCTTCTAGTTTCTCTTTCTCTCTAAGACATCTGACTGAATGCTGAAATTCCATAGAATCTTCTCAAATCTTTGGTTTTTTTCCTACTTTCCTTCTGAGCATTTTGGTCAAACTTTGAGAATTCTCTCGAACTTAACTTTCAGTCCTTATACTGAATTTCTATTTTCTGCTCCCAATTCCAAAAGTTCATTCTTGCTCTCTGGATGTTCCTTGTTAAGAATAGACTGTAGCTATCTCCTCGGTGCAGCATCTTTTCTTCTCTCTCTGAGCTCATTGTTATTATAAGGTTTTCATCTTTTGCTCCTTGCATTGTCTCTATTGATGCCAAATTTCCCTTTCTGGTTGTTTGTCTTTCTGTTTCAGGTTGGAAGTTTACTCAAATATCTGGTGTTCCTTGATTGTTAATGTATATTTTCCTTTTCTATTATTGTATCTTGAATAGGTATTATAATCATATGCTTCACAATGCGAAAATATAAATATAAAAGAATCCAGGAAAAATGTCCCACCCATCTCTGCCATGCATCTGCCCACTTCCCATCTCTTGCCATAGGTAACCACTATCCTTGGGCATCCTCCCAGAGGTCCTTTATGCACAAAAGAGCTGTAGGAGCCACATTTCCTAGCCATTCTTGAAGTTGAGTGTGACCCTGTAACTAATTTCTAGTCAACAAATGTGAACAGAAACACGTGCCACTTCCAGGTTTATACTGNTAGGTAACCACTATCCTTGGGCATCCTCCCAGAGGTCCTTTATGCACAAAAGAGCTGTAGGAGCCACATTTCCTAGCCATTCTTGAAGTTGAGTGTGACCCTGTAACTAATTTCTAGTCAACAAATGTGAACAGAAACACGTGCCACTTCCAGGTTTATACTGTTAGGAAGCAGGTGCAACTTCTTCATACTCTTTTTCTCCTTCCACTGGGTGGATGCTGATGGGAAGGAGGCCCTAGGAATTGGTACAGCTTCAAGATGGAAGGGACCCAAGTTCCTGAATCAGAGTGTGGAGGAGAGATACCCATGGACCAAGACCTTAGCCTGCTGCATGAGGGAGACATAAACTTCCATCGTATTTGAACCCTTAAATAATTTGGGTCTATTTATCCACACAGGCAAGCCTACCCTAACTAAATTTGTCTACACATCACAGAGACATCAGCCACATTCTCTACATTTAAGGAAGGAGTAAAAGTCAGCAGTGTGAAATAGTAGGCACAGAGTCAACCAGAGAAGGCGGCATAAAAACGGCAGCAGATGTTGGCAAGAGACATTATGAGCAGCAGCTGGAAGGGCAGAACCAGACATGCCTAGACAGCTGCTGCTCTTCAGTTCAGTCACCCTGTCGTGTCTGACTCTTTATGACCCCATGAATTGCAGCACGCCAGGCCTCCCTGTCCATCACCAACTCCTGGAGTTCACCCAAACTCATGTCCATCGATTCGGTGGTGCCATCTCATCCTCTGTCGTCCCCCTCTCCTCCTGCCCCCAAACCCTCCCAGCATCAGGGTCTTTTCCAATGAGTCAACTCTTCGCATCAGGTGGCCAAAGTATTGGAGTTTCAGCCTCAGCATCAGTCCTTCCAATGAACACCCAGGAATGATCTCCTTCAGAATGGACTGGTTGGATCTCCTTGCAGTCCAAGGGACTCTCAAGAGTCTTCTCCAACACCACAGTTCAAAAGCTTCAATTCTTTGGCGCTCAGCCTTCTTCACAGTCCAACTCTCACATCCAGCTATAAGAGACGATGTTGAGGGTACCAATCCTGTACAGTTAAACTTTAAAGCAGTTACATAGCTTCTGCATACCGTAGGTGCCTTCAGAATATTCAGGTTCTGGGTAGATAGACAGATAGATCGGAGTATGTTATACATGGGGCTTCCCCAGTGGCTCAGCAGTAACGAATCTTCTTGCAATGCAGAAGCCACAGGAGACATGGTTTCGATCCTTGGGTCAGGAAGATCCCTTGGAGGAAGGCATGGCAATGCCACTTCAGTATTCTTGCCTGGAGAATCCCATGGACAGAGGAGCCTGGTGGGCTATAGTCCATAAGGTCACAAAGAGTCAGACATGACTGAAGTGACTTAGCATGCATGTTGTATATCAGTCAGTCAGTCAGTTCAGTCACCCAGTCGTGTCTGACTCTTTGCGACCCCATGAATCGCAGCACGCCAAACCTCCCTGTCCATCACCAACTTCCGGAGTTCACCCAAACTCATGTCCATCGATTCGGTGGTGCCATCCAGCCATCTCATCCTCTGTCGTCCCCCTCTCCTCCTGCCCCCAAACCCTCCCAGCATCAGGGTCTTTTCCAGTGAGTCAACTCTTCTCATGAGGTGGCCAAAGTACTGGAGTTTCAGCTTTAGCATCATTCCTTCCAAAGAAATCCCAGGGCTGATCTCCTTCAGAATGGATTGGTTGGATCTCCTTGTAGTCCAAGGGACTCTCAACAGTCTTCTCCAACACCACAGTTCAAAAGCATCAATTCTTTGGCACTCAGCCTTCTTCACAGTCCAACTCTCACATCCATAGATACTTGCAAATATGTAGTCAGAATGACTATCCTCCAAAATATGAAAATACTACAGTTGAAGGATTATGGATGAGTGTTTTCTTTCCATCTGAATAATCTAAACTGTTTAAAAGAAAAATACCATCCATTTATGGTGGAAATATTTTTTCTTGACTTTGAAGGAGAAAAAAAATCTTCCTTTTAATTATATACTTCCATGAAAATATTTAATTTCTATGCATTCAATAAATAATACAGATATGATTCAAAGTTTTGTCCATTCCTATTTGCAGTTTTTCAAGAAATGAATATTTATATACCACATAGACTATGACTACGTGTTTGCCGTTCCCCAGTTCCCCAGTTACATAATCAGTCCTTTGAAGGCAGACACTATATTGTACTCGTGGATTGTCACTGGCACTTGGCACAGAGGAGGCACTCAGGAATGTTAAGTGAATGAATTTATGAATGCTTGAGTATTCCAGTAGCCTTTAATATGTAAATCCAATGGTAATTGATAAATTATCTCAGACTTGGAATCTTGTTCCCTGTTATTTCAGTTTTGCTAAGTGTATGATATAAAGTCATTGACTGATCATACTTAAGAGACCTAAACAGTGTTCTTTTCTTTTTCTTTTACTTTACACATCACAGCTCCATTCATCGCAAATAAAGGTGTAGATAGCATTGTCAAGTTTGACACTTTTGGAGATGGCATGGGACGATACAACGTGTTCAACTTCCAGTATGTGGGTGGCAAGTATTCCTACCTGAAGGTTGGTCATTGGTCAGAAACCTTATCACTAGATGTTGACTCTATCCACTGGTCCCGGAACTCAATGCCCACTTCCCAGTGCAGCGACCCTTGTGCACCCAATGAAATGAAGAATAT
The DNA here is from genome assembly GCA_006410675.1 of Oreotragus oreotragus. Classification (NCBI taxonomy): domain Eukaryota; kingdom Metazoa; phylum Chordata; class Mammalia; order Artiodactyla; family Bovidae; genus Oreotragus; species Oreotragus oreotragus. The sequence continues at coordinate 40,957 of SJYX01003772.1, forward strand.
GCAACCAGGGGATGTCTGCTGCTGGATCTGCATCCCCTGCGAGCCCTACGAATACCTGGCTGATGAGTTTACCTGTATGGATTGCGGCCTTGGGCAGTGGCCCACTGCAGACCTATCTGGCTGCTTTGACCTTCCTGAGGACTACATCAAGTGGGAAGATGCCTGGGCCATTGGTCCAGTCACCATTGCCTGCCTGGGTTTTATGTGCACATGCATAGTTGTGACTGTTTTTATCAAGCACAACAACACACCCTTGGTCAAAGCATCAGGCCGGGAGCTCTGCTACATCCTGTTGTTTGGGGTTGGCCTGTCCTATTGCATGACATTCTTCTTCATTTCCAAGCCGTCACCAGTCATCTGCGCATTGCGTCGACTGGGGCTGGGGACCTCCTTCGCTGTCTGTTACTCAGCCCTGCTGACCAAAACAAACTGCATTGCCCGCATCTTCGATGGGGTAAAGAATGGCGCTCAGAGGCCGAAATTCATCAGCCCGAGTTCTCAGGTTTTCATCTGCCTGGGTCTGATACTGGTGCAGATCGTGGTCGTGTCAGTGTGGCTCATCCTGGAGGCTCCAGGCACCAGGCGGCACACCCTTCCAGAGAAGCGGGAAACAGTCATCCTAAAATGCAACGTCAAAGATTCTAGCATGTTGATCTCACTCACCTATGACGTAGTCCTGGTCATCTTATGCACTGTCTATGCCTTCAAAACGCGGAAGTGCCCAGAAAATTTCAACGAGGCCAAGTTCATTGGTTTTACCATGTACACCACGTGCATCATCTGGTTGGCCTTCCTCCCTATATTTTATGTGACATCAAGTGACTACAGAGTAAGTCTTGGAATGGTTTCTCCTTTTCCTTCTTCTTGTATCCTTCTACTGTTTTGTTATGGAGAATTTACAATAGATTCCCTTTATCTCAGCAATCAGGCAGCTAAATAACAAATGCTATGGTGAACTGCCATGTTGCACATGGAAATTAATTCACTGTGTTTTAAAAGCATTTAATTAGTGCTTACTATGTGGATAACATTGTGCTAGGCACAGAGAGGAAGCTACATGTATATGGCATGGTCATTCAGACAATTTATAATCTGGTGGGAGAAAAGTATAATACACACACACACCTTTAAAACTTTTAATTAAATTTAGAAAGAGCGAATAAGACTTACACCACTAGAAATCTAATGAGAATACTTTAAATTAGACACAAGAGGACCGGGCTACCATAGATTGATCTGTAAGTTAAAACAGACTTGCAATATTAAGCCAGGATCACTTTATAGACCTAAAAACTCTCACTTGAGTTTCAGATAAACATCATTATTTCTCTAAAATGGGTTAAATACAATGTTTACTTATTGTATTTTTCCTACAACTTTAGTTCCTGGAGGCATGGTATATATATGTAATCCTTGAATTAGTTAAAATTTTTACTGTCTATATTCAAGCAATCTAATTAAATCATTATTCATATAGTCTTCAGTGATATTTAGTTCAAAGTTCTGGGCTTCAATATAATTATCATCTTTTCTGAAAGGAACTGATTCATCACTCCATCAAAGCTTCTCAAATTGTTGAAATGATCCATCAGTTGCTCTTGCATTTAAATTGTAATTTTAGTATCTTCCAATGAGTATGAGTGAGTATAGGAATTTTTCCCTCTTAAAGCAGTCGAGTTTTATTTTCTATATTTCCTAAGTCATCATAAAGTTTTCCAGAGGCATTATGGTTTCCTTGTTACACTGTGATTTCACCAAATAAAGTGCCTCTGTAGGTTAGAATAGTCTCCAAAACTTTTGTTTATCAGCAGTTCCTATGTTGCCAAGCTCTTGAATATTGCAGCTCAAAAGCAAGACAAAGCTATTTACAGCAACAGATCAAGAGACTGGCAAAGCTTAGTGTGTCTAGCCTATTAAATTATCCACCAGCATATGACTGAAACCTCTGGACTACCATAAAGGAAAAACAAGAAAAATGAAGAATATATATTCAGCGTTGGGGTAACCGTCAGGCTTTCTAAGACTATCTATAAAATTTTTTGAAAATCTGTCAAAGGAAAAAACATCAGAACCAAATCAGAGGTCAGAACTAAAATCAAAGGCCAGATTATATGCACCACAAGTTTTGAGTTTCGGGATTAAATGGAGAACTACAGTTCATGTATTTTAATACCCCCAATTCTATCTTTTATTTTTCAGTACACATCACCCTCTTAAAGACCTGTAAGGAGTTTTTTTTCCAGTTCTTAGGTAGCCATCTTTAGTAGATAGGACTTGGAGTATTGGGGCTGCAAAATGGTTATTACACTGTTAATTATTTCAGCCTCAACATATGATTTGAAACTATTCTTTCTCAGAAAAGCTAATTTTAAAAAATAGCAGAAAATACCACTTAGAATGAAATTTAATTTCATTGAATAAACTAGCATTTATTTCTAAAAGTGACTTCCCTCCCCCTTAACATGATAGCAGTATCATGATTAAATGAAATTAGCTAAAGCCCCAAAGTTTCACCACATGACAGAAGTTACTAGAGAAATGCAGCAGAGAGTGTAAAATGCAGTAAAGTTGAGTGTTTGAGGTGTGTGCTAATTAAGGCAACAAATCATACAGAGATCATCTGAGGTCTCACTTATCCTTGCAATTGCCAGCCCTAAATTTACAAGAGAACTGAGAAGGTACACCAGAGCCTCCAACACAGTGGTTCTCATTTCAACTGCACATTGAGTCAACTGGGTAGCTTTGAAAAACTACTGATACCTGGGGCAGAGCCCCAGAAATTCTGATTTAATTGGCCTGATCTGTGGTCTGAACTTCAGGATTTGTCAAAGTTCCCCAAGTGACTCTCACTTACACCCACGATTAAAAATCAATGCTCTAATGAATCACATGCTCTTCTCATCTCATAGACAGCTTTAGTGTGGCCTGCATTGTTCTGAAATTCTTTGAAATATCTGTCAAAGTTAGAAAACTGAGAAATTTTATATAGCTATCCAGATTCTTGGCTCCTCTTAACAAAGTGAAACATGTGAACCCTAATTCCTACATGCAACAATTAGCTGGTTGAGCAGTGTTCATGTATCTAGACAGAACTCTCACTCCTATTGCCCACAATGCTCACCAACCCCTGAATTCTTACACTTGGTTTCCTTCATGTATGAAGTATTTGAACTCGGGCCCCTTGTTTTAGACTGAGATTTTAAATTTCTCAGAGGTAAATCATGTGGCTCAGATAGAATCAGCAGCACTAGAAAAGTACCCATTAATCTAAGAACCGGCGTTAGAAATTTAGACATCAGTCAACAAGGTTTATGACTCAATACTTTGCCACCCACTGGGTTACACAAAAATATAAAGTACCATTCCAGTCTTCAAAAAGCTTATACTCCAGTTGGGAAAAAATAATAAGAATGAATGGATCAAAGATTAATGCAGAATACTTTATAATTAAATTACTCATACAAACTCTTAAATGCCTATTTGTTTCAAAAAAAGAGTTGGATCAGTAAGAGCTTGGTCTTTCCAGGAATACTCCTGCTTAAAAAGGTGAGATTTCACCCTGGACCTTCATTGGAAAGTGCAATTAAGGTAGTTAGAGAATATAAGGCTTACAGGGAATATTCTTGAAGCAAAATAGAAATGAACCAAGAAAATATGGTAATATTGGTTGTTCTCAAATGGAAGGTAAGGGGAGTCTAGTAAGAAACTCATGGGAACTGGCAATTTGGTCAGATTATACCAGATAAAGAATTCATTTAAATAATGTTTAAAGGCTTTGAGGTCTTGTGATTTTTTTTTTTTAATTTTTCTTGTTTTCTTTTGGTTGGTTGTTTGCTTGGGCAAAAAAGTAACATAATTAAGGTAAGAGGGAAAGAAAAGAACTGACTCTACCTGATTGACCTCCAAGACCTTATTCTGCTAAATGCTTTGCATACTTAAGCTCACTTATTCTCATTAGCACCCTGGAAAGCAAATTTCATTATCCATTGGAAAGATGAGTAAACAGACTCAGAGGATAATTAACGTCCCAGATGGCACAGTTAAGAAATAGTAGGACAAGATTTTTGGATCCAATCCGTGCCTTTCATGCTACACCACAAACTTATCTGTTAATAGGAGGAATACATTTGTAGGAGTAAAGCCTAAAACAACCAAGGCTAATTGATGCTATAAGAGGCATCAAGACAAAGCAAGCAAAAACTTGGGTAAGAATCCAAAAATGTGAAGAATCTTTGAGGAATACCCAGACCATCTCCTTCTTTATGGCAACATAACCATCCTGGATAGTGTAAAGAAACAAACACGGAGTCATCAGGGATTCAATACCTAGTGTACATGGTGTGAATTAAAAATTAGGCCATGTTTGGGTGGAAAGTTTTCCATAAAAAATTAAAATGGTAATTACTAAGTATTTTGTTCAGTCATGTTTTCCAAAAGTATTTGAGCCTTTATCATGGGCCTTGGAGATGCAGCAATTAACATAGACCAGCCCCTCCTTTTTTATAACTTATAGTCTAGTAGGGAACAAGAGGAGATAGAGATGGAGAGTAATGAACAAATAAAAATTCGAGATAACTCACGCAGGGGTGAGTGCTGTGATGGAAGGCAGAGGGGGTATGCTACTTCCCAAGCTTTAAGGTGTATACACCTAGTCTTGCTAAAATTTTGATTCAGTGAGAAGGGATGAGGCCCAAGATTCTGGATTTCTAGTAAGCTCTTAAGTGATGGAGATGCTGTTGGGCAAAGGACTGTACCTAAAGTTTCAAGGTGCTAGATTCTTTTCTAGGGGAAGGCAATGGCACCCCACCCCAGTACTCTTGCCTAGAAAATCCAATGGACGGAGTAGCCTGGTGGGCTGCAGTCCACGGGGTCGCTAACAGTCGGACAGACTGAATGACTTCACTTTCACTTTTCTCTTTCATGCATTGGAGAAGGAAATGGCAACCCACTCCAGTGTTCTTGCCTGGAGAATCCCAGGGACGGGGGAACCTGGTGGGCTGCCGTCTATGGGGTCACACAGAGTCGGACACGACTGAAGTGACTTAGCAGCAGCAGATTCTTTTCTGGGGTTGGGATAGGCAAAGCACTTGATCTAGGCAGAGACTTGGGGGTGACTTTAGAATTTTTTTTACAAGGTTTAAGTACTTGCAAAGAAATTTCAGTGTTCCCACGTTGACTATTTGAAGACTTAAAGAAATGTATCACATCTCATTCTTTCAAAAAAAAAAAAAATCTTTGCCACCCCTGCTGGTACCCACTTCATAATACTCTACTGAAAGATGGAAAAGCCAGACAGGGGAATTCCACACACTAGACAGACAAAGCAGTAAGCACAGATGCCTCTAGGCAAAAATGTCATCGCAAAGAAAGGTGTTATCTGGCTGCAGTTTAATGAGTAGATGAAAGTGTGATTTTATATGAGAGGTAGGCAGGGCGTGGGGGGCTAGACCACATAGGACTTCATCGCACATAGCAAAAAGTTTAGATTTTTGTTCTATATGGAAAAAGAAACCACTGAAATTCACTTTTAAGCAGAACAGTTTCGTGATCTCACATTTTAGGGAAAAAAATTCAATCTGCTGAAGACACTATAGGACAGAAAGGCAAAAGCAGGAGAGGGGAGAGTGGTTAGGTATTGTAGATGTTCCGGTTGGAGCTGATGGTGACTGGAGCCAAGGGTAGGATGTCAGTGATGGAGACAGAATCTGTCAGGAACTGTGAAGGGTTTTTAAACCATTGTGCAGTCTAACAGGTGAGTCCACCACAGTTTCAAGGATGCTGACAGAAGACACGAGATTCCTGATTCAGAGACAAAGGACTTTATCACTCACAGCCACTACTGTAGCCAGAACATCAGCATTTATGTAGGCTTCCCAATTTCCACTAGGCAGTGCAGAGTGGACTGGTGACGCTTGCATACACAGTCATCAGGACAAGATCAGTGTTACCGACCTTTCACCTTCTCTTTGAATCTGTCACAGCCCAGCACTGTTACCGATCTTATCCTTTTTTTTAAAGGTGGGTATTATGTTCATCATAGGCTTTTAGCAAGAATTTGTAAGAAACATTGCAATAAAATATTATTGACTTCTGAGTTTGGGATGCCTCCTTAAATCTCCCTCTCAAGCAAGTGCCTCACTTGTCTCATTCTGATCCCAGCCCTAACTTCTCCCTAACAGATCTGGGTAGGATGGTGACTTTGTTGTTTGTAACCAACAGAGCATAAATATTTGAGTTCTTACCTCCCCAAAGTTCCCCAGCATACTGGGTCCGGTGCATACAGTTGGCAACTACCCTTGGGGATGGGGAGACTTTCATCCAATCCTTCCTGTCTTCTTAAGGCAGCTGCAGTCAGGATGGAGAGTAAGGGAAGAACCAGGTAGCAGGCAAATCTACATGGCAGGAAGGAAAGCACATTTGCTCTGTGTTTCAAGCATGTAGAGCTATGCATGGTCCAACTGAATGAAGATCCGATGTTTCTGAGCACCCAAAACCTTGAACTGAATTGCAAGATCATCATTACTATCACTGTTCAACTTTGGGGACCCCTTGACTCAGGAGGCCAGAGCCAGGTTAGCTATCTGCCTAGGGAATATTGCTTGTGTATTTCAGCTTACTTGGCACTGACTCACATAGACAGCAACATTTTTAAAGGCATCCATCTCAACTCAGGGCATTTGCTATCTCAACACAATGACATCGCTTAGCGTCTTGCCTGGTTTTAGCATAGAGCTAGGCAAGTGTTCCAGCACTGCAGCTGACTGTAAGAATCTCTCTAGATTTCCTCACATCAGTTTCTCATTCTTTGGTGTAGCTTTTTTGTCAGCATTTTAAACCCCATGCAGGTCAGTAAAAGCCCAAATACTAGTCAGTGCCTCATCTATGGTCTTCCAAAGCATTATTCTGTTTCAGGGAAATCTCATAGAAAGGACCAAAGCTCCTTTTCTGCAGCCAGGTTTCCAGTGTAAAAAAAGCTGAGACCTTTGTCATCTTGGAATGGATCTAAGTTTGGCAAGAGAGACTACAGCAGGGGGTGAGCCATAAGGGGCTCAGCTGTTGCCATTCCTCCTTCACAAGCACCAGTCACCTGCCTCCCTCATCTTCCAGGGGAGGCAGGCAAAGTCCCAGTGATTCACCTGGTCTCTGCAAGGTTCCTCTTTTCATGGTCAGCGTAGTCACATGTCCCTGCATCTTTTATGTGGAAATAGAGTCGAACTTTCTGCCCATCGAGGATCCAAATCAGAATAGGGAGGAAATCCACCCCAATGCCCAGAGGAGAGTCAGCAACGATTTCAGTACTGGTCCAGCAGCTCTGTCTAAACCAGCTTCCTGTTACTCAGCCTGTGATCCCATCCCTCAAATCTTCTTCACTGATGGCAATAAAGTGGAGCACTATTTATTGCTTGGATGACCACATAGCTTGGTCAACCTGTTTGCTACAGATTCTCTGGACTTCTCTTGAGGCCTGTTAATCAGCCCACATTTCCTCTTTGAGAAAACCTTTCCAATCTCACTGTCACAGCTGTCAAAGATCTTAAAGTCTGGATTTTACTCAATTTATTCTAACTTACCATGCTAGCCTGCCACAGTCTTGTGGATGCTGACAAGAAGAACTTTATAACTCAGATCAATAGCAGTAGCTGGAAGTTTTGCACTGGCTCTGGCTCCCTGAGCCCTACTTTCTGCAGACTAGGCAAAGGGGACTGTAACCACCGCATAGTCAGTGGTGGCATTATCCGGAGGAACTGTGAGATTAGGGAACCTGAGTCTTCTCTAATGGACGATATGCTGGTCCCTTGTTTCACAGACACTATCTCCATCTCTTAAGGCTCTTTGCAGTAAAAAAATCCCTTGAAAAGAAAATCTGGAACAAAAGCAGTCAGGGCCGCTGCTTGAAAGATATAGAAGCCCAAGAGATCGTAGAGGATTATCTTTCGAAAGAACAAATACAACGTGCTGTTGGACTGGAAGCGTGGGTGTAAGGGAAATGGAAAGGCTGAGGATGGCTCTCAGGTTTGGGGCTGCACAGTTGGGTGGCATTTGGTGTCACTTAAATGGAGACACTTGGAGGAAAGGATCAAGTTCTGCTTACAGATTCATTCTGATTTGCCTACTACATATCCACAACGATACGCCAAGACAGCAGTTGAGTGTAGAGGTTTGGAAGCCCAGAGGATAAATTGGAACTAGTACTACATATGTGAATATCATCCACACAGGAAGTACTTATACCCTGGAACTCAATGAGATGGTGAAGGGGAGAGTGTCCAAAACTGAGTTCTGAGACACTCCAGCACTTGGAGCTCAGGGAGAAGAGAAAAAAGTTGGCAAAGATAACTCAGATGAGGAACTGTCAGTGAGGGAAGGATGTATCCAGAAGTGGTTAACCATGTCAGGTGTTGCTAGGAGCTTGAGGAAGATGAAAACAGNGGTGAAGGGGAGAGTGTCCAAAACTGAGTTCTGAGACACTCCAGCACTTGGAGCTCAGGGAGAAGAGAAAAAAGTTGGCAAAGATAACTCAGATGAGGAACTGTCAGTGAGGGAAGGATGTATCCAGAAGTGGTTAACCATGTCAGGTGTTGCTAGGAGCTTGAGGAAGATGAAAACAGAGCGGCGTGAACTGGGAACGCTCAAAGACGCAGGACAAATAATTATATGTAAGTGCAGACTTTTTATAGTGTGATTTATAGAAGGAATTGGGTAACTGAAACTATGAGGCTGATACTTGGATTTAAAAAAAAAATTTTTAAGTACTTTTTAATTTTGCAGCATAAACTGTGACCAAAATGCACCTTCAGTTTTGCCTCCTATTGTTCCCTTAGTAGTGAGTGAGAGTAATCACCCCCCAGCCCTGGATGGAAATCCCAGCGGATAGAACACACACACAGGGTGTTCACCATGTAAGGCACCATGTTAGTGTTGGGACAGAACAGCAGGTGACGATGCTCAAGAGGTCCACGACTTTGTGCGCCCTTGGGTAACATAAGGTCCTACAATAACTTTCAGTGGGAAATAGTCTATTAGGAAACTCAAATGCCTTGCCCATATAATTATCAAAACCATGTCATGACTTAACATTCAATCTTATTTTCTCCTGCAGTCTGGCCTGCCTTCGAGCTGTACCAGTCGGTTTCCCCTTTCTCCCAGCTCATAGTCCCCAGTCCACCAGTTGCTTTCCCCTCAGCGCTGGTTAAAGAGCAATTAGGAAGAAATAGGAGAGTTCTTATGTAACAGGATGGCTTTATGATCTTTGAGTCCCCAGTGGCTAAAGACACATCCTTGGGATAATCTGGAAGATGATTAAAGGATGTTTTCATGTGATTATCAGAAATTTCCTGCTGGTTTTTTTTTTTTTTTTTCCTTGCAGGTCCTTGAGTGAGTTAGCTGGCAATTTTCTACTCTAAGTTGTCACACTTAGGCCCAAAACATCCAGCTGTTCCCCCTCTAGCCTCCTTCCCATCCTGGGAAAGACTCCAGGCCCCTCCACATGGGCCTTAGATTCCCCCGATGGTTCTCTATCCCATGACTCATCTTGTCCAGCATCCCACTCACATAGCCTCTGCTTTGATAAATTCTTAAAGGGCTATTTCAACCCATTCGCGAGTCTTCTTGCTGTGGTACAAAAGTAATTGGCCACTTCTCACCTAGGAATCAGGCTCCCAGTCAGAGTATCTTCCCTCCACAGAAAAAGCATCAAACCTTCTGTGAACGGCCACATCAATGCCCTTCTCTCTAGACTATAAGTGAGGAGATGAGTACAATCCCCCTATAGTAGAGAGGATGTGGAATTCACAGTACAACTTTGCGCAAGCTCTTCTCACAAAAGCCTTCCTCCTCCACTCCTTGTAATGTCTTAAAACGTGTGATGAGTTTTAAATTTACAGAAGTGTTTTTAGAAAAGGTTTAGAAAATGTGCACATTTGAACCTGTCTCACCCTCATGGGATAACTGATCCCTCTCAAACTGGCACCACAGTCAGATCTGAGACAGGAACAACATGGTTCTAATATCATGTTTTATATATCTATGTAAAAAAATTGTGCTAGTAATGGACTTGCTGTGAATAACATAGTTATGATGATCAAGGCTTTTCCATCATGGAATTAGTAGACTTTTCTGAGAAGTTAAAGGAGCCTAAAATCAGGGACCAAGGTGGAGAGCACTGGAGTGGTTAGGGGAGCAGGAGCTTTAAGACAGTGAGGAGAGATTTACTTTCAGCAATTAAAGTAAAACCAGATTCTGAAGAGTTCGAAACACATGTAACCTGATTTTTTAAAAATCAGAAACAGGAAGAAATCTTCTAAAACTAAGTGGCTCTTCTAGTTAATTGTTCAGTCTTCAGTTTTCCTTGATTATAGAAGAAGGTCAGACACTTTGGGGCATGAGAAATTACTGCTATCTGGTAATAGCATCGCCTGAAGAAAAAGGAAAAAGAACTCTAAAATGACTCCAGGATTTACCACAGCTACTCTGAGTAGAAACTGATAGAAGAAATAATTAATTGCCATTTTTCATACTAAGAGTGATTAAATATGTAGAATCTAATTTGGGATTTTCCAGAAAAATCTATGGGAGCTGAAGCCAGGGCAAATGAGATCAGAGAAGATGAAGAGTGGTGGCAAGAGAATAGAAAGAGATGATAAAACCTAGTTCTGAGGTTTGCTTTCCGGGGAAGCAAAGGGATAAAGGGAAATTCTTTCTTTGAAAGAAAGGGAAAACAAAGATGGGCTAGTGAGTATCGGATGTATCAAAATTCCAGAGAGATGCTAATGAAATGCTTAAGAGTAGGTGCCTAGAAGAAAACTGACAGTGTCCCTCACTATTGAGTAAGGAAACCAAGAGCAGGCAGGCAGCACTCCCAGCATGCAGAGAGACAGAAATATGAAGCAGGATCTAATTTGTTCTTCACATAGTAAACTTTAAACAAGCCAAGTTGATTAACTCAAACCATCAGACATCGGGTCACTCCATCACTTAGTGCTGATATTTTACTACTTAAGATTCTGACTTCAGTGGCTCTGCAGAAGTGTCTTTTATTCAAACATAATGAAGAAAACAAACAAAACAAGAAAGTCCATGGGAAGTCTTGGCAAGCCTTGAGGAACACCGATCACAAAGAGTGTTTGCTTACAAATCCTCAGCAATGGTTCCCTGTGGATCCCAGGCTCAGAGGATTCAACATAATTGCTGCATTGGTTTGGCTAGAATAAGAACAGAACTGTAGATGATCTGGTTTTTTCGGTTTGCTCTTTTTTTAGCATTCTCTTGAGTTGACCACTGTATTGAATTTATAGTCAAGACACCTAACGAGGCGCCCTTTTCTTGTAGGTGCAGACAACGACCATGTGCATCTCTGTTAGCCTAAGTGGCTTTGTGGTCCTGGGATGCTTGTTTGCACCTAAGGTGCACATCATCCTGTTTCAACCCCAGAAGAATGTGGTCACGCACAGGCTGCACCTGAACAGGTTCAGTGTCAGTGGAACTGGGACCACATATTCTCAGTGTAAGTATGGCACTTGACACGGACCCCCTCAAACATAGCACTGTGGCAGGGGCAGGCTGGGCGGGGGAGCAGAAGACACAAAAACAGACAACACACGTCCACCCCATAATCGATCTCAGTTCAGTTTTAAAAAGTGCTGGTTAATCACTATGTGTCAGGTGCTGTGCTGGCTGCAAACAATACAATGACAATGCAAGAGGGCAAGTTCCTGCATTCAGTCTAGCTGAGATGACAGATATTAAATCCACGACCACAACTGGGATTTTTACCGACGTTCTGGACTCAGACAACCAAGTTTCTAGTCCAGCCAGTTCAATAGTGAACCTTGAGCACATCACTTTACTGCTTCCTTCCTTAGGTGGTCTAGAGGGCTGGACTAGATTGGTGCTCTATAAAGTGTGTTTTGTGTCACATAGATGCTGAAGGTGCTTCATAAAATTTAAAGGAGGAAGATAAATAAGACGGAAAATGCAACAACCTAAATACCCACTTGGAAGTTCAAAGTACCTCCTTTGACATGAGCATGATAAAGGTTCTCATAATCTCTACAGCAAGGAAACCTGTTTCATTCTGTTATTTACAGTTTCTTAAAAGTATCGGACCACAAGAAAACCAACTCACATCCCATGGAATACACCTTGGAAAATTTGGACTAGATCTACCTCTTATTTCAAAGACACAATGTTTTTTCAGCTACCAGCCAGCTGAGAAGGCAGTGTGAACTGAAAGATACCAGAATAACTCCCAATCAGAATTCTCTCTCCTCTTGGCCTGCAAGTATCTGAAACTATCCTTAGAGAAGCATTTAATTCCTTAGAGTCATCCAAAGCACAAATGTACCTAAAGGGGACAACCTTTTAAGCCATTTTCAGCTAATCTGTGGTATGAAGTAGGAGAAATTCACTGACAGAAGGATGAAGAAGGGGAAGTGTGGGGGAGAAGGGCTGAGAGTGACAGAGACAAATGACTACTTCACAATTTTGCCCCAAGCCGATTAGAAAGAAAACCTCAAAATAGCTCAGCATCACAGAGTGAGCAATCGCATTAGTGCCCCAGTTTCTTCAACAACGCACAGAAATTTCTAGTGCAGCCCTTTCCCTAGCAAACAAAGGGAAGACTGAGAGCTGCCAGTACCTTTCAGGGACGCACCGAGCATACCACTCCTCCCCAGTCTCAGCTGCTATGGAGATGGACACCTTATTTATTTTCAGCTCAACTTCTAGGTGTCACAATGGCTGAGTCCCAGGACCTGCTAAAACCCGTGACGTCATTTTCCTGCGTCTGACTCTTTGTGACCCCATGGACTATTCAGCCCAGGCTCCTCTGTCCATGGGATTTTGCAAGGTGATAATACTGGAGTGGGTAGCCATTCCCTTCTCCAGAGGATCTTCCCAACTCAGGGATTAAACCTGGGTCTCCTGCATTGCACGCAGAGTCCTTACTGTCTGAGCCACAAAGAAAGCTGCTTATTTCTTAGGCAAAGAAATCTCTTGTCTAGCAGCCAAACTATAACAGCTAATCCAGACAAGAAAAAACTGGCATATAACTAATAATAATAATAGCTAATAAAAACAAAAACAGTAATGGAGCTAAGAGGAACTATCATTTATTGTTTCCTTTGTGCTAGGCATTGTGCTAAATACTTCATACATGTGTGCACGCATGATATAGCTTCTTTAATGCTCACAGCTCTAGGAGATAAAGAAACCTATCCGAGGTCACACATATTGAAAGTGGCAGAACCAGAACTTAGAGACAGTTTCTCTGATTTCCAAACCAGGGCACCGTACCACTGCATGCTGCTACTTCAAATTTCCCATGGACAAGGTACTTGGTAGGCTTTCAAGGGAAAACAAAAGAAAGGTTACCCTAGGCTGTGCAGCATGATTTACCTCTGGGTGAAAAGAGTCTTGTTGAAAGCTTAGAACTTTTGGTTGTTATTAAAACAAGTTATCAAAATCCCCAAGGCTTTCACAGACATTTTTCAAATCTCATACATCCAAACCTCAGTAATTTAGAAATGATGGCATTTTCTGATGCATAATTTAGGAATTAATAAATTCCTGAGCTAACAAAGGCACTTTACCCAATCAAGTCTCTCCTCAGAATTTCAGAAACATCCACTGACACAAAAGCAATGCGATGCAGCTGCCACGGACGTGCTCCAGCTGTCATTCAGTGTCTAATCTGCTAGCGGCCCAGCCAGTACTTCAGCACAGACGTCTACCAGCCCAGCAGTTTAGGACTGTTTTGTTACTCAATGAAATTTCATTTTTTATCTTTTAAAAAGTCTAAATTCAGACCTCATTTTCCCCATGACTTTCCTCTCATTAATCCAAATTAATTAAGTGGCATGAAAGTTACAAATGAGATAAAGTTTGACTTTCCTAGTGGTTCAGACAGTAAAGCGTCTGCCTATAATGTGGGGGACCCGGGTTCAATCCCTGGGTCGGGAAGATCTCCTGGAGAAGGAAATGGCAACCCACTCCAGTATTCTTTCCTGGAAAATCCCATGGACAGAGGAGCCTGGTGGGCTACAGCCCATGGGGTCGCAAAGAGTTGGACACGACTGAGCAACTTCGCTTCGTTTCTTTCTTTCTAAAGTAACAAAGTGAAGTACTTTTGTCATGTTTCTAGGCAATTTCAAAGTGCATCAGTAACAAATCCATTGATTTTTTACTTATACTTCTTTTTTGAATATAAATTTATTTATTTTAATTGGAGGTTAATTACTTTACAATATTGTATTGGTTTTGCCATACATCATAATTCTTTATCTTTTACTCACAATAGTTTTATATTTGTGGGCTCATTTTATCCCATGAATACTGGATATCACAAGTTCTATTTTATAGCAAGAAAATAAGAGACGTTACTTCTCAAGGATACACGAGGATTCAAGTATTGACAATGGATTTTCTGATTTGTGATTAGTATCCTTCCCATTTTAATCCATTGGAACCATTGTCATGAAATTCATTAAATCATTAAATGCTTGAATGCCTTCTATGCACCAGAAATTTCTAAGCACTTGTGTACACGGTGAATAGGATAGAATCCCTGGTCCCAGGAAGCTTAGTGTCTAGGGAAGTGTTTTTCATGCTATAGAGTGTAATCCATGAATGGGTCACAAAATTGATTTAGTAGCTTTGACCAGCATTTTTTAAAAGAAAATATAAAGTATCTTAGAGTGCATCGCATGTAATAGAGTAAATAGCATTTCATGAAGTTTCCTCAAGTTTATATATGGATACATGGTCCCAGGGAGCTTAGTGTCTAGGGCAGTGTTTTTCGTGCTATAGAGTGTAATCCATGAATGGGTCACAAAATTGATTTAGTAGCTTTGACCAGCATTTTTTAAAAGAAAATATAAAGTATCTTAGAGTGCATCACATGTAATAGAGTAAATAGCATTTCATGAAGTTTCCTCAAGTTTATATATGGATACAAGGTTCAGGTAAAACATTTATTTCTATGAATTTCCATCAGAGAAATTTGAAAGCCATTGATCTATGGAATCTAGTTATAAATATAAACATGCTACTGACTCACTATGGTGAAAATCTGAGCAGTTGGTTTAACATCTCAGTGCCTGTTTCCTCCATTATAGATTCAGTTCAATTAATATTCATTTCACTCCTAAATATTGGGAAGTATGTTTTTTAAGTAATCAAGAAAAATCCTTAAACTGTTCTGAGTTCATTAAGTACAGCATATGCTTTTCTTAAGTTTTACATAATTTATATTCTTCTGGTGAGTATTTGCAAACCTGTTATTCCATTGGGTTATTGCTACCAATATTGCTGCTGACTTTCTGACTTACTTCCTTCAGAGGTAAAAATAAAAACCTCATGTATGGATGAGTCAGCTGATAGCAACAAAGTTACCCCCACAGAGACACATGTAGTTATCTATTCCCACATAACAAACTTCCCCCAAAATTTAGTGGTTTAAAAGAAAGCACTTTTATTATGTCTCTTGGTTTTGTGGGTCAGGAATTCAGGTCAGGCAGAGCTGGACTGAGCAGTCCGTCTCCCCTATGAGGGCTTTACTGAGACTGAGCTAATCTGGAGAGAACATAGTGGTTCACTCTCTCATATGGCTCCTTGGTAGAATGCATCTCCATGTGGGACCTGGAGAGCATGACAGATCCTACCCTAATTCAAGGGGAGGGATGAAGTCCCCACTTCTCAGAGAATGTGTGGCCATTTCCATCATGCTACCCTCTCCAAATCCTAAATCTATCCAGTACTGCACTCTTAGCAGAGATTAAGTGACATGACACCCGCAATACCTAGAACTCACCTTGAGTGAAAGGTGCAGCCACATTAACTCCCAGTTAATTAGCTGGCAAGAGCATAGCAGAGATAACACATCCTTCTATTTTCGAGTGTAAGTGAGCTCCCTGACAGCAACTAAGGTGGTTGCTAGTAGAAAGAGTATCAGTTATTGGGTTTTAAAAGCTGGGCAGTTGTTCCAAAAAGATACAAAAGAATGGCCAAAGTCAGAAGCAGGCATGGAAGAAAAAACATGGTTAAGGACATCCTGGAAAATCCACAATCTGAGAAATGTTTACATATTACTGTATATAAGAGAGAACAATTTTAGTTGCATCTGATTAACTATATACAGAATAATAATAAAGGAAACAATAACTTTTTTCCACTAAACGTGCCCATGGGCTAAGTGTTCCCAATATTTATGTATTTTTTAAAAAAAGTTTTAAATGGAGATTCCCAGATCCTGTCTCCAGACCCTTTGTATCATGGATTTTTGGTAAAGGCCAGAAATCTGGTCCATAACAGATACTCCAGCTGGTTCAATAGAAATGGTCCAAGGAAAACATTTTGAGACCGTCGGCTGAAGGCAACCTGTCTACTTCATCCACTGCTATCAGTGAAGAGCAGGGAGCATCATTTATATGACTCTCAAAGAGGAAGGAGGCCCTGGGTTCAGAGAAGGAGAGCTGTTTTGAAGTCCTGTCCTTTGCTTCGTGATGCCAAGAGCTATATCACAGCACAATTATTTCCCCACCACCCTCAGAACACTCAAGGGAAGGTATTTCTTTCACAGAAGTATCAGGCCCCTCAAAAAAAAAAAAAAAATTTGCTAAAGATGAAGGTGGGACTAGACATCCGCTAGCAGTAGAACTCAGAGACCCTGATATCCTAAACTCATACTGTAATGCTGTTCCCACACCCACACACATAAGCAAACAGCCTTCATATTTGGAAGAGAGAAAAAAAAAGAGGTCATTCTTTGTTTTGGTCAGCTTTAGCAAAGGATCTTCCCAGAGCTGATCCCCAAAGTAAGGCAATCAAGAACGTGTGCTGAGAATCTTAATATCTGCAAATTTAATGATTTTTAAAAAAAATAAAAGCCTTCCCTTTCCCATTTCACCTGGCAGTGTCTTGTTCTACCAGCATGGGTGTACAGTGTAAGGGAATGGCATCATTCTGAGGGAGACAAGCTGCGTGAACATGTGAGGTTTCACACCATGAAATCCTATAGGGCCTGTGCAGGTTAGAATATTGTTGACACTAATATCAGTTTGCATCAGCACAGACTGAGGGGAGAAGAGAGAAATGGAGTGTGCCCAATAGTCTTCAGAGCTATTATGTACCCAGACATGGTCCTACGGGGATGTGTAGTTCTCTTGCTCATGGTGATCATTCAAATGTATGTATGTCATTATCATTAAGATCAGCCAAGAGGCTTCTGCTAACTAATGATGCCCAGATTTGGGTCCCAGAGGAGCCATGGGCATATGGAGATTGATTTTTTCCTGCCAAAACCTTATTCAGAAAGTGACTTGTTTAGGTGATAATGTGTGAACAGCTCAATTAATAGAATTATTCATTATTACTAAGAATTTGCACATTATAAAAAGCAGTAGTCTAAAAAGATAAAGGGAGGGACTTCCCTGGCAGTCCAGTGATTAAGACTTCACCTTCCAAGGCAGAGGGGGCAGGTTCAATCCCGGGTTTAGGAGCTAATATCCCATATGCCTCAGGGCCAAAAAAACAAAACCAAAACAAAAGTGATATTGTAACAAATTCAATGAAGACTTTTAAAAAATGGCCCACATCAAGCAAAAATCTTTTAATAAAATAAAATGGTAAAGGGAGCAGTCTTCTAGCATCACAGCATAATGTGCCATGTATCTATACCTACAGAAAGTAACTGCATGAGGGCCAGATTTTGTACTTATCAGTGGTCAAGCTTTGAAGATACCCCAGTTGGCAGGGGCAAGCCACTGTTCAACTCTGAATAGCACTTTATAAAAGAAAATAAAGCACATAATACCAAGCTTCTTCTCTACACTGATAGTTCAGAAAAACAGTATAACATACCTGCACTTTACAGTTCAGGGAGTCTCAGGACGACTGGCCAGCAAATGAGGAAGTTATTTGGCAACCCACACTGAAGTGACGGTCTTCTTTGCCACAGGCATAAGTATATTATAAACATAAATCCTCTCTGACCAATGTAGGAAGAGCTTAGAGTTTTCAGCAAGTTAAGCCATTTGCTTCAGGCAGAATACACCTAGTGCATCCAAATCAGATAGATGTCAATCCATTTTCCCTTAAGAGAGCCAAGTCCACAGCACTCCTGAAAACTGCTTTCTTTTGCCTTTCTCTCCCTCACTGGGGAAGGAAGGATAGTTTCCAGCTATAATAGGTAACCCCATATACATCAGGGAACTGATGTTTAATACCTTTCCTTTTATTTGACATTTCCATCTACTTGTCTCACAATCACTCTTACACAGCCTTTAAATCATTTTCCCTTTACTTCTACTATTTTCCTAGGTTTTCCCCCAAGTAACTATAGCCCACCTCCTTTAATACAGAGACTGGAGCTGCAAGGGATGATATGGACCATTTATTCTAACAAACACATTTATAGATGAGAAAACCAAGGTCCCATCTAGGTACTTGATGGAATTTGATAACTGAAGTCATAGATAAAACTCTCAAAAGCTTCTCTGTGGCTCCTCTGGCCTCTCTGGAGTTTCTGCCTCAGTTCAGTTACAGAATTCATCTCAGAGACCATTCTGACAGTGAGAAAATCTTAGCATCTGCAAATTCAGTGATTTCTTTAAGTTCAAAACTTTCTCTTAAGCACAGCACATGACGTCATCTTGTTCTAACAGCATGGGTGCAGACTTGCGTTCCTCTCAAAAGCCCATAGCAAGGAGTTCAGCACTATAAATCATGTCTCTCTGAAAGCCCTGTGATCCCCACACCCTGGCTGCACACAGACAAGGTGATGTATTCCAAAAGGGCTACCCACAAAGTTTCTTTGAAAACGTGATTTGATGAAGACAAAGGAATATAGTTAATGGTGACCCTCTCTAATTGTCTATGTCAGAGATATAATTTCTCCCATTAACATAGTTTTTTAAAAGCCTCACTTTCTTGAATTAAATTACTTTGTATAGTTTCTCTTCTGTATTGTATATTAGAACGGAACATAAACACAGGAGTTCAAAGAAAGTTCCTAAACCAGAGAGTTTAGCATTGTATGAGAGATACTTATAGTCATATGCATTTCCATGTAACCCCAAATTTATTAATGCCTTTAAGAACAGGGTACCATGTTCAGAACTATGCATATATGTGAATAAGAAAATATGTATTTAATCAAATACTGTCCATACATTGATCTCAGATGATCAATACCTTAAAACTAAGCAAAGGGTCTAACATCAATTTATTCTATCCTATTTCATCTACTTCTTTTCATTTTAAGTGAAATTCTCTAGAGAACATCCATAAATGGAGATATCTGTATGCCTATAGCAGGAAAACACCTACTCATATGGAAAAATTTTTTTTTAACATTTCTACCTCACCTGGAGTAATTGCAAAGGCTTTGGGAAAGGAAACACTAACCAAGTAAATGTGACCAATTTGATGGATAATACACACTTTGAAGAAATTTTGTGTCCAAGCTCAGCTCTAGGCACTGTGGTCATGAATGAAATGGACAAACTGAATACTCATGATGCTTGCATTCTCATCAAGCAAGGTGCGGCACAGAGAAACCAATACTCCATAATAACTCAGGTGTTGGTTGATAAGCAACGTGTAGAAAATAGGAAACACAGGCAAATGAGGCAGATGGGGAATAGAATGTGTTACTATTTTTATAAAATGGGAGGAAGTGATAAGGTGACACTGAGCAGAGTCATGAGGAAATGAAAGAAGGGAGTTATGCTGATATCTGGGGAAACGACATCCCACACATGGGAAACAGCACGTGCAAAGAGTCAAAGAGGCAGTGAGCCTACAGGTAAATGGTGAAAGGGAGGGGAGATGAGGACAAAGATGGAGCAGATCCTGTAGGATTTTGGAGGTCATTGTAAGGACTTTTACTTTTCCACTGAAAGAACTGGGAAAACACTCTAAGGGTTTCATCAGAAGTGGCAAGACCTGACTTGTAAAGCATTGTTTTATCTGTGTGGGCAGAATATAAGACAGGGAGCAGGCAGAGACCTACCTCATTTAGCAGGCTGCTGCCTACCCCAGATGATGACTTAAATCAGGGTGGTAGTGATGGAAGCCAATACAGTGTGCAGATGCTGGGGGTAATTGGAAGACGAGGCTATCAGGATCAGCTTCACAAGAAAGGACTAATACCTGACATTATTTTAATAGAGTAACACTTTCAGCTTTCGACTTGGATCCCTGGATGTAGTAGCATTTACAGCTCCTATTCGTTGTTTCAATTAATTGTTGTAAATGAGTTTCCGATCCTAGCCTGAGAACACATTTGGGTAGAAAAGAGGAAAAACAGAAGCAAAACATGCCTTTTGATGGGTGTGGATGGTCCTTCTGTGGTCAGCAACTGTTTAGCAGCTAAGAAGAGGGGAGAAGAACAAAAGATGAGTAGAACAGTACAAAAACGTCTCGAGTATTTTCATTTAGAGATTATTGTGCGTCCAACTTTGGTATTTCTTGTGGGAGGGAAGAGAAGATAAAGGAACATAAGTGGAAAGAAAACACGACAGCATTATGTGCCAAAATGGACTGAGACATTAAGTTGAAGATCAAGTGGAATTTCTGTTGATAAGGTAATTAACTTGTATCATGGGTTCTATTTTCTCTTTCCATGAATCTTGTCTCATAAGAAATCAATCACTAAATGAAGCAATCTTTGCTTTCTTAAGTTCTAACTCCACACTTGGAAACTAACTCTTGAGTTTATAGAAAATAATTTCCTCTTCAAACGACTGGTAACAGTTGAAGACATTTTGGTCATAAAGGGAAAGTTAGATTATTAATAATGGATTCTCTGCCTCCTCCTGAGAAATCTCAGCACAGCAAGGCTACCAAATGGTTGGCTAGCAGTGTCACATCTGCCCAGACAACATTATCAACACATGCACTTCTTTTGAAATGGGACCAAGGGGCCCCTAGCACAAGTAGATTAAGGTGAAGAGTAAAACAAAATCAGGTCCGATAACAAAGCAGGAGGACAAGGCAACAGGTAGTGGATGGAAATTGTATTCCTTGACCATAGCAGTAAAGTCTCTAAACAAGCAGACACACTGGGAGAAATTATTCGGGGTCACTGGGAGCAAGGAAATGGAACAGATGGAAACAGACTGGAATGTCTGATCTATTTAAATGTTTATTTTTTTTCTAAGTCTGATGTATTACACAGAGTAACACACTGATTCTCAAGAATCAAGTCTCAGCCATTGAACTGACTAACAGACTTGGCGTCCATAAGAATCTATTGAATAAATATGTTTAGCATTGATTGAGAGCCCAGTTACTCAGAAAAACTGGGTCATTTTCTCCAAAGCCTGGCCAGTCCCTGCATTACTGGTACAAGAAAAATTGATTTCATGGTACTAGACAAAGCTGCCACTTGACTGCATTGATCTCTAAGGCTTCACCAACGTTTGTGAAGCAAAACATGCCTTTTGATGGGCGTGAATGGTCCTTCTGTGGTCAGCTGTGGAACTTATTAGGTCTTTTTCAGCTTTCTTCAGTTTTCACTTTAAATAGCAAAAAGTACCATGTTAACCTAGAGTAACAGCTGCTACTCACCCCCACTCCCAGGAAAGCCAAAAATAAGCCTGCACACTTCTTATTTCTGACAGAAAGGACAATTACAGAAATCTGCCTAACCGCACTTAATAAAATAGGCTAAACTTATGCCATTAAAAATCTTGTGAGAATTTCATTAGAATCGTAGAAAAGCTCATCACAAACACACACACACGAAAATGACAGTACTTTCCTCTTCCACATATTTCACTACTTTGGGGAATAACAGATGGACTAATACAGGAGGCATATGTGAAATATTTATGAAAGGCAAAGTAATTGTGATGGTAAACTCATAAAACAGTAATTTCTCCTGCTATATTCAGCAGCATGTACAAAAATGAGAATATCTTTTACATAATAAAAAATGCACTGACAAAAGCTACAGATGAAACAGTAAAAGAAAAGCAGAAAAATACAAGTTACAATCCCCTTTGATACACTAAAAAGTGTTTAGGAAAAAAATAAAGCTGCAGTGTCTTGTGGGTTTTTTGCTGTTGTTATTCCTTGCAAGAAGACCTTGAATTTGCACTACTTCCTCTCAAATAGTTTAGACATTCTATCATAGAGTGTTCCCTTTAAAGTCCCTATGAAGCAGGTAGATAATTTCAGGTTACTCTGTAACGTTCCATGATGACGTTCACGTGGTGTTTGGCAGATTATGTGATACTGATAGTTTGAAAATTTTCCATGTGCCTACCTTTGCAGCCCATGTACTTCTTACTTAAGTGGTCAAAATATACCCAATGTTTAAGAAATCAGAATGCAGTGAGCAAGCAGGTCATAAGTGCACCCTTAAGATAGCATTCATCAAATTCCACAATAGTATGGGGAACGTTGGAGTAGGTTTCTGATACCATCTTTAGAAATGCAGGTAGAAGGGATTAGACGAGTTCAAGGTGGACAGCAAGGAGCACTAACACACTAATCCCTGGTTATGCTAGACGTACCCCCATGACACATCATTCCTTTTCAATCTCTGAAAATGAAAATCCTGCACAGAAATAATAAAACTTGATCCTGGAAAAGATGAAGAGCTTAGTCAAAATGTCAAAGGCAGTACTGCCATGGGATGCTCACAGCCCAGGCAGTTCTCTGCAAGCACAGTTGAAGCCACCATGCGACTTGAGAAGGAGAAAGGCCAACTCGTTCCAAAATATGGCCACTCACAAGCCTCACATTTGCTGTCATTTCTTCAGGATAATAAATTATTTCCCCTGTTGAAATTTCCATTGGCTCCACCGTTTTTTGAAAGGCAACCATTCATACAATCATTCAAAAAAGTATTTATACAGTGTCTGTTTCATGACCAGCAAGATGAATAAAATAATGAAAAAGACAAACAGAGCCCCAGCATACTTTCTAGTCAAGAGTCTAAGACTTAAGATGCTAAGGGGGAAAAAAAGGCAAGGGAAAAATTCAGTTTTAAGACTGGGTAACATGACAGAGAGTAACTGGTTGGTTACTTTAGACTAGATGGCTGGATGGCCTTTTTCCAGAGGATGACATTTCACATGTGAATGACAAGAAGGAGCCAGATATGTCAATAAGACAGGAAATAATATTCCTGGTAGAAGCAACAGCTATTTCAAAAGGCCAGAAATTGAGAAACATATTCTGTATTAGAGAACAAAATCCAAAGGGGATAGGGGTCGGAGGAGGAGAGAATTAGGTGAATTCAGAAAGCTAAGCGGTGTCTAAATCGTGCTGAGATTTATAAACCAGAGTTAGGAGAGCACAGAGGTGCCACGGGAGGTGTGTATGTAGGTGACTTACATTTACAAATATGCTGGCTGCTGTAGAGAAAAGCACTGCAGGGAAGCAAGGATGGACACAGATAGCCCAGTGGTGCAGCTGTTACAGTAGCCAAGAGAGAGAGAGTGCTGGCCTGGCCCAGGGCACTGGATGCAGACAGACAAGTAGCTGGAGGTAGAGACACAGTTGATTGGACCTGATGATAGGTTTGACATGGGAGGAGAGAGAAAAAAGGAAGGAAGTGTAAATGTTAGACTTTTGGTTTGGATAACTGGCCAGATGGTGAGACCGTTCACTGAGAAAAGGAAGACTAAACAGGGACAGGTCAAGAAATCAGAAGTATGTGTTGGCCACTTGATTCTGAAATGTCTATTAAACAGCCACATGGAGATGCCAGGTAGACAGGTGAACACAAGGAAGCTGTAGAGAAGGTACACACTGAGCGGCTGGGAGCACTCCCCTGGGTTTCCAGTGAACTGTGGTTTGAACTTCATTTCACCTTGTTCTTTCTCTTGCCTTACCTAGCTTTGATGAAGCAAGAATCAGATCAAGTATATGAAGAAGCTTTGCAAAGAATAAATTAATGCCATCATATTTGTAATTATTATCACGTATCACCTTCCATCAAATATTTATCTGGTACACACTGTGTCTTCACCATGGAAGTTCCAGGAAATGTAGATTATGCCATCCCTGTCCCCCAGGATATTGTAGCTTCTAGTGGGATCACATGGTAAAGAAAAGTGAGCCTCCTTCTAAAAATGATAAAAGGGAAGAATCTCCAAAAGAGTTAGCACGTCACATGACTCCTCTGTAACCGTAGGCAGCCACACAGACTTGACTTTCTTATTTTCTCACACACCAAGACAAATAGCGCAGAACTGACAGGCTGGAGTTTCCCCTGGCAGGGTGTCTGCTGAAAGACTTCTAGGGCTCCAACTAGGGTGAATGTTCCCACACCAAATGCCACATAGTAGCAAATTTCACAGTTAGCTTCTCCTTCATGTTTAAAGACATTCCTATGAAAAATGCAGTTTCACGAGGCAAGAATATTTCCACTATGATAGTGAACATGAGGAGAAGGAATTGGCAACCCACTCCAGTGTTCTTGCCTGGAGAATCCCAGGGACGGGGGAGCCTGGTGGGCTGCTGTCTATGGGGTCGCACTGAGTCGGACACGACTGAGCGACTGAACTGAACTGAACTGAAGCGACTTAGCAGCAGCAGTGAACATGAACACTCTAGCATGAAGATAGTTTTATTAACTGAGAGAGCTATGTCTTTAAAGAATGGGACAGCTGACTGTGCAGCTTGACCTGGGCTGTGGTCAGGTAGCCAAGGCGATCAGCTCCTCTAGTTCAGAGCACACCAGATGGACAGACCAAGGACAGGATGTCAGCAGTTCCAAAAGGTAATGTGAGGCCATTGCTAACTGATTCTCTTGGCCATGTTGTTTCATCCCATGGAGGATTGGGGGGTGGGGGATACTTGCTTTTGTTCTCATTCGGTAAAAGGAAAAAGCTTTCAGGGAGACATAAATATAATTCTCACAAAAAAATGTTCAAAACAAGTTCAGCTAGGAATTTCATCTAGGAAAATGATGACCCATAAAAAGAATGAATATTTGTATCCATAATATACTCACACCCTGACATAGTCATCACTATTGTCACTAATGAGAGCATCATCCCTTTGAAATGCCTTTCTTTCTGCAAACTGTCCTGAAATTGAAGTTCTTACAACTCAGCTCTCACTAGAATTATCACTGAGGTTATCCACTTGAATGAAAACACGTGAAACTATTCTCAAAGGCAGTGGGTTCACAGATGACTCCTGGGTCTACAGAGGCATCCTGTCCCCAGAGAACAAAATTAATGAAGGTATTGAAAATAATAATAAATTTAACAATCTAAGTAAATTGCCATGAGTATTCAATTTTACACACTGTATTTTAACCAGTTTAGAAATTACCAAAGTTAATTTTAAACCCACAAATGACTGCTTTCAACAGTGATTATGCTTATCAACTCTTTCCAAGAGGTATGACATTAGTGGAGGTAAGATCCAGGACACACACTAATTTTGTGCAGAGCACATTTTGAAACTTGACCTGCTGTAGCATTAAATCACCTAGCATTTTCTAAAGCCAAGTTAAAATGAGTTTTCCACTTTTTAACTAGTATCGAGGATTACCTGTGCCAGCAGCTCTATGGCCCCCTTGACTAATGCAGAATTTTCTGTCCTTCTCTGTTTTCCAGCCTCTGCCAGCACATACATGCCAACGGTGTGCAACGGCCGGGAAGTCCTCGACTCCACCACCTCATCTCTGTGATTGTGAATTGCAGTTCAGTTGTCGTGTTTTTAGGATATTAGATGAAAGTGCTCATGTGCAGCTCCAGAATGTGGAAACAGCAAAAGAATACCCCTAGTACCTTTTTTTAGAAACAGTACAATAAATTATTTTTAAGGACTGTACAGTATATAGTGATGTGCTAGAACTTTTTAGACTGATTTTAGTGATTATTAATGATTCCTTAGAACCTGGAAATAACCCATTGTTTACAGAGCTGAGCACTGGTGACAGGGTCTGACAGGGTCAGTCTAATAGAAAATATGGTGGCAATATTAGATAACTTTTTTTCCTATGAAGTTTTTTGTAGGCCCTTGTTGTAACTAACTTAGGATGAGTTTCTATGTTGTATATTAAAGTTACATTATGTGTAACAGATTGTTTTTCTCAGCACAAAATCAAAAGCATCTGTATTAATGTAAAGATACTGAGAATAAAACCTTCAAGGTTTTCCAGCATGGTGGATAATGGCCTTGTTCTTATTTAATCATTCCAGGTAATTTGAATATGTTGATTTAGACCATTTCTATTTTTTTGTTGGAGGAAATTATCTAACTATGCTTCTCTTTACATCTGTTAATAGATACACTGAACACAAGTTTTAACCTGTAAGAGAATTGTAAGCATGTTTAGACTTCTTCGCAGATTACATGATCAGAATTTGACTGATGATACCATAAATATCAGGTTATTACAGTGGCCAGACAATAATACCCTTATTGGTTTCTTTAAGCCACATCTGCAAGGCAGCCCAGAATTTGCCTGAATAGGTCTCTGAGGTGAGGAGAGAGTTCTTCCATCCCTGTATTCCTCTGAATACCAAAACTGACCTGTCAGGGAAGGTTTGATGGCTCTCTTTTCCCAACAACCACCTAAATTCCTAGCAAGGAGCCTGGAAAAGCATCCTATTCCATTGGAAAATCACTCTGGTGGTTCACAGCTGAATGAGGCAATGAAGATGCAGGATATCTTCTTTTACAAAGTCCCAAGAACAATGTTTAGGAGCACATAGACTTGTCACTATACTTGAATATTTTACTAACCTAAATAAAGGAGCACACAGGGAAAGCATGGATAAGCTAAAATGGGGTCATTCTTTCCAGTACTGTCCTATTTCTCCTGATAAGTCCTTGAGTCACAAATCATTTATTAATGTAGAAAAATCACTGAGAGTCTAACTATCTGCTAGGTCCTGCACCAGATACCATGGACAGAGCATGTATTCATTTCCTGTAACTAATCTGACAACTTAACATGAACTCAGTGGCTTAAAACAACAAAAATTGACTCTGCACAGCNCTATCTGCTAGGTCCTGCACCAGATACCATGGACAGAGCATGTATTCATTTCCTGTAACTAATCTGACAACTTAACATGAACTCAGTGGCTTAAAACAACAAAAATTGACTCTGCACAGCTGCACCTTATTGGCTATGGGGAGAATCCGTCCCATTCCTCTTCTAGTTTCTGACAGTGGTCAGCTTCTTCACATCATATCACTCCAATCTCTGCAACCGTCTTCGTGTCACATTCTCCTCTATGCGTCTCTTATGAGGACACTTGTCATTGGATTTAGGTAGGGTACACCTGGATAATGCAGGATGATCTTATCTCAAGATCCTTAATTGCATCTGCTAAGCCCCTTTTTTGAAATGAAGTAACATTAGGATGTGTAACTTCTAGGGGGCCATGCTTCAATTCATGACAGGGAAAAAGAGGATTACCAAGTACTTGCCTTTAAGAAGCATCAAGACTGGAAAATATGCTAATGAGCAGACTGCCACTGAGGGAGACAATGACAGGAAGGAAGAAGAGGCTATGAGGGACCCACAGGCTAAATAACCAGGGCCTAGATAATCAAGACTGATACTATTTTTAAAATATCCAGAAATAACAAGTAGGTGCATAAAAGCCAACATGACTGGCCTTGAAGGAAATAAACTGAGGAGTCCTGTGTTAGCAATTCTCTTCTTCCTTCTAGATGCCTTTGAATCGGCACCCTCATCAATGTGTTCAAAACTCACCAGATGCTCAAAGACAACAGTGCAAACAAGTCTCTAAATTCTCAGATTCAAAGAACATAGATGGGAGGGAGTGGGCGTGGCAGATTGGGTAACAGTAGTTGTCAAAAAAAACACTAGATGTCAAAAAAGAACTCTGTTGTGACTGAAACTGGCAGGAGTGCTAGATAGGTGTGCTCAGAATGAGTACCTGCTCAAAATCAAGGCTGAGGCAAGGCTGATGGTAGAGAAAATAACTCAGTCCACTGATGGGATTTGACAGGCCGAGGAAGGCAATATCAGGTGAGTTGTTCAGAGACACTGCTGATGCCCAAAACAATCAAACTGATCGTGGATCTTCTTAAACAAGACAATTAAGTTGTGGGTGAATCCTGAGTGGGTGTTTCTGAGGACTGGGTTTTGATCTGTGGTCATTGTATTTCACTCCCTGTCTTTACACTGAAAGTGCATTGACTGACAGCTCTCATCATCTTTTTCTTCCCTGCCATGAACCATGTTTCCTACTCAAATGCACATACCCTAACATATGATCCCTAGAAGTAGTAATTTTTTAAAGAGCATTCAGCATATGTATGGAAAATAGCAACTATAAAATCTTTTTTACATGAGCCATTTCAAACCAATAGGTTTTGGATTGATTTTTTTTTTAACTCCAGTAACAACATTGCATTCTCTCAGAATATAAAACTTGCTGAACTGATCCATCGTTGCAAAAACATCCTGAAACCTTCCTTGAGTTCGTCTTACTACATAGGGTGAGTATTTTTTTGTACGGTCTCGGTGTACTATACCAACTAAAAACAACCTAAGGACTCACAAATGTCGAAAACTTTAAAAGACACAGGAGAGATCAAATTCGTGATTATAAGTGAACGGGTGAGTCATTGTATTTTTGTCATTGATAAAAAGGTCCCATTTGCAAACTGGGAGGCAAGCTGGTTTGCAGACCACATAGAAGACAAATTAAGAGTGGCGGAGAAAGGAGGTAATTCAGCCAGTGTACCTTTGCAGACTTCAACCCCGCAGTTCCTCTCAGCTAGCCCCCCTGCTTTATCCATGTATCCATCATGATAGTTTGGGGTGTCAGAGCTCTGTAGCAAAAGGCCACAGAGAAGCAAAAATAAAGTGAGGTGCCAGGAAGATGGAACATCAGTATGGATTAAAACCTTCACAGTCCTAACAAGGCCCAAACCCATGAATAAGGTAATTATCACTCCTGCTCTGTGAAAGAAAGTTTAGGTTTGCATAATCCCCACTGGTTGGACTCATTAATTTAACCCAAGAGATGGTAATGTGAAATCTGTTGGTGGCTTGGATGGAGACCCTTAGACGGCTAGCTAAGATAAAAGGAATGTTACTCCCTTCAAAACCAAATTTACCAATATCCACAAGCTGTTTCATATAGTGTTCTTCATCCAGGAGTCTTTATTAATAAGATGAGGAAAATTCCAGCAAATGAAAAGCCTAACTGGGATATTTTGCTCAAGGCAATTGGAGGTCTGTTTCTTGAACCACCAATCATTAAAGGACTCCTAAGTGTCCTTTGCAGTTCAGTCAGTCTTAAAATGGGATTTGGTAAATACGTGTGGACTGTGTATGTGGCCTGAATACATGCAATGGATGCTCCAGTGCTGCCAGGAAAACCTATCCAGCACCAGAGCTCAAGAATCTAGGCTGACACTACTTTTATGCATCAATATATGTTACTTCCAAATAGTTAATTGAAATAAATCTGTCAGAGATTGAATATTATCTCCAAATCTAGTTACCTTAGCAATAAATGTTATAGAAATCACAATGAGAAAAGACTTTTAAATCAATCTTACTGGTTGACTTTGAACCAATTCATTTGTTTTATCATTTCCTAATCAATATCTACAATCAAGTCCCAGAACTATAAAAGGAACTCAGAGGAGTATCTGGCTTTGTCTTTGGTGAGTGATTAAATCACCAAGGGAAGGTAATGGGCTATTTTTTTCTTGATCATCTCTAAAGACTTGAGAAACTTTGAAGGTGTAAACTCCTAAAGGGCAAAGAATCTATGGAAATAGGTTATTCCAAATAGTTTTGCTTGTGGGTTCTAGTGATGCAAAAGTGGTCAGCGAGCCACAGCCCAGAAGTCAAATCCTAGCCTAGCATCTGATTTTATAAAATCTGTGAACTAAGAATGTTTCTACATTTTTAAATAATTGGAGAAAAAATACCAAAAGTAATATTTCATGACAAATAAAATTGAAATGAACTCGAATTTCCATGTACATCAAGTTTTATCAGACTGTAGCCATACCCATTTGTGTATAGACTACCTCTGGCTACTTTCATGCTACAATGGCAGAGCTGAAACAGAGACCACATGAGCTGAAAAGCTGAAAATACTACCTGATCCTTTACAGAAAAAGACTGCTGATCCAGATAATTGCAACAGTAATATCCATTAATAGCAACTGTATTAGTAGTATCAATTAATTTTCAATTATTTGTCCCCATCTTTTACTTCATTTATGATTCTAAAATGAACTCATCTGAAAACATTAAACTGAAATAAAATTCAGCAAAAGTGTAATCTCTGGCCATTTACTATGAAGGTGAACTCCATTTTAGTGTCCAAAGAAGAAGTCAGGTGTCGGTATTTTTTAAGGTTTATCCTCCTTGAGTTCTTTTCTTAGAGCAAGCTTAATTTAGAACTTGGTCATGTAAACCTTAGATAATGTTCACAGTCACTAGGAAATAGATGTGAGGATATATAAATCCTCTGAAGAAGTTCTACTCTACCTATCTTTAGTACAAAAAGTAAATGTGAGCAATACACTGCCAATGAACTCAATTTCCCACCCCAGCTCTCAGGAAATTTACATTCATGAGGAAGAGAGAAATGATCTGCATATTAGCCTCCCATCAGGAATGACCATGAATTCACAGGAAGTAGCTCTACTGACAGATGTCAAGATGACAGTTGACCGGATTTGTCTTGAACTACCCCAGACGGTAAATGACTAGACACAGGTAATCCTTCCACATAACCATTTAAATCAACTTTTCTCTCCCTGGGAAGAAAAGAATGACAAAAATCTACACAAAAATACTACGAAATATTTTTAATCCTGAAAAGGACTTGATTACTAGTGATCAAAGAGGGGAAAAGTCAATAAAAATAAAGTTCAATCTTTTAAATCAAGTGAATACAAATCAAATTGCTCAACACTGTTAAATGGCACAATATAATTTATCCATGGATCTCATTCAGTGGAAAACTGATTTAAATATGTTTTGACATGTGCTAAGAGATTTTATAGGTGATAGCTGACTTAATGGAGTATTTAAGGCTTCACAACTGCCTTTTAGAAAAATAACAAATAACTTCTTCTTCTACCACCTAGAAGGCAAAAGATATAACAGATGTCAATTAAAAGTCAGAAACGTGATTAATTTGTTTATGCCTTTCAACATTACACTGAGCTTTGCAAAGGCAAGACATAAAGTAAGTTTTATAGCTAGAATTCATCTGAATATCTTCCTCATAATATCTTCCTTCTGTCATACTTCTTCAGTGGTTGAAATAAAATGACAATCCACTGGGATCCAAATGAAAAAGTCAGCTCTTTCCAAAGATGGGACTGAGCTGCCAAAATCTATTTAATATCTAAAATAAAAAATAAAATAAATAAAATTTTCAATACCAACTATGTTTTCTGAGAGTTCATTAAAATTTAAGGCATTTTTGACATGTCAGAGATTTTAGTCCAGCAACAAGAGAAGAAAGACACTATCTGTGAGCAAATCCCAATTATCTCTATGGCTTGGAACATACATGCTGAACACAGCAAAGATGAAGACAGAGGCGGCAGATGATCATGTGGAAACTTCCTGACTCTGTCCAGTCTGACTCTGTCCAACTTTGCCAGGGCTCCTCTGAAAGGGTGTATTTCAAGTGTATTTTTATTCTTTTGTTTAATTTTTTATCAAAATGGGGAATGGCTCACCAGCAGCATGGCAGGATAAAAATGAGCAATGCCAAAATAATTTCACTATAATGTAAGAAATTAAATGTAGAAAAGGTTTATGTAAAGCAATATCCTCTGTGAATTTCACAAAAAACAACAAAGCCCACCTCACCTATACTCATGAATCCAACAGTAGTGACATACACAAAACACTCATTCAACAATAACAGAATGGTCCACTGTTTTACCCACCAGTGAAATAAATTCAATTATTTATTTTTCCTTCATTGGCCACAAAACTAAGGATGACCTGCTGAATCAAAAATTACAAGGCATACCTCACTGACAGACTGGGGGCAAAACATTCAACAGACTTGTCCCTATGCCCTACCTCACTGGCCAATTACCAATCTTTTTAAAACTCTGGATTAAAACCTGTAAAGATCACTGTTTATTGAAAACAAACAAGATCACCTTAGATTATAAATGGTCAGGAAACTCTCCTCTTTCCTAGTTTTAAAACAAGTTTACACAAAATTGGTCGTACCCAGCTTCGTTCAAACTTCTTTCGACAAATATTCAATTCCTGCTAATATCAGTATAACCTGTCCATTAGAGAAAATACCACAATTATCTGGATCATTTTTTAATAAGA
The DNA here is from genome assembly GCA_006410675.1 of Oreotragus oreotragus. NCBI lineage: Eukaryota > Metazoa > Chordata > Mammalia > Artiodactyla > Bovidae > Oreotragus > Oreotragus oreotragus. Next base: position 73,247 of record SJYX01003772.1, read on the forward strand.
GCAACAATACTGATTTCATAGCTGCTTATGGTACAACAACATTCTTATTTTGAATACAGATATATACAATATTCTAAAATTGAATTTCTAAGTAACTTAAAAAGAAAACTTCCATGGAAGTACCAATCCTTACAGTCTAGTGCATAACCTTTGATGCTTGACACAGGGCAAATGTACCCACTGCCATTTTCAGGAGGCCATACATTATCCCAGTACCTCTGTACAGTTATCTGTGCTGATACACAAGCCATCCCACTTTTTTCTCATGATTTTGCAAGTGATTTGATAAAAAAAAAAAAGCTTTCCTATTCATTCTAAATTATACTTCAAGTATTACATAAATTGTTTCAAGCCATTTGACTTCTGTGATAGTGTCAGCTTGTTTTTATTAGGGGAAAGTCTAAGCTTCTCTTTGCCTTTTTATTTATTTTTTAAAAAAATCCCATTTCTTAAAAAGCCCTTCTTACCAGTTCCAACAAGGATGGAATTTCAAAGGCGATTATAAGTTTAGATAACCCAAACACATGCTGACTCTTCATTAAGAATTACTGCTTACTTAGGCTCCTGAAATCAAGGATACCCTATGGAAAAATGAAAAATCTATTGTCTTTCTTTGTTCATCATTTTTAATAGAAAACATGTTTAAAGGTTGGTCAGGAAAATAAATAATGGGAAAAATAACTGTACCTTAAAAAATTTTTCAAATCTTCCCCAAAATATAAACAAAGAAAAGACATACATGGGATCACAATGAATATGCTCACATCAGCCCTCCAAACACACTTTTTATATAGAATTTATAAAGAAGAAAAATTACCCATTAATTATACGGCATGCATCAGCAGTGCACTGGTGGGCTTAACCTTGGTTTTGAGTTATGTGTATATACAGATAAATCTCTTCCTGAGTTGAGCTTCATCTTCAGTTGAGACTCAAACCATTTGCTTTCTCATTTTTGGCAAGACACTTGACCATGTGATAAGGCAATCTAACATTTCAACCTCCTTCCCTTCTCAGCGACGTGGCCCTCCTCTGTAACATCGCCAATGCGCTGGATATGAGGACAGGCTCTAAACTATGGTTCTGTAAAACTAGAGAGTGGGTTTCTTTGTTCATTAGTCTGACAGCTACAGCACTGTCTTTTCATATATTTGGAGATCTTGAGGATTTCAGTTGAACAGATTCAAAATGGTCTTCTTTTTCCTACGGGTAGAAAATATAAAGACAAAAACAACTCATTAAAATTACAGTAAGATTTTAGGATCTTACCTACCCAGAAAGTAAGTTCTGAAATCAGTTCAATGTATGTACCAGCCACTCATAATTGGGATTTTACATTTAAAGGGGAGGGTAGCAGATGTAAAACAGATAGCATGCCTACCCCAAAGACACACAATCCAAAATAGAAGCAAACAAATGACTGTAATAGATACCAAAAGATACAGCTGTGATCCTTATGAAGAAATTCACTGAGACCCTTCCAAGGAGGCCATTTGATCTTAGTGCTGAAAGAGATGACCTATCCATGTAAACTGCAGATAGTAAACTAAATATTCTCAAGATAACATAGGGTAAATAATAAGAAAAAAGGAGAGCAGAAATAAAGAGAACACAAATAAGACATAAGATCATTTGGGTTCACTGATAAGTTATAGGAAAATCATTTGGGATCATGTTTACTAAAGATATTAAAAACAAGCCATCTCAGATAATAAATCAAAATTTGAATGCAAGTATATCATTGATGGAATTTGTTTTATAATGAATTCAAAATGTAATCTATTAAGATAAATTATTCTTCTTTAATGGGGAGAAAAGGAAGTAGTGAAATTTCTCCCAACGTTTTCATTGCTAGACAAAGTTTTCCAAAGGCTGCTATAATGTAGTGGAGAGACTATGCTGTTGAGAATAAAGATGAAAAGAAATAGGATTATTTTAAAAGTAAAAGAAATATGAAGCAAATCAATCCTGGGTGCACATGGATATGTGTATAAAACCAAAAAGTGAGAAAGTAACAGGAAATAGATTCTGAGTATCTGTCAGAAAGAATCAGTTTGCTTTTGTGTCTTCTCCCATTTGAGCAGAGAAGTCCAAGACTTCAGATCCACTTTAGGGCTACATGGTCAGGATTACAGAAACACACACACACACACACACACACACACAATGCAAACCAGCATATCCCATTTCCCTGCCTCTGCCCAGGCAACAAATCCCTGGGAGAGCAGCCTACAGGTTGCAGCACCCTAACCCACTGGTTCTAGGAGAATCTACCTCAAGTCTCACATATCCCAGTCTTAATTTTGTAGGAATAAACATTGATAATCCAAATATTTGTTAAACATCCATATGTTGTAGGAACAGGAGCATGGACTAGACTTTATGGGATACAAAATGCCTGCCCTCAAGGATCTCACTGTATATTTACAGGAAAGAGCATTATACATCAACCATGAACTAGAAGGGAACACTGAGGTTTTTGTGGCCTTGCTTTGAGAAGATTTGATTCAACCTGTTCCTCAGGAAGGGGAGGCAGAGACCTGTTGGTTATCCTCCAGGCAATGTTTCAAGTAAAACACTGGAAGCCCTCTATGCAGTCATGTTTGCTTCATAGGGCTTTCGTCACCATGTCCTCTGTATTCACAGGGGATTTTGCTCCTATAACTGATATGGTGGGATATATACATACACATGTGTATGTGGTTAACATCACTAATTAACTGGAATCTCCTGATGGCAGGAATTCTATCACTTTTTAATTCCCATAAAATGATCCAAGGCCTCACACGTCATTGGCTGTCAATCAATGGTTATGAAAAAGTACTGAAACACTAGCATGTAGAAAGAAAAAATTCTGAATTGGGACTCAGAAGATGCAGTTTCTAATTCCTAACTCACCCTCTCTCTTGGTAGGTCTCAGTTTACTCATGCATTAAATAAAGAAGCATACAAAATGATCTTTTAAAGCTCTAAATTAAAGAATCCAAATAAAATCCAACTTCTCCCAGAAGTTTCTCCTTAGCTTGTCACTAAAGAATGCATTCTTTTCTCTTCTGTTGTGCTCCAAGAGACCCTACTCAATACTCCAGCCATGTAACAAAAAGAATAAAACACGTAGGAATAAACCTACCTAAGGAGGCAAAAGACCTGTACTTAGAAAACTGTAATATACTGATGAAAGAAATCAAAGATAACAACAAACAGGTGGAGAGATTATACCATGTTCTTGGATTGGAAGAATCAATATTATGAAAATTACAATACTACCCAAAGCAATCTACAGAGTCAATGAAATCCCTATCAAATTATCAATGGCATTTTTCTTAGAAGTAGAACAAAAAATTTATAATTTTAAGGAAATAAAAAGATCATGAATCGCCAAAGCAATCCTGAGAAATAAAAACAGAGCTGGAGAAATCAACCTCCCTGATTTCAAATTATCCGGTAAAGCTACAGTAACCAAGACATGATGGTACTGGCACAAAACAGAAACACAGATCAATGGAACAGGATATAAATCCTAGAGATAAACCCAAACACCTATGGTGACTTAATCTATGACAAAGGAGGCAAGGATATACAATGGAGAAAGGACAGTCTCTTCAATACGTGGTTCTGGGAAAACTGGACAGCTACATGTGAAAAAATGAAATTAGAACACTTCCTAAAATCATACACAAAAATAAACTAAAAATGGCTGAAACACCTAAATGTAAGGCCAGACACTATACAACTCTTAGAGAAAAATGCAGCCAGAACACTCTTTGGCATAAATCACAGCAAGATCTTTTATGACTCACCTCCTATAGGAATGAAAATAGAAATAAACAAATGGGACCTAATCAAACTTAAAATCTTTTCCACAGCAAAAGAAACCATAAACAAGACAAAGGCCACTCTCAGAATGGAAGAAATTATCTACAAATGAAGCAACTGACAGGGGATTAATCTCCAAAACATACAAAAAGCACCTGTAGCTCAATATCAAATAAAAAAACATCCCAATCAAAAAATGGGCGGCAGACCTAAACAGACATTTCTCCAAAGAAGAAGTGGCCATACAGATGGCCAGGAGGCACATGAGAAGATGCTCAGCCTCACTAATTATTGGAGAGACACAGATCAAAACCACAATGAGGTATTACTTCACACTGGCCAGAATGGCCATCATCAAGAGACTCTACAAACAATAAAGGCTAGCGAGGGTGTGGAGAAAAGGGAGCCCTCTTCCTGCACCATTGATGGAAATGCAAACTGACACAGCCACTATGGAGAAGAGTATGGACGTTCCTTAAAAAACGAAAAATAGAACTACCATATGACCCAGCAACCCCACTCCTGGGTGTATTCCTGGAGAAAACCATAATTCCAAAAGATACATGCACCTCAGTGTTCACTGTAGCACTATAAACAATCATCAGGACATGGAAGCTAACTAAATGTCCATCAACAGAGGAATCAATAAAGAAGAGGTGGCATGTATATACAATAGGTTATTATTCAGCCTTAAAAAGGAACAAAACTGTGCCATTCAGAGACATGGGTGGACCTAGAGACTGTCATCCATGAGTGAGGTAAGTCAGAAAAAATAATATTGTATATTAGTCCATAAATGTGGAATCTAGAAAAATGGTACAGATGAACCTACGTGCAAGGCAAAAATGCAGGCACAGATGCAGAGAACAAACATGAGCACCGAGGCGGGGCAGAGGGGGAAGGATGAACTGGGGGATCGGGATTGACATATATATACCCTATTATGCATATAGTAGATAACTAATGAGAACAAACTATACATCACAGGGAACTCTACTCAATGCTCCACGGAAATCTAAATGGAAAGGAAATTCAAAAAAGAGGGGATATCTGTACAAAAAAGATCTTCACAACCCAGATAATAACGATGGTGTGATCATTCATCTAGAGCCAGACATCCTGGAATGTGAAGTCAAGTGGGCCTTAGAAAGCATCACTACAAACAAAGCTAGTGGAGGTGATGGAATTCCAGTTGAGCTATTTCAAATCCTGAAGGATGATGCTGTGAAAGTGCTGCACTCAATAGGCCAGCAAATTTGAAAACTCAGCAGTAGCTACAGGACTGGAAAAGGTCAGTTTTCATTCCAATCCCAAAGAAAGGCAATGCCAAAGAATGCTCAAACTACCGCACAATTGTACTCATCTCACACGCTAGTAAAGTAATGCTCTAAATTCTCCAAGTCAAGCTTCAGCAATACGTGAACTGTGAACTTCCTGATGTTCAAGCTGGTTTTAGAACAGGCAGAGGAACCAGAGATCAAATTGCCAACATCCGCTGGATCATGGAAAAAGCAAGAGAGTTCCAGAAAAACATCTACTTCTGCTTTATTGACTAGGCCAAAGCCTTTGACTGTGTGGATCACAATAAACTGTGGAAAATTCTGAAAGAGATGGGAATACCAGACCACCTGACCTGCCTCTTGAGAAATCTATATGCAGGTC
>SJYX01003772.1:78860-105983 GCA_006410675.1 Oreotragus oreotragus
AATACCAGACCACCTAACCTGCCTCTTGAAAAATCTGTATACAGGCCAGGAAGCAACAGTTAGGACTGGACATGGAACAACAGACTGGTTCCAAAGAGGAAAAGGAGTACATCAAGGCTGTATATTTTCACCCTGCTTATTTATCTTATATGCAGAGTACATCATGAGAAATGCTGGACTGGAAGAAACACAAGCTGGTATCAAGATTGCTGGGAGAAATATCAATAACCTCAGATATGCAGATGACACCATCCTTATGGTAGAAAATGAAGAGGAACTAAAAAGATTCTTGATGAAAGTAAAAGAGGAGAGTGAAAAAGTTGGCTTAAAGCTCAACATTCAGAAAATGAAGATCATGGCATCTTGTCCCATCACTCCATGGGAAATAGATGGAGAAACAGTGGAAACAATGTCAGACTTTATTTTCTGGGGCTTGAAGATCACTGCAGATGGTGATTGCAGCCATGAAATTAAAAGACACTTACTCCTTGGAAGAAACATTATGACCAACTTAGAAAGCATATTCAAAAGCAGAGATATTACTTTGCCAACTAAAGTCTGTCTAGTCAAAGCTATGATGTTTCCAGTGGTCATGTATGGATGTGAGAGTTGGACTGTGAAGAAGGTTGAGCACCGAAGAATTGATGCTTTTGAACTGTAGTGTTGGAGAAGACTCTTGAGAGTCCCTTGGACTGCAAGGAGATCCAAACAGTCCATTCTGAAGGAGATCAACCCTGGGATTTCTTTGGAAGGTATGATGCTAAAGCTGAAACTCCAGTACTTTGGCCACCTCATGCGAAGAGTTAACTCATTGGAAAAGACTTTGATGCTGGGAGGGATTGGGGGCAGGAGAAGAAGGGGATGACCGAGGATGAGATTGCTGGATGGCATCACTGACTCGATGGAAGCAAGTCTGAATGAACTCCGGGAGATGATGGTGAACAGGGAGGCTTGGCGTTCTGCGATTCATGGGGTCGCATAGAGTTGGACACGACTGAGTGACTGAACTGAACTGAACTGAACTTGTCTGTGCCCTCCAACAGTCTGTGTTCCCCAGTCCTGTGTAAGTTCTGGCAGGTCTATGATCTGGTTAATGGTGACCTCCTCCAAGAAGGCTTATGCCACACCTAGGGCTGCATCACCCAGAGCCCCTGCCCCTGCGGCAGGCCACTGCTGACCCAAACCTCAAACCCTCAAAGCCAGGTCTGGCTCATTCTCTGTGGGGTCGCCTAGTGCTCACAAGGTTTTGTTTGAGTCCTCTAAGTGTCTCTGGTAGGTGTAGGGGTTGATTCTATTCAGGATTTTACCCCTTCTACCATCTTGCTGGGGCTTCTCTTTTGCCCTTGGACATGAGGTATCTTTTCTTGGTGGAATACAACATTCTCATCTTGATGGTTGCTCAGCAGGGAGTTGTAATTTTGGAGTTCTCGTAGGATAAGATGAGCACACATCCTTCTACTCCATCATCTTGACTCTTACATCCTAAATATTTTCACTGTATTATTTCAGCTCACCACAGGAACAAAATAATTAACATTATTTTTATAATATAACTTGCCATCCACTTAGCTTCTATTAGTAAATCTAAAGAGAATAGGAAACATAACACTGGAAATATGCATGCTGTTAGCATTGTTGTTTTCAATTTTGATCTTCAAAAGGAATTGCAGAAATCATTTTGAAGGTTAGATCTCTCTTTCAATAACTGGAATCAGATCAGAACCATTGCAAAGGATGCCTAAGATGGTATAGTTTTATTATTGTCTGTATAACCATATGGAAGTTTCATTCTCAGTAGAGTTGATTTATGTGAATACATTAGCATTATTTTCCAAAGAGTATATTTAAAGAAGGTTGCTATGTGAGGCATTGCTGGACTTTATCTCTGGAAAAGAGATGTGAATATCAAGGAAAATGCTATAGAATTGACAGTATCAGGAAGAAAATATCATTGTTCAATATGTTATTGCCTTACTTTACCAATAGATTTCACATGGAGATATCAATAAAATGTAATTTAATATAATTTTGTAACTGGATGTCAGATGGCATTACTTGGGCTAATCAAATATGATTTTCAATTTCTATCTGCCTACTGTTTATTCCATCTGTTTGCTTGGTTCTTGCCATATATCTTAGCATGTGAAAGCCATTTAAATTTTTTTTCTTAAGTTTTAAGATTTAACATTCATTTTATGTGTGCTTTTCAATGGGAAACGTGAGGAAGGTCACCAAAATTTTTAAAAGTTGATTCTCAGTGAACAATGTTTAGTGAATCAATAGTTTTAACATAAATATGAGTAATTCAGTATTTTGAAGACAGTGCTCACTGGGTGTCTTCTGGCCATGAGAAATCTTTTTTGATCTTCAAAAGGAATTGCAGAAATCATTTTGAAGGTTAGATCTCTCTTTCAATAACTGGAATCAGATCAGAACCATTGCAAAGGATGCCTAAGATGGTATAGTTTTATTATTGTCTGTATAACCATATGGAAGTTTCATTCTCAGTAGAGTTGATTTATGTGAATACATTAGCATTATTTTCCAAAGAGTATATTTAAAGAAGGTTGCTATGTGAGGCATTGCTGGACTTTATCTCTGGAAAAGAGATGTGAATATCAAGGAAAATGCTATAGAATTGACAGTATCAGGAAGAAAATATCATTGTTCAATATGTTATTGCCTTACTTTACCAATAGATTTCACATGGAGATATCAATAAAATGTAATTTAATATAATTTTGTAACTGGATGTCAGATGGCATTACTTGGGCTAATCAAATATGATTTTCAGTTTCTATCTGCCTACTGTTTATTCCATCTGTTTGCTTGGTTCTTGCCATATATCTTAGCATGTGAAAGCCATTTAAATTTTTTTTCTTAAGTTTTAAGATTTAACATTCATTTTATGTGTGCTTTTCAATGGGAAACGTGAGGAAGGTCACCAAAATTTTTAAAAGTTGATTCTCAGTGAACAATGTTTAGTGAATCAATAGTTTTAACATAAATATGAGTAATTCAGTATTTTGAAGACAGTGCTCACTGGGTGTCTTCTGGCCATGAGAAATCTGACTTCCTTCATCCCTAGCTACAGCCACTTATTCTGGCATCTGGTAGGAAAGGACTTTCATTTTTCTCCAAATGTGCTTGAGATCACCAGGACTTGTAGGAGGTGAGAATAAAGGAGGGGAAATTTGTCAGCATTGACTTCAGGACACTCTGGAAAAATACTAAACCTGGCTGCTGAACATTTCCTTATTTGCTGTCCTTGTTTTGTGTTTGGGATCAACTCTATGTTCTCTGGTTAAACAATTCTAGAGGAGTATTTGAAGGGGCTAGCATTTAACAGGACATAGTGGAGAAAGCTTGTCCTGCTTTTAATTATGAACTATATTTAGTATTTACACTTTGTATGTAAGTATTAGTTCAGGTTTATATTTGGTCATTTTAATTATGACCGTGCACTCTTATAGAAATTTATAATTTTCCAGTTTCACATCTTGTGTTCTTCATCGTGTGAAATGAAGTGTTAGTTGGCCAGTCGTGCCTGACTCTTTGCGACCACATGGACTGTAGCTTGCCAGATTCCTCTGTGCATTGACTCCTCCAGGCAAGAATACTGGAGTGAGTAGCCAGAGATTGAACCCGGGTCTCCTGAATTGCAGGTAGATTGTTTATTGTCTGAGCCACTAGGGAGACCTCTTAATCCTGTGGAAAATTAATTAAAATAATCTATATTCATGCAATCAATTTGCATTTTATTTAATATTTCTGTAGCTTATGATTAGGCTTCTAAATTCTCTAAATCCCCCAATATTAAATATTTTCAACTATTCTTTCACTTTTAAATTTGATAAAGATAAAATATATCAATAAATGAATGTATAATTAAATAGATTATGCATAAATATAGATAAAATATTAATAAGTAAATATAGTAATTGATAAAGAATAAACACGGTTCTGATTAATTTCTTTGAAGTTATGATATTATTGACGGTCAAATATGCCAACATTACATTTCAATTTATTTTCCTTTTTAAGTCTATTTCATATGGCTGAATTTAATATAATGTGTTACCAATATCAGTTAAACATTTCCAGTTTATCCAGTACTAAACTGTCATAATAAACACAAGAAAAGTGTCCTGCTTGGATAGTGATATCTATCTATCTGTGTATCTAAACATCTGTCTTTCAATACTTCATACCCATGGACTTGGGTAGAATTCTGTTCACGTAACAATTTGTACAAGAAGGCTTCCTGGTGTCATTTTTTGGGTATCATATTTTAAGGATGACAACTGACATTTCTAACATAAATTATGGCACTTTTTTTCAGAGACAATCTCACTTCAAAAAGGTGTTCTCTGTACGGGTTCTCAATTTTCCTTACTCTCTGATGAATAGGAAACAAAATTTGAGGGGCATTCATTAATTTATTTTCTATTCAGTAAGTTCATATTATAGATCCATGGAAATTTAGAAATGAAAGACTGCATATCAGCCTCTATGCTAGACTAACTGCTAACTACTTTAACTTTCTAAGCCTTTGTATCCTCATCTATCAAATGATCAAAGTAATAGCTATGTCATAAAGGTGCTTGTGAGGTAGTCAATGAATGTGTTACAGTGCCTAGGATAAAATTGCATGCATATTAAGTGCCCAACTCATGATATTTTCTTCTGTTATTCTCTTTATATAAGGCAATTGGTCTAGTCTAGGGAAAAATAAAATACAGGTATTCCATAAAAGTGCAGCAATAAGGATGTTTTTATCTTAATTTAGGGACTTCTGAGTGATGTTAATACCAACCATGTCAAAATACAACCAAATTAATCATTTTATAGGAAAATACTGAGTTTATTTTTATTGAGTAAGGGAAAGACTGCAGATTTTAGTAGCATCTCAGAGAGGGGTAAAGTAAATTTGACATAATTGTGACGTTTTATAGTTTGATTTAAGGTGCTTTTTTTAAATCAAAGAGTGGTTGTATAAGGATCATGATATAATGGTTTAAAACTGGGGAGGGGGATGTGGGAGCATAGCAACATAAAGATTTTATATAATGACTGCAAAGATTCCTGGAAAGGAAACAATTGTCTGATAATTTCTTTTGTAGAGCTGAATACCTTAAAGTTCATTCTGGGGAAGAAGAATAATCATTGGAAGGAAAATTAAAATTATTCTCAATATTTTCCATTCTGGAGAAAACTTTCTTGTAATAATAAAGTTATGTTGAGACAGTGGAAAAATAATGTTTAGACTGTCCACTATTTGCTTTGAGGTGGATTTGTCTCATTGTTTTCCCTTGTAGCCATTCTATAGTCTGAACTAAATGATACATAATTAATATATAGAGACCTGATTAATCCAGATCATTACAACATACAGCATCATGCTTTCAATTTAAGTTCCCTGTTAGAGTTTCCTGGTTGTATTGGGTTCCCACGTGACACAGTGTAAAGAATCCACCTGCCAATGCAGGAGACACAAGAAATTCAAGTTCCATTCCTGGGTAGGGAAGATCCCCTGGAGAGTAAAATGGCAGCACAGTCCAGAATCCTTGGACAGAAGAACCTGAGAGACCCCAGTCCACGGGTTTACAAAGATTCGGACATGACTGAGCAGCACATAGAGTATGTAAGCACATATATTATATTATATATTGTATCTTTTTATAGTTTATAATTTAATGTATATACTTCTTTACATATATATATATATTTAGTTCAATTGTGGACATATTGAAGATTACAAGTTGAAAATTTCAACCCAGGTAACTAATAAGAGAAATATTATTATCAGAATTTGTAGTCCACTCTCAGCCAGACGCCAGTGGTGTTGGAATCAACAAGGAGGATATATCCCATCTACAATCAAAGAAGCCTATAGAACCAGACATGGGTAATTTACAAGATCATCAAATTTTCATTTCTTTCTTTGATTTTCAGGTCTTTTTTGTAGTAGTGAAAATCCTGGTGAGTACTGCACAATATTCTGCTCCCTTTAAAGTTAAAATTATATCTAAATTGGATTTTCTATAACCACTGATTTTACAATGTAATGAATCTCTCCACTAAAGAGGTCTATAGTCTGGATGGCATTATTTAACTCTGCTATTCTCTAATACATAACACTTGGGACTCATTCTACTTTGTGGGTTAAGAGCTTAAGAAAAACATAGTACAATTTAAAATTCCTTTTGAGCAATTAGTATGTTTATTCTCAAATCAAGACACAACATTTTATTCTTCTTAAATTGTTACCTTACAATACCTTTTTTTTCCCTCAAGAGAGTAAACTGATGGCAAAAAAAGGGGGGGGCATTTTTGGGAATATCTTTGGGAAAGAAATTATCAAGTCTGTGCCTGGTGAGCAGGTGGAAGCCAGTTGGCTTTTGTGCCAGAGACCTAATACGAGAAATTGGAGGTTACTTTAATTTTGGGGCAAAATATTCCTATTAGATTGCTAGCTAGTATTATAATGTTATGGTGCAACTCATTTAGAATGGTCCAGTGCCAGGCAATTATCTTGTAATTCTGAGATCATTAGGTAGATCTAAAGCAAAAGAGAAGTCTGTCTTAGTTGTAAGATCTGTGAAAATGAGACAGACTCCAAATATTCACCATCTGTTCTCTCTGTCTCTTCCAAGTCCTTTTCCTTAAAAGTTCAATTATAAAAGTTAATTCCTACATAAGGTCCTCAAGTCACATTTTATTGAAGAAACTAGTTTTCTGTGTAAGATGTGATTTTTAGACTATAAGATGTCTGACCTGTTGCATTTGCCATCTCCAAAGTCCTGCATAGGTTGAATCCAGTTAACCAGAAAATCAACTGATTCATAACAAATATGGTGTTAAAAAAGCTAGGTGGTTCTCAGAAAAAGAAAAAAGTGTGTGCCCAAATCTAATAGTCAGTTTGTTGTGTGGTTTAGCCAGTTCACAAACCAATTGTAGCCAATACTAAAATCATGCCAAAGATTGCATAAAGAGGTAAAAATAAATATTAGGAGTAGAAACTTTTTTTGCGTGCTGTGCTCAGTCGCTTTAGTCATGTCCAACTCTTTGAAACACTATGGACTGTAGCCCACCAGCCTCCTCTGCTTTATAGTAGGAAAATGAACAAAATAATGTAGACAAAATATAATAATTTTTGATTTTATTCAGTCAATCTTCAATGAAAGCCCATTGATGACAAATTGAAATTATAATTGGGAAATCATGGTTCAGATGTACAAAACTGAAGTTGGGCAGCTACTGAAGATCTGGTCTCAGTCACTTTTCTGCACCACTGAGAACTTAAACTTTCTTTAAACTGTGTCAGACCCAAAGACACCACCAGCTCTCTTCAGAACACCTGCAATGTTATGGTCTCAAGTTTTCCCTTTATAAATATGCAAAAATTTCTGAGTCTAACCAATTGCTACTTAAACACTCTTACTTCTTGTCAGCTCCAACTACAACTGTTGATAAGCAAGTCATATAGCTAACTATAATCTTATATGAGTTTTACTTTTAAAAGCCTTCCTCATTTTGTAGTTCAGAGAAACACAATTTGAGTGCTTCTTGAATTTGTGTCTCCAGGCTGAAGTTCTAACAAACCTCAAACAATCTTTTTTTTTTTTCAATCCGGTCTCCATCTCTGTAATTTTGGTTAATGTTGTCTATATTACATGTAGTTGTTGACCCAATCCAAGTATCTTGATTGGCATCTCTCCCCTTACAAAGATCATATACTTCTAAAGTAGTTTTTCCAAATAATTCTTTTCTTGAATGTTCTAGAAGGGATTGAAGTGAAGTGAAGTCGCTCAGTCGTGTCCGACTCTTTGCGACCCCATGGACTGTAGCCTACCAGGCTCTTCTGTCCATGGGATTTTCCAGGCAATAGTCCTGGAGTGGATTGCCATNGTAGTTTTTCCAAATAATTCTTTTCTTGAAGGTTCTAGAAGGGATTGAAGTGAAGTGAAGTCGCTCAGTCGTGTCCGACTCTTTGCGACCCCATGGACTGTAGCCTACCAGGCTCTTCTGTCCATGGGATTTTCCAGGCAATAGTCCTGGAGTGGATTGCCATCTCCTATCTTCCAATTATTCAAGAATCCTGTAAATGCCTCCTTTTTAAGTGGGAATATAGGGACCCCTTTGAATTAAAGGCCAAGGTCTTTATTTCTCTGCTACATTTGGTATCTTTATGTTTCTAGAATAGGTCTCCAGATATTGTTATGCAACATTTGTTTTAAAAACATTTGAGGAATGGCTTCTCATAGTTATTGACAGCAGCCTTTAGTACAGTGCTTATCCCTTGTAATTTTGACAATGTATTCTTAAAATAATATGGTATCTAGAATTGGAGATAATATATCTAAACACATGTTTCTGCCTGCTACTACCTCATAAGTGGACAATTAATTGATGACACCCAGAAGGAGTTGATCTCATTGTTATTAATCCAATGGTAATACTTTAAATGCATGAAAGTTGGAGAAGCTGAGAATTTTGCTACTTTCAGTTTCATAATTGCATTTTTTTTCTTTCTACTTTTCTCAAAAGTCCAAAGCTTTGTAAATTTTTTGCTACAACATTCCAGTAAAGAGATTACTTTTGTCACTTGAGGGACAGGATGAGATTCTTCCTGTTGGTGAGACAAATCTGAGTCACTGATGTTTTAAAATGCATTTTTTATGTTATTTCTAATTATTTTTAACATAACAGATTTTTAATGAAGTAATTGTTACATTTTCAGGCATTGAAAGGATTCAATCTATTTTGAGACTATGAAGAAAATTACAGACACATAAACAAAAGCCATTCAGGTATATGCAATCCATTTAGAGGTACTCAAAAGATGACTGCAGTTTGTGGTCTTGAACCTTGTTCTTTATAGTTTTACCAAAATTGTGTTTGTGAAAGATGAGACACGCACCATCAGTTCAGTTCAGTTCAGTCACTCAGTCATGTCTGACTCTGCAACCCCATGAATCGCAGCACGCCAGGCCTCTGGTAGATGTTGGCTCTGGCAGGAAGTCATATTCTAGGGGAGAAGTCAGATATATCAAAGGGTACACCCACAGTGTTTCCTGTTTCAACATCAAGATACAGCCAATCAGCCAAAAAGATCGTCTGTATATTCTAAAGGTATTTCTATCTATCTGACATAATATATCTGAACATAGCTCATAAGCAAGAGATTACACAATTATGAGTTTTTCCTTTTCTAACATAATGAAATAACCGTAGTCGGATTTGAAACATTCCAATGATGAGTGGAAATGTGTGAGGGTGAAAATATTGAATTTCATATGAGGTAAAATTATCCTCTAAGAAATGTGTATTTTCAATGAGCAACTATTGCAAAACGTGAGGGATGCTCAAGGTGAAAGAAAGTGCTAAAATCAAATTGGCAGAAGTCTCTGGTTATTTACTTGCTCGAGTTATGACCTTTAGACAAAGCAGTTGATATGGTGCAATATGGCATCAGTAAGGAATTGTAGTTGGCTATTGGTTTATAGTCATTCCCAAAATATTAAGAATACTAAGGGCTTATCCAAAGCTCTCATAAATGAATAGGTAGAAACATTTATGATAATCGGTAAGCCTGGATCAGATGTTTGAAGAGTGAATTTAGCTTACACACACACACACACATACATATACATACACAAACACACACATCTGCCCCTCTTCAGGTTTCCAGGATAGAGATTCAAGTAAAAAACATAATAATAATAAGTCATATAGTGTTATGAGCTTCCTTGGTAGCTCAGACAGTAAAGAATCTGCCTTCAATGCTGGAGACCAGGGTTCATCCCTGGGTCAGGAAGATCCCCTGGAGAAGGAAATGACAACCCACTCCAGTATTCTTGCCTGGAGAATCCCGTGGACAGAGGAGACTGGTGGGCTATAGTCCATGAGTTTCAAGTCTGATACAACTGAGCAACTAACATTTTTACTTTTTTTTTCACTTTCATATAGTGTCACAGTGATTCCAGAAAAATGAGGCCCACTGCTGATAAAAGTCAATAAAACCTAGTAATTCCTTTATCTTTCCTTTTCTTTTTTTTTAATCTGGAAAAGTCATAAATAACTTGTAGTCAGTCAGGGATAAGAGATCTATCTCTTTGAGATAAGCCATGATCTAAGTAGTAAACTTTACTAAGAAAACATTTAAATTATCTTCAGAAATCACATAATTTTTCTAAACTGTAGTAGTTAATAGCTATATACAATCAATTTTAGAATTTTATTTATCTTTAAAACAACAAATGGCCATGTATATCTTAAATAAGGAAAATGTAATGTTTCCTTAAGGTATTGCTTCAGGACTTGCGAAAGTAGCAGAGTTCCTTACTAAAATACTGGGCATAATCAGATGTTTTGCTGTTTGATTTTTTTCTAGGACAAGGCAAACAGATATTGTCTATATTGATCTAATTCTAAAGGGCCACTGAAAAGAGCAGCACAGAAATCTGTGACTGCAGAATATGCAGAATCAGGAGTCACTGAAGGCAAAACAAAATCCCAGCTTCATAATATAGTGAAATAAAATGACTATTATATTTATTTATGGCTTGGTTTCCAAATAAACCTATGTCCTCACTTAGTGTATTTTAACAGAAAGGATAGGCATATTGTAAGACATGTTGAGTCCTTAGGATTTTTATGATTGAGTTTATCATCTTGTTAGTCTGGCTAGAGGTTTAGATGTTTCAGTGAGAACACAAGTGGACTCAACTTTCAAAATCCAACCTATGAGAACAGAATTTTTTTTCATATCCCACAAGAAGTCAGCACCTTTATTAAAGTCTTTAATTTGATAGTAATTTAGGCAAAACAAACAAACTGATGAGCCATTGTTCAATATAGCTATTACCTCATCATGAAAATAAATATCTTCAGAAATTTCAAGAAGCCCATCAGTAATTTTTTTTCATATCCCACAAGAAGTCAGCACCTTTATTAAAGTCTTTAATTTGATAGTAATTTAGGCAAAACAAACAAACTGATGAGCCATTGTTCAATATAGCTATTACCTCATCATGAAAATAAATATCTTCAGAAATTTCAAGAAGCCCATCAGGACAACACTTAAAGTAGCAATTCCATTTACCCAGTAAAAGCCTCACAGTTAAGTTAGTGGATGTGTGTTCAGAAATAGGGAAGAATGTCTTGTTGAAGGGTCTGAGGTAACAGATTGGACTGGGACAAAGGAAATGGCTGAGGATTATGATTGCTAGAGATACCCACTATCTTTATTAAAATCCCAACTGTTTAAAATTTTAAGCAAAATTGCAATCTAATCCTAAAATTCATATGGAAATGCGAAGGACCTAGAATGGCCAAAACTCTTAAAAAGAGCATAATTGGAGACCTCCTGCTTCTTGGATAGTACTGTCACCTTAACGATATTAAGTCACCTCATGTGTGACCTGGACTCTCTTTTATTTACTTAGTAGTTTCTTTCAGTGATGTTTTATAGTTTCCAGAGTCTCAATTTTTTACTTTCTTTTGTTACATGTATCTCTAGTATTTTATCAGTTCAGTTCAGTCGCTCAGTCGTGTCTGACTCTTTGCGACCCCATGAATCGCAGCACGCCAGGCCTCCCTGTCCATCACCATCTCCCGGAGTTCACTCAGACTCACGTCCATCGAGTCCATGATGCCATCCAGCCATCTCATCCTCGGTCATCCCCTTCTCCTCCTGCCCCCAATCCCTCCCAGCATCAGAGTCTTTTCCAATGAGTCAACTCTTGGCATGAGGTGGCCAAAGTACTGGAGTTTCAGCTTTAGCATCATTCCTTCCAAAGAAATCCCAGGGTTGATCTCCTTCAGAGATTTGTGTATAAGAGACAGCTGAGAAGAAACAGAGAGAAATTCTCAGCTTCCCATTGTCAGCACTGTATCACTCAACAACTAACTCACCACCCACAGCAACAGGTAGTTAAGGAATCGCTTGCTTTGTAGCCAAACAAGCACACAGCACTATAGCACATACAGTTGCGGGGAGAGTGCTGATGATTCATCAGCGTAGCTGGGTAAGCTTTCATTTGTGAATGTTTGGAACTAGAAGTAGCAGACATTTCTTGCTTCGTGTGTCCCACACTCCTGCATGCTCAAAAGGCCAGATGGCTTGACCACAGGTCTTAGGCCTCAGAGACCACATGTCTGTGTCATAGGTATAAATCACTGTAGCTCTCCTTGGTTGTGGGCTGGGGGAATTAAGAGCAGAGATTCTTGAGTTCTTAAATTCTGTCCCTGTGTCCATGTCATACAGTCTGTTTCTGGCCTTGTAATAATCCTTGGCCATTTTGGATTTCTCTGATTTTCTTTTCTTTTTTTCCCCTTTCCTTTCTCACTTGACATTATCATCAGTCCTTGCTTGTGACTTTTGCCATTTAACAAGGTCACAGAAATCTTCCCTTGCTGTTGATTAGATTGTCTTTTCACACCATTTTAAAAACCTTACATCCAGCCATCTCATCCTCGGCTTTAGAATCAATTTTTAAACCTGCCACCAAAAGCTCTAATGTTAAAAAAACCATCTTCACAATAACAGTTTCCCTCAGTCTCATCAAGAATACTTTTAAGTCCAGAAGTTAGAAAATGGTGAATAATTGTAGCTGTTCCTAGAAGTCATTGTGTTCCTTAGTAATTATAAGCTGTAATCTTTGGTTCTGCTTCCTTGACAGTTCCATCAAACTGTGAAGGATTGTCTTGAATTTAATGAAGTTCAGTCCTTGCAAAAAACTGCTCTTGGGTCACAGATTCAGCAACAAGACTGTGATGCTGATGTGGGATTAGGGATGTTTATACCCTTTGTATTGACAGAAGTTAATTCAGGGGACATATCATGTGGGCTTTGTTAAGAACATAAAACATTTCACAAAATGAAAGCCAGAGGCTTTTTTAGCAATCAGACAGGAACCAGTTCTGCCTGTCAGGGAATGGGACCGTGCACATCATCACCTAGTAAATGCCTTGCTTCACTGAAGCTCGAGTTCCTTCTCTTTGGTTCAGAGCTCTGAAGTTGGATATTCAGTGTCTGTCTTTATTCCACTATCCCTAAGCAATCCCCCTTTGGGTCTGGGTCTTTGCAGGGTGAGAAAGACTGGCAGAAATATGAGACTGCTCGGAGGCTGAAGAAGTGTGTGGATAAGATCCGGAACCAATATCGGGAAGACTGGAAGTCCAAAGAGATGAAAGTCCGGCAGAGAGCTGTAGCCCTGTACTTCATTGATAAGGTGAGGGCATCTTCCTGCCACACTGCCTACCATGTTCATCTTCATGAAGAGGGAGGAGGCCTGTACTCCTCCAGGCCCTGTGCTTTAAGTACTGCTGTGGAGGCAGTGACAGCCCAGTGGTCTGTCATCCTGCTCTCCCAGTCTCTAGCCTCAGTGTCAGACTGACTGCTGCTGTCTCCAGTCTGTCTAATAGCAGGACTTTCATGAGTCTGAATGTGCCAGAAAGACTGACATTTGCAAACTCTTTGACCATGTGCCACCCCCCAAAATATTTTATATCACAACCCAACATATAAGTATATTTGTGTTTGTGTATAAGTGAAACATGTCCCACAAAACAATGCTCATCCTTTCTATGAGCAGCAAATTCTGATAGGTTTTCCTCTGTTCCTTATTTTTAAAAAGGATGGTTATAATCCTTCAGTTCAGTTCAGTCACTCAGTCGTGTCCGACTCTTTGCGATNGTACTTTGGCCACCTCATGCGAAGAGTTGACTCACTGGAAAAGTCTCTGATGCTGGGAGGGATTGGGGGATGAGGAGAAGGGGACGACAGAGGATGAGATGGCTGGATGGCATCACTGACTTGATGGACATCAGTCTGAGTGAACTCCGGGAGTTTGAGATGGACAGGGAGGCCTGGCATGCTGCAATTCATAGGGTCGCAAAGAGTCGGACAGGACTGAGCAACTGAACTGAACTGAATTACATAATTACTATCACAAGGCCATGGAATAAACAAAGACATTCCTATCAGCATAACATTCCAAGGGTCTAGTGATTACCTCCTAGAAACTGAGGCAAAGAAGAGACATTTCTCTGCCTGAGGTTCAAGTCTTTACTACACAAGCTGTACCTGGCCTTTACCCAAGGCTCTTTCAGAGCAAAATATATTTGTCTGGGAATCTACTTTCAGTATAGCATTTATATGACATATAAAAACAGTAAAAAACAAGCCCATCTTATAAAGCCATTACATACATTTTTGTATTTTTATACCAACTTCTTTGCTCTATCTCTATTTGTACTTTATAATAAACTTAGCTGATGGTTAGCTGAATCAGTTTTCCCTCAAACTACTCATTTGCCATCACTTTAGGATATCTTTTGGCTCATTGTTGAACATTATGGATTGTTCCTGTGAACTGAACTGTGTCCCCCTCAAAGTTATATTTTGAAGCCCTAACCCTCAATATGGTTGTATTTGGAGATAGATCCTTCAAGGAGGTAATTAAATTTAAATGAGGTAACAAGGGAGCCTTATATGAATAGGACTGGTGTCACTATAAAAAGAGGGACATGCACAGAGAAAATGCTATGTGAGGACACAGTGAGAAGGTGACTATCTATAAGCTGGGATGAGAGGTCTCACCAGAAACCAACCCTACTGGAAGCTTGATCTTTGACTCCTAGTCTATAGAACTATGAGGAAGAAAATTTCTATTGCTTAAGTCACCCAGTCTGTGGTATTTTGTTATGGAAGGGAAACTTCTGAAAACTATAAAGCATGACAAAATTTAAAAAATCTTTCATTCAATTAAAAATAAATAATTCTAAATTTGTATGGTAACACAAACGACACAAATAGCAAAAGTAACCTTGAGAAAGAAAACTAAAAGCTGGAGGAATTAGGCTCCCCACACAAGCTCTACACAAACAAGATGAAAAGACAATCCTCAGAATGGGAGAAAATATTTGCAAAGAAAGCAACAAACAAAGGATTAATCTTTAAAATATACAAAATAGCTCATGGAGCTCAACATCAAAAAAATAATCATCTCAGTCAAAGAATGGGCAGAAGACCTAAACAGACATCCCTCCAAAGAAGACCTACAGATGACCAACAAACATATGAAAAGATGCTCAACATCATTAATTTATTATAAGAGAAATGCAAATCAAAACTACAATGAGGTATCACCTCACATGGATCAGAATGGCCACCATCAAAAAGTCTACAAACAATAAATGGTATAGAGGGTGTGGAGAAAAGGGAATGCTCTTACACCACTGGTGGGAAGGCAAACTGATACTGCTTCTGTGGAGAACAGTATGGAGGTTCCTTAAAAAACTGAACACAGAACTACCCTATGACCCAGCAATCCAACTAATGGGTATATACCCCAGGAAAATAATAATTCAAAAGGACACATGTACCCAAATCACTGCAGCACTATTTACAATAGCCAAGAAATGGAAGTAACCTAAGTGTCCAACGACAGATGAACGGATAAAGACAATGTGGTACATAAACAAAATGGACTATTACTCAGCCACCAAAGGAAAGACATAGGGTTATTTGTAGAGACATAAATGGACCTAGAATCTGTCATACAGAGTGAAGTAAGCCAGAAAAAGAAAAACAAATATATTAATGGATATATCTGTCTCTTATACACATCTAGATGTGTATAAGAGACAGATATATACATTACATAAAGACAATGTGGTACATAAACAAAATGGACTATTACTCAGCCACCAAAGGAAAGACATAGGGTTATTTGTAGAGACATAAATGGACCTAGAATCTGTCATACAGAGTGAAGTAAGCCAGAAAAAGAAAAACAAATATATTAATGGATATATCATATATTAATGGATATATATTCCCTGGTGGCTCAGACAGTAAAGAATCTGCCTGCTGTGTGGAAGACCCAGGTTCAATCCCTGGGTGAGGAAGATCCCCTGGAGAAGGGAATGGCAACCCACTCCAGTATTCTTGACTAGAGTATCCCATGGACACAGGAGCCTGGTGGGCTATAGCCTATGGAGCCACAGTCAGACACAACTGAGAAACTAACATTTTCACATAGAATCTAGAAAAATGGTATAGATTAACCTATTTCCAAGGCAGGAATAGAGACACAGACCTAGAGAAATGACATGTGGATAGGGGAGGGAGGGTAGAGTAGGACAAATTGGGAGGTTGGGATTGACATATACACATCACCATACGTAAACAGTGAGTGGGAAGCTGCTATAAAGTACAGAAAGCTCCACTTGGTGCTCTGTAAGGACCTGGGAGGGTGAGTTGGGGAGAGGGAGGTTCAAGAGGAAAGGGATAAATGTAAACATACAGCTTATTTACTTCACTGTAAAGAAAAAACTAACACAACATTATGAAGGAATCGTATTTCACTAATTTTTTTAATATCTACAAGAAAAGCAGTATCCGAGCCTGTTATATTATTTTCAAAAGCATGTAACATGTCTCTTTACTTCTTTGCAACCCTTGCACTATAAGAAAAAACTTTTTTAATGACAAACAGTTGGGTGATTCAAGCTTCTGACAAAGTACGACTGGAAACTGAGAACAAAGGAGGGAATTAATTATTACTCAGTTACTGAGAGAGTATTAATGAATGGCCAAGAGAACACACAGCACATCTAAATAATGTACTAATAAACTCTTCTCTAAATTACATTAGGGTGTGCTTTAATCTACTACCTTTACTATGTGTATGTGTGTAAGTGTGTGTGTTTGTATATAAAGTGGCTTCAGTCATGTTCAACTCTTTGCGACCCTCTGGGCTGTAGCCTGCCAGGCTCCTCTGTCCCTGGGATTCTTCAGGCAAGCATACTGGAGTAGATTGTCATGCCCTCCTCCAGGGGATCTTCAAGACCCCAGGATTGAACCTGAGTATCTTACATCTCCTGCATTGGCAAGCAGGCTCTTTACCACTATCTCCACCGTCATTCGCAAACCTTATGCTGAAGATAATAGTTCCACTGTTGCCATGAAACCATCCTTCATTTTGATTGTAGGTTAGGACAACTATATATAGAGTAGTACTATCACATGCAAAAGATGTACAGAACAATGGCATATCTCTCCAGGTGCACAGACATATACATACCACAACAGGTTCATTAGCCTTTTCCAGGGAATATTCCTGACCCAGGGATTGAACCTGGGTCTCCTGCATTGCAGGCAGATTCTTTACCATTTGAGCCCTGTTAGCCAGCCATACTTCACCACAATTCAGTTTTATGCCTCAAAATGCTTTAGAGTAAGAAGATTCGAGAGTAGTTTGTTTTAAAGTACCTATAACCAATTACCTTGAACTAAAGTAAAGCAAGCCTTGTCATTTGAATAGAAAAGTTTAATTCTGTATCGGCTGAAGAAAAAAACAAAAACAAAAAACCCTGTTGTCACATTTGAAAGAGAAAAAGCAGCTTTACAAACTTGTTACAAGAACATATAAAATCCAAACCACACTTATAAAGGGAGTCTCCTGGCCATCTCAAAAGGAAGAGCTTTGGGTGAGACGATCACAAATATTAGTCAGCTATTAGTCAGTCCGAAAGAGAAAATAAATATCATCAGTTCAGCTCAGTTCAGTCGCTCAGTCCTGTCCGACTCATTGTGATCCCATGAATTGCAACATGCCAGGCCTCCCCGTCCATCACCAACTAACGAAGTTCACTCAGACTCACATCCATCGAGTCCATGTATATGCTTGCCTCCTTTGTCATCGATAAGGTGTTTATATGTGTGTGGATTTATCTCTGGGCTTTCTATTTTGTTCCACTGATCTATATTTTTGTCTTTGTGCCAGTACCATACTGTCTTGATGACTGTGGCTTTGTAGTAAAGCCTGAAGTCAGGTAAGTTGATTCCTCCAGTTCCATTCTTCTTTCTCAAAATTGCTTTGGCTATTCGAGGTTTTTTGTATTTCCATACGAATCTTGAAACTATCTGTTCTAGTTCTGTGAAAAATACCGGTGGTAGCTTGATAGGGATTGCACTGAATCTGTAGATTGCTTTGAGTAATATACTCATTTTCACTATACTGATTCTTCCAATCCATGAACATGGTATAATATCTCCATCTATTAGTGTCCTCTTTGATTTCTTTCATCAGCGTTTTACAATTTTCTATATATACGTCTTTAGTTTCTTTCAGTTCAGTTCAGTCGCTCAGTCCTGTCTGACTCTTTGCGACCCCATGAATCGCAGCACGCCAGGCCTCCCTATCCATCACCATCTCCCGGAGTTCACTCAGACCCATGTCCATCGAGTCCGTGATGCCATTCAACCATCTCATCCTCGGTCGTCCCCTTCTCCTCCTGCCCCCAATCCCTCCCAGCATCAGAGTCTTTTCCAATGCGTCAACTCTTCTCATGAGGTGGCCAAAGTACTGGAGTTTCAGCTTTAGCATCATTCCTTCCAAAGAAATCCCAGGGTTGATCTCCTTCAGAATGGACTGGCTGGATCTCCTTGCAGTCCAAGGGACTCTCAAGAGTCTTCTCCAACACCACAGTTCAAAAGCATCGATTCTTTGGCGCTCAGCTTTCTTTACAGTCCAACTTTCACATCCATACATGACCACAGGAAAAACCATAGCCTTGACTAGGCGGACCTTAGTCGGCAAAGTAATGTCTCTGCTTTTGAATATACTATCCAGGTTGGTCATAACTTTTCTTCCAAGGAGTAAGCGTCTTTTAATTTCATGGCTGCAGTCACCATCTGCAGTGATTTTGGAGCCCCCAAAAATAAAGTCTGACACTGTTTCCACTGTTTCCCCATCTATTTCCCAGGAAGTNGCATTCTTTTGCATTGCCCTTCTTTGGAATTGGAATGAAAACTGACCTTTTCCAGTCCTGCGGCCACTGCTGAGTATAGGTGCTATTATAAATAAAACTGCTTTCTTTATTAGGTTTTTAGGTTTTTCAATATTAGTGGATAGGAATACAATGGATTTTTAAATTAAATCTATATTTTATCACATTACTAAACTTGTTAGTTCTAATAAAATGACACTAATTATGATTTCTATAAATGAGATTATGTCATCTACAAATAGAGAGTTCTTTCCAACATGGACGTGTTCTTCTGTCCTTGCTTGATTTCCCTAGCTAAAACCTCCAGTACTATTTTTGAATGTAAGTGTGAGACAAGATATCCTTGCCTGGTTCCTGACCTTGGGTGTTACACATTCCATCTTTCTTCATAAGTATGAGGTAATTTATAGCTTTTTTTATAATTGGTCTTTATCAGATTGAGATAAGTCTTTTCAACACCTTAACTGTTTGTGTGTGTGTGTGAGAGAGAGAGAAAGAAGTGCTTTTTATTATAGAATACCTTGTTTTCTGTTCACTCTTTCAATGATGAAGGGACTCTGAGCTTATAAGCAAATCATGCCATAACTTATACACTTTACGTAGCAAAGTTGGTTAAAACAAAAAATCAGTATTTTGATAAATTAATTTTAAAATGTTTTTCATATCAAAGGCTTAAACTAGTTGCAACAATGTGCTTTCTGGTCCTCGGAACATAAGGATGACTTTGGACTTGATGAGAAACATTGAAGACCAGTGCACAGAAATTCCTCTTATCTATATATAACACTTTCTCCATCATATACTAAATTCTGCCTATCTTCACATTGAGAGAGAGAAAGAAGTGCTTTTTATTATAGAATACCTTGTTTTCTGTTCACTCTTTCAATGATGAAGGGACTCTGAGCTTATAAGCAAATCATGCCATAACTTATACACTTTACGTAGCAAAGTTGGTTAAAACAAAAAATCAGTATTTTGATAAATTAATTTTAAAATGTTTTTCATATCAAAGGCTTAAACTAGTTGCAACAATGTGCTTTCTGGTCCTCGGAACATAAGGATGACTTTGGACTTGATGAGAAACATTGAAGACCAGTGCACAGAAATTCCTCTTATCTATATATAACACTTTCTCCATCATATACTAAATTCTGCCTATCTTCACATTCAGTTCAGTTCAGTCACTCAATCGTGTCCGACTCTTTGTGACCCCATGAATTGCAGCACACCAGGCCTCCCTGTCCATCACCAACACTTGGAATTCACTCAAACTTATGTCCATCGATTCAGTGATGCCATCCAGCCATCTCATCCTCTGTCGTCCCCTTCTCCTCCTGCCCCCGATCCCCCCCAGCATTAGGCTCTTTTCCAATGAGTCAACTCTTCTCATGTGGTGGCCAAAGTATTGGAGTTTCAGCTTTAGCATCAGTCCTTCCAATGAACACCCAGGACTGATCTCCTTTAGAATGGACTGGTTGGATCACCTTGTAGTCTAAGGGATTCTCAAGAGTCTTCACCAACACCACAGTTCAAAAGCATCAGTTCTTCGGCTCTCAGCCTTCTTCACAGCTCAACACTCACATCCCTACATGACCACTGGAAAAGCCATAGCCTTGACTAGACGGACCTTTGTTGGCAAAGTAATGTCTCTGCTTTTGAATATGCTATCTAGGTTGGTCATAACTTTTCTTCCAAGGAGTAAGCATCTTTTAATTTCATGGGTGCAATCACCATCTGCAGTGATTTTACTATAATTACCAAAATACCTTTAAACTATGTTTGCACATGTACTTATCCATTATTTATTAAATTGAATCTTATGAAATTGCGAATATTTGATCATTTTGTTTGTAAACAACTTTTTCATGTGGTTGGACCTGAAAAAATATGGACTTTAGCTGGATGGTTCTATCTACTTATATATATAGGCTATGCAAGTGCTTTCTGCTTTACTTTACCAGGGAGAATGAAAATGCTTACTCTATTCACAAGTCCTTTTGCAGCCTTGCAAAACTGTGCTTACTGACTACTAGTAAATTTCATGAAAATATTGAAAGTGTAATAGTTTCCCCAATACAGTATTTGACCAAAACAAGTCTGATCCAAACTGGGCATATTGACTTTGAAGTATACTACCCATCTATTCCCTGGTGGCTCAGAGGCTAAAACGTCTGCCTCCAATGCTAGTAGACCCGGGTTCGATCCCTGGGTTGGGAAGATCCCCTGGAGAAGGAAATAGTAACCCACTCCAGTATTCTTGCCTGGAGAATCCCATGGATGGAGAAGCCTGGTAGGCTACAGTCCACGGGGTCGCAAAGAGTCGGACACGACTGAGCGACTTCACCTTCACCTTCACCCATCTATTTGGGCTTCCTTGGTGGCACAGGTAAAAAAATCCACCCACCAAACAGGAGACACAGGTTCGATCCCTGGGCCGGATCCCCTGAAGGAGGAAATGGCCACCCACTCCAGTATTCTTGCCTGGAGAATCCCATGAACAGAGAAGTCCAGCGGGCTGTAGTCCATGGGGTCACAAAAAGTCAGACAGGACACAGCAACTAAACAACAACAACAACCCGTCTACTTAACTGGAATAGCCTACCTTAAAAGATAGCTTTTACATTTAAGGTCAGGTATAGAATTCATAGGCCAAATATAAAAATACCAAAGCACTTTTGGGCTGAGCTCTCAGCCCCCAGCCTGGGGCACAGAGCCCTGCCTGCAGAGGGCTGTTTTGTTTTGTTTTGTTTTTTAATCATGAAAAGTTGTTGGATTCTCTATATTTTTTTTTTCTTTCTGTGTCTGCTGAGGTGATCGTGTGTTACTTTTGGCCTTTATTTTATAAATATAAAATATTATATCATTTGATTTTTGGATGTTAATTGAATCTTGGAAGCCTGGAGTAATTGCACTTCGCTATGATATGTGTTCCATTTTTAATTATTGCTTGATTTATTTTTACAGCAATATGTTGATAACATTTATGTACACATTTATAAGGGGTATTGTTTTGCAGGTTTTTTTGTTGTGTCTGTC
This sequence comes from Oreotragus oreotragus, assembly GCA_006410675.1. Taxonomy (NCBI): domain Eukaryota; kingdom Metazoa; phylum Chordata; class Mammalia; order Artiodactyla; family Bovidae; genus Oreotragus; species Oreotragus oreotragus. The sequence goes on from SJYX01003772.1 coordinate 100,701, forward strand.
TAGTTTTCTTATCAGCACAGAAGTGATCTCATAGAATGAGTAAAGTGTTTCCTTTTCTTCTACATTTTGAAAGAAAATGTGAATGTTTTCCTATCGATTTTTGAAATGTTTCATCAATATCACCATTGAAATTATTTGGTCCAGGATGTGTCCTTATTGAAACTATTTTTATTTTTTAATATAAATTTATTTATTTTAATTGGAGGCTAATTACTTTACAATATTGTATTGGTTTTGCCATACATCAACATGAATCAATGTTACAGTTGTGTTCAGATTACCTATATCTTCTTTAATTTGATAGTTTTCATCTTTCTAGGAATTTTGTCATTGCTTCCAGTTTATCTAATTTGTTAACACATAGTTGGTCATACGGAGAAGGCAATGCACCCCACTCCAGGACTCTTGCCTGGAAAATCCCATGGATGGAGGAGCCTGGTGAGCTGCAGTCCATGGGGTTGCTAAGAGTCAGATATGACTAAGCGACTTCACTTTCACTTTTCACTTTCATGCATTGGAGAAGAAAATGACAACCCACTCCAGTGTTTTTGCCTGGAGAATCCTAGGGACAGGGGAGCCTGGTGGGCTGCCGTTTCTAGGGTCGCACAGAGTCGGACACGACTGAAGCGACTTAGCAGCAGCAGCAGCAGTTGTTCATAGCATTATTTTGTTATACATTTTTTTAAATTTCTCTAAGACCACTCCTCTTCCATTCTTTATTTTAGTAATTTGTGTCTTTTCTTTTTCTCTTGGTCCTTGTAAGCAAAGAGTTTTCATTTCATTTTTTCCAACCTTTTCAAAAGTACATTTTCTACTTCATTGATTTTCTAATTGTTTTACTATTATCTATTTTACCAGTTTAAATTTTAATCTTTATTATTTCTTCTGTGTTGCTTTAGCTTTCTCATTTTCTGAATTCTTGCAGTAGAAGGTTGATTATTGATTTTACATCTTTCTTTTGTTTTTCAGTGAAGAAAAATAAGACTGTAAATCTACAAGAACTGCTTTTGCTACATATCATAAACTGATGCAGTGTGCTTCCATTGTTTCTTATGTCAAAATATTTTCTAATTTCTCTTGCCATTTCATCTTTGACCCATTGATTATTTAGGATATTGATTTTTAAAAATTTTTCATTGTGATCATAACACATAATATGTACAGTTTTAACATTTCAATTTATTTAGACTTGTTTTATGGTTGAGATTTTCCTAACGGATTCAAGTTCAGACAAAATATTGACTATACTCTGGATACAGTTCTTTTAATAGATCTCCAAATATTCTTAGTCTTCTCCATGTCTGTAGTGCTACTGAATTTTATTTATAATATCACTGACCTGGGAAGGGGAAAGTATTGGAATAGTCTCAAATTAAAAATTATAGAACAGGGGGTCGTCCTAAGAAGGGGGGGTGGTCCTAAGGTGGTGGAGGAATAGGACGGGGAGACCACTTTCTCCCCCACAAATTCATCAAAAGAACATTTCAATGCTGAGTAAATTCCACAAAACAACTTCTGAATGCCAGCAGAGGACATCAAGCACCCAGAAAAGCAGCTCATTGCCTTCAAAAACAAGTAGGAAAAAATATAAAAAGACAAAAAAAGAGACAAAAGAGGTAGGGAGGGAGCTCTGTCCCGGGAAGGGAGTCTTAAAAAGAGAGAAGTTTTCAAACACCAGGAAACACTCTCACTGCTGAGTCTGTGGCAAGCCTTGGAAGCACAGAGGGCAACATAGCAGGAAGGAAATAAATAATTACAACCACAGATTACAAGCCCAACGGTAACTCCCCCAGAGGAGAAGCAGCACAGATGCCTGTATCCGCCACTAGCAGGTGGGGGCTGGGCAGGGAGGCACGGGCTGCATTGCCTTTTAAGGATCGGGCCCAAATGCCCCAAGTGTACCCAGAGCGAACTAACTTGGACTAGCAAACAAGATTGTGGGATAGTTACCACGTGAAACACTCTAACATAAAACACTGCCAGAACCACGCACAGAACAATGGATGGAACAGAACTAGCCGGCTGCAGACCAGCCCCCTCCAGTGACAGGCAGCCAGAGCTGGAAGGGCCAGAAGGGGGCAATCGCAGCCCCAGAGAGACATTAACTACCAAACTGCAAACAGGCTTCTTTGCTAAGACTTCTTGGGGTTCTGGACAGTCATCATCCGCCTGAGAAGGTGCACCAGTTGTACACCCAGAAAACTGAACAGCAGGGATAGGAGAAGTGATAAGTCACAATGACTGCGCCCACCAAACACCTGAGCAACTTGGACTTAGGAAGGGCACAAAACGCAGGCCCAACCGAGTCTGTGCCTCTGAGGACTACCTGAGTGCCTGAGCCTGAGTGGCTTAGATCTAGGAGGTGCATGCAGCCCAGGGCTGGCCTCAGATGGTCCCCGGTGGAGAGCCTGAGATGTGTGCGCCATGAATGGGGGCAGGTCCAACATGGCTAAGACACTGCAAGCACACGCTAGTGTTATTTGTTTGCAGCATCCACCCCTCCCCACAGCACGACTGAACAAGTGAGCCTAAAAAAAGTGTCCACCACCACACCCCTTGTGTCAGGGCAGAAGTCAGACACTGAAAAGACCAGCAAACAGAAGAAGCTAAAACAGAGGGAACCGCCTTGGAAGTGACAGGTGCAATAGATTAAAACCCTGTTAGTACTGACTACATAAGAAGGAACCTATAGATCTTGAAAAATATTAGCCGGACCAAGGAACTATCCGAAAATGAACTGACCCCCACACTACCCACAACAACACCAGAGAAAGTATTAGATATATCTTTACTATTTTTACAATCATTCTTTTTTGTTTGTTTTTTCTTCTTCTCTTTTTCTTCTTTTTTTAACATTTTTAATTTTTTAGTCCTCTATTTCTCCTTTAATTTTCATTTTTATAACTTACTATTACTTTAAAAACACCCTATGTTTAGGAAAAAATTCATATATATATATATTATGATTTTTGTGACTTTGTTTTCTTCTTCTTCTCCTTTTCTTTAATAATGTATTTTTGAAAATCCAACCTCTACTCTAGATTTTTAATCTTTGCTTTTTGGTATTTGTTATCAATTTTGTACCTTCAAAAACCCAAACTTCAGTATCCATTTTTATTTGAGAGTAAGATTACTGGCTTGATTGCTCTTTCCTCCTTTGGACTCTCCTTTTTCCCCACCAGGTCTCCTCTGTCTCCTCCCTCCAGCTTCTCTTCTCTATCCAACTCTGTGAATCTCTGTGAATCTGTGTTCCAGACGGTGGAGAACACTTAGAGAACTGATTACTGGCTGGATCTCTCTCTCTCCTTTTCATTCCCCTCTTTTGTACTCCTGGCCACCTATGTGTCCTTCCTCCCTCTCCTCTTCTCTCTATAACTCCATGAACATCTTTGAGCGATCCAGACTGTGGAGGGCACATAAGGAAGTGATTACTGGCTAGCTTGCTCTCTCCTCTTTTGATTCCTCCTCATCTCATTCGGGTCACCTCTAACTCATCCCTCCCTCTTCTCTTCTCCATGTAACTGTGAACTCTCCAGGTGGCCCTCAATGTGGAGAAACTTTTCATCTTTAACCTATATGTTTAATCAACAGTGTGGTATAGAAGGAGAAGTCTTGCGACTACTTTAAAAATAAAACTGAAAGCTAGAAGCAGGAAGCTTAAGTCCAAATCCTGAGAACATTAGAGAACTCCTGAATCCAGGAAACATTAATCAATAGGAGCTCATCAAACACCTCCATACCTACACTGAAACCAAGCACCACCCAAGGGCCAACAAGTTCCAGAGCAAGACATACCATGCAAATTCTCCAGCAACACAGGAACACAGGCCTGAGCTTCAATATACAGTCAGCTCAAAGTTACTCCAAAACTGTTGACATCTCATAACTCATTACTGGACACTTCACTGCACTCCAGAGAGGAGAAATCCAACTCCACCCACCAGAACACCAACATAAGCTTCCCTAACCAAGAAACCTTGACAAGCCACTGATACAACCCCACCCACAGCGAGAAAACCCCATAATAAAGAGAACTCCACAAACTGCTGGAATACAGAAAAGCCACCCCAAACACAGCAAAATAAACAAGATGAAGAGCCAGAGGAATACCCAGCAGGTAAAGGAACAGAATAAAGGCCCACCAAACCAAACAAAAGAGGAAGAGATAGGGAATCTCCCTGAGAAAGAATTCCAAATAATGATAGTGAAAATGATCCAAAATCTTGAAATCAAAATGTAATCACAGATAAATAACTTGGAGACAAAGACTGAGAAGATGCAAGAAAGGTTTAACAAAGAATTAGAAGAAATAAAAAAGAGTCAATATATAATGAATAATGCAATAAATGAGATCAGAAACACTCTGGAGGCCACAAATAGTAGAATAATGGAGGCAGAAGATAGAGTGAAATAGAAGATAGAATGATAGAAATAAATGAATCAGAGAGGGGAAAAAAATGAATTAAAAGAAATAAGGACAATCTCAGAGACCTCTAGGACAATATGAAACACTCTAACATTTGAATTATAGGAGTCCCAGAAGAAGAAGACAAAAAGACCATGAGAAAATACTTGAGGAGATAACAGTTGAAAACTTCCCTAAAAAGGGGAAGGAAATAATTCCGCAAGTCCAAAAAAAAACCAGAGAGTCCCAAACAGGATAAACCCCAGGCAAAACACCTCAAGACACATATTAATCAAATTAACAAAGATCAAACACAAAGAACAAATATTAAAAGCAGCAAGGGAAAAGCAACAACAAAAAAAAATAAATACAAAAAAAATTATTAAATATTGAGTATATGAAAAAAAAAAAAACACACACAAGGGGATTCTCATAAGAATAACAGTTGATCTTTCAATAGAAACTCTTCAGGCCAGGAGGGAATGGCAAGACATACTTAAAGTGATGAAAGACAATAACCTACAGCCCAGATTACTGTACCCAGCAAGGATCTCATTCAAATATGAAGGAGAAATCAAAAGCTTTACAGACAAGCAAAAGCTGAGAGAATTCAGCACCACCAAAACAGCTCTCCAACAAATGCTAAAGCATATTCTCTAGACAGGAAACACAAAAAGGGTGTATAAACCTGAACCCAAAACAATAAAGTAAATGGCAATGGTATCATACTTATTAATAATTACCTTAAACGTAAATGGGTTGAATGCCCCAACCAAAAGACAAAGACTGGCTGAATGGATACAAAAACAAGAACCCTATATATGTTGTCTACAAGAAACCCACCTCAAAACAAGGGACACATACAGACTGAAAGTGAA
>SJYX01003772.1:115535-144288 GCA_006410675.1 Oreotragus oreotragus
ATGTGGGCTGGGAGGTGGGAGGGGGATTCATGTTTGGGAGTTCGTGTAAAAAAATAAATAAATACAAAATATATATATATAAAATAAAAATTAAAATTAAAATTAAAAAAAAATAGATAGGAAGTAAACTGTATAGTTATAAATGTTTTCGGTTTTCAGTAGAACTATCCAGTGCATAGTTAAACGTATAAACATATGCATTTTCCATAACCAAATGCATTTTTTATAAAAATAAAATAGAAAAGATGATTTTAGATAAAGAAATAGTTTATTTAGCTTTGCTCTGTTCTGTAACTCTTAACAGATACAAGCTTTATTTGTAGAATATTAATTAAATGTGAAACATAAATATTTATTATGGTACTTTTACTATAGTCATTCTGACTGTACATTCTTCTGTACTGTACTTTTAAAATATGTCATTCAAAGTTATTTTGCAAGACAGCTGGTTAAGCATAAAGTTAAGTGTGGTGTGAAAAGAGTTAATGGAGAGATGAAGGATAAGGTCCTCTTCAATGATTGTATTGCAAAAGTGAGTTCTTTTAAAGACTATTATTCTTTTTCTGATAGACCTTCATGGCACAACTGATTGCAGAAATTTCTAAAAGCTTGAGGCTACTCACATCTGCATGAACTGCAGGAACCCATGCTGTGTATATTTAGCTATCAAATGAAATGACATATTTTGATATACCTAGGGACCAAAGGCACCTGGCAATGTATTTCATCCTGTCCAACACCATTCTAAGTTTCCATGTCTGTAAAATGTAGATAAAATAACTCTGATTTAACAAGACCTTTGCATTTAAGACATTGAGGATAAAACACCCACCATTGTTAACTTCTAAACTATTATCTTTATCAGAGTCCAGATGAAAGGGATTCTAACTTGATCACAACTTATATTGTTATGAGACTCCATGTTCCATGGAGTGTCTTAAAGAGGAAAGTCACACTACTTACGTCTTTGTAAGTTCTTTCATTACATTTCTTACTCCTAATTAATCTTAGTAATTTATGGAAGGTTGACATTCACTCACCTAATTTGAGACTCTGAGAATGTTTGATATAAACTATAAGGAAGGACAAATTCCGTGACTTTCTTCAGTGGTTATTGTCCTTTTTTCCAGTCTCTGAATGTGGGGAGTTGTGCTGTGTCAAACAATTTTTTTTGTTGTTGTTCTACAACTGTCTTTTGTTTGTTTGTAAAGCAGCTTGTAAACAACAAGCTTGGGCTAGCATCGTTATCCTAGTAGTACCATCAGTTCCTATGTACTCTTCCTTCACTCTCTTTCTCTATCTCTCTCTCTCAGTAGTAGTAGTAATAGCTGTAGTTTTACCATTCATCATTCTTGAAATTGCTAGACTTAAATGGCAATCTACTCTGAGAATTTCCTTGCTTCAGTAATTGCATGGTTTAAGTCTGACCTTCCTAGCCAACAACTTAGACACACACCTACCACTAAGTGGTATCCTTTACCAATAATATCTCACCTTGCATTCTTCAGCATCTAAAATTAAATATAGCAGAACTAGTGAGGTGTAACAGAATGATTTGTGAACATAATACTGGAAATTTGTAAGCTCTTCTCACCTTCCCAATTCAAGTTTTGTTATTTAAGGCAAGGAGAAAGTCACAGGAAACATTTCCTTGCCTTAAAATTGGGACAATCTTGATATGTTGATGTTGTGCTGCAGAAAGAGGAAGAAATATTTCTAGAAAGTGGAGCACTTGAAAGGATTATGTTTTAGGGAGAACAAAGTGGAAAACATTAAGAAGTGCAAATTGCACATGATTCTCCAGGTGGGTGCTATTGGGTTTGGTGGAAGAACAATTCTTTGCTGGTTTAACTGACCTATATTGCAAATCATTTAGTTTTATCAACTCCCAACCCATGCCAACAGTGAGACCTCTCTCCAGTCATTGTGACAACCTAAAATACTACACTTTTTCCCTTGGATAAATAAAATTCCCAGACAAAGAACCCCTGTCAAAGAATAATTGGAAAATACTTACCAACTTAAATGGGGGTCAAGAAGATCTGAAATGAGAGAAAGTGTTGGGTTTTTTAGACTGGGTTAATAGCACATTCTTTGAAAATGAAAACAACCATTAAGGGATGCTTTTAAACCGGGATTGGGTGTTTAGATTTTCTTTCCTTTCATAGGAGAATTATAATAGAATGTCCTAAATTAAAAGAGCAGTTATGACTTTTAATGACTATTCTGTGGAAGAGAGAATTGTGGGGGAAAAAATTAAAATTCAAGGAAAAATGAGTAATGGAATTAGAGCCTGCATTATTATTTGTCTTCCTGTTACAGTATTCAATCTTCAGGAAGGCAGAGACCTATTTTAATGTATTCATATTTGTACATTTGGGGAATAGCAAAATGCCACAAACATAGAAAATGTTCAATTAATATATTAAATAAGTGAATATTTGCTCAAATAATTGATGAGCTTAAATTACTGTTACTACTTTAAGCTATTTCTCCCATTTTCAATGATTATTATTATTTTATTTATTTGCACAAAACTTCCATCCCTGGATGTGTAGAAAATATTTGTCCTCAACTTTGCTACTGGCACCACTTGTCTCTTATCTTTAGAAATTTCCTCTGAAAGTCACCTTCCTTGAGCTTCTTTCTGAGCTCCCAAGAAGTTGCTGATGATATTAAGGGTATTCTTCTATTCTTTTTACTGAGTCCTAAAGTCAAACTTCCATCCCTGGATGTGTAGAAATTATTTGTCCTCAACTTTGGTACTGGCACCACTTGTCTCTTATCTTTAGAAATTTCGTCTGAAAGTCACCTTCCTTGAGCTTCTTTCTGAGGTCCCAATAAGTTGCTGATGATATTAAGGGTATTCTTCTATTCTTTTTACTGAGTCCTAAAGCTTGGTGGGAGAAGGCAATGGCACTGTATTCCAGTATTCTTTCCTGGAAAATCCCATGGATGGAGTAGCCTGGTGGGCTGCAGTCTGTGGGGTCGCTAAGAGTCGGACACAACTGAGCGACTTCACTTTCATTTTTCACTTTCATGCATTGGAGAGGGAAATGGCAACCCACTCCAGTGTTNAACAGTGAGACCTCTCTCCAGTCATTGTGACAACCTAAAATACTACACTTTTTCCCTTGGATAAACATAATTCCCAGATGAAGAACCCCTGTCAAAGAATAATTGGAAAATACTTACCAACTTAAATGGGGGTCAAGAAGATCTGAAATGAGAGAAAGTCTTGGGTTTTTTAGATTGGGTTAATAGCACATTCTTTGAAAATGAAAACAACCATTAAGGGATGCTTTTAAACTGGGATTGGGTGCTTAGACTTTCTTTCCTTTCATAGGAGAATTATAATAGAATGTCCTAAATTAAAAGAGCAGTTATGACTTTTAATGACTATTCTGTGGAAGAGAGAATTGTGGGGGAAAAAATTAAAATTCAAGGAAAAATGAGTAATGGAATTAGAGCCTGCATTATTATTTGTCTTCCTGTTACAGTATTCAATCTTCAGGAAGGCAGAGACCTATTTTAATGTATTCATATTTGTACATTTGGGGAATAGCAAAATGCCACAAACATAGAAAATGTTCAATTAATATATTAAATAAGTGAATATTTGCTCAAATAATTGATGAGCTTAAATTACTGTTACTACTTTAAGCTATTTCTCCCATTTTCAATGATTATTATTATTTTATTTATTTGCACCAAACTTCCATCCCTGGATGTGTAGAAATTATTTGTCCTCAACTTTGGTACTGGCACCACTTGTCTCTTATCTTTAGAAATTTCGTCTGAAAGTCACCTTCCTTGAGCTTCTTTCTGAGGTCCCAATAAGTTGCTGATGATATTAAGGGTATTCTTCTATTCTTTTTACTGAGTCCTAAAGCTTGGTGGGAGAAGGCAATGGCACTGTATTCCAGTATTCTTTCCTGGAAAATCCCATGGATGGAGTAGCCTGGTGGGCTGCAGTCTGTGGGGTCGCTAAGAGTCGGACACAACTGAGCGACTTCACTTTCATTTTTCACTTTCATGCATTGGAGAGGGAAATGGCAATCCACTCCAGTGTTCTTGCCTGGAGAATCCCAGGGACGAGGGAGCCTGGTGAGCTGCCGTCAATGGGATCGCACAGAGTCGGACATGACTGCAGCAGCAGCAGCAGCAAAGCTTTGTGATTTTGTTCGACTGTAATGGAAACATTTATCACACTCTCAGACTTTTTCTTTTTATTTGTTTTCATTTGTATAATTAATTTTCTAGAATCTTTCATAATTCCTTTAGGAAAGAGATGACATAGAGGAGGAATCCCAAAAGTCAACAAGGAGTTTAAAGGATAATTTAGTTTTCTATTTAACTGTGATTATACTTAAGATTTTTAGTTTATAAAATAGACTATATCATTTTTTTTTTTCTGAGAAAACCAAAACAATTATCCAGTGTAGCAAGAAAGTTCTTGCTTTCAAATTAAATATTGCTTAGGACCTAAAATGTCAAACTAGTTTGCTCAAAGTGTGTGTGAGTGCTAAGTTACCTCAGTCATGGCTGATTCTTTGCAACCATATGGACCATAGTACATCATGTTCCTCTTTCCATGGGATTCTCTAAGCAAGAATACTAGAGTGGGTTGTCATGCCCTCCTCCAAGGGAATTTCCCTACCCAGAGATATAACCTTTGACTCTTATGCCTCCTTCATTGGTAAGCAGGTTCTTTACCACTAGCACCACCTGGGAGGCCCACAGGTAAAAATCCTAGTTGGTTAAAAATAATTCTTATCTTCAACAAAGCTACAACATGATAGTTTAACTATTTTACTATTTTCAATCATATTATAGAAAGTGGAGGTATAATGGATCTTTTCATAAGAAAAAATGAACTTTGTGCTGTCTAGATTTGTTTACATAGAAGTATTTTTTCTTGTAAAAATGTCTGTTTATTTAATTTAATTCATATTTGTTAGCTTGTCATATAGCCAGGCATTTGGTCATTCTTTAAAACTCGTTTCTGGTATTTTTTCTATTTGCATTTCTTTGCACCATATAGCGATTTAAGTATGTGAAGAAAGTGAATGTGAAGACAGTGAAAGTTGCTCAGTCGTGTCCTATTCTTTGCAACTCCATAATTGTCCAGGCCAGAATACTAAGGTAGGTAGCCTTGCCTTTCTCCAGGGGATCGTCCAAATCCAGGGATCAAACCCAGGTTCAATGTTGCATTGCAGGTGGATTCTTTACCAACTGAGCTTATCAGGAAAGCCCCAGCTATTTAAGTTTATTTTAAACTAATATATGTTTCGCCTATTCTTTTACATAGTAGTCTATACTGTAGTTAATTTATATTCACTATATAAATTATCTCTTCTCTAACTGCAAAGTGAGTTTAATATGTTTTATTTTCTATTTCAGTTAGTTTAATTTCTAGTGTTGTCTATTCTTCTTATTATTTTTTAATATTTCAATTTTATCAACCTGGAGAGAGAACATAGCAGGTTGTACAAAAAGCACTCATTTAAAATTCCCATTGTTATTATTATTATTAAAGGACCAGTCCACTTCTAATGGGAGAAGGCAATGTCAACCCACTCCAGTACTCTTGCCTGAAGAATCCCATGGAGGGAGGAGCCTGGTGGGCTACAGTCCATGTGGTCACAGAGAGTCAGACAGGACTAAGCGACTTCACTTTCACTTCTCACTTTCATGCATTGGAGAAGGAAATGACAACCCACTCCAGTGTTCTTGCCTGGAGAATCCCAGGGACGGGGGCGCCTGGTGGGCGGCCGTCTATGGGATCGCACAGAGTCGGACACAACTGACACGACTTAGCAGCAGCAGCAGCAGCGCCACTTCCAATGAAATCAGTGAATCTTACAAAAAGAGAATCTTTTACACATTGTTTTACCATTATCGTTAATATAACACCCCCTTCTATGTTTGGGTGTATGTTTTCATTCTGAATAAAAATTAAAGAATCATTATTTCACTATAAACTATAATATTGGAGAACTGATTTTTATTGTTCATCACATTTGTCTCTAAACGGAGAATTTTATTTACTCATTAGTTTTCATTAGCTGCAAAACCCCTTTCAGAATGAATGATGTTAGATGAAGACATATCATACTGTCCTAAGAGCCCTGGAGAGCTTGTTGTAAAGAGGTATTGTTAAGTGAACTGGAAACGATTTCTCGCTTGTACTTCTTATACTTCTGATGAATGGTATGAAGAGAGCTTTCTCATGGTGTTTATACATATTTAAGTATATTTTTTGACATGCAACAGAGGTGTGTAAGCATGTCTTAGATACAAAATTATTATTACGAAGCTATAACAAGGCATTGGAAAATCCCAAAAAGTTGGAAATCTTAGCAAATGAATAGAGAGTAATTCTCTAACCAAGAATAAGGACGATAACTTTTAAAACTTGTTTTGAAGTAGTTTACCTGAGCAAAGCATTCCTTAAAATATTTGAATGTGTTGATGATGAAAATATTCACTTTCCAAACATTATGGTATTATTTATATATTTGTGGATCACCTGCTGCTGCTGCTGCTAAGTCGTTTCAGTCTTGTCTGACTTTGTACGACCCCATAGATGGCAGCCTACCAGGCTCCACCGCCCCGGGATTCTCCAAGTAAGAACACCTAACATGTAGTAATTCTTGTCTGTTATTAGTATAACAGTACATAATATTATATATTTATGCTCATTAATTTTCTTACACTGTATGAATCATAGATTTCTAAAGAAAAAGACTCAGCATCTAGGTTTGAATCTTAATTTGTCAGGAAGAAAATGAAATATTTAATTACTTCACAATGTATTTTTTTCTTCCTTTGAGGGAACTTTGTAATATAATATGTAAAATAATATTACATTTATGATGATTTGGGAGAATAGCATTGAAATATGTATACTATCATGTAAGAAATGAATTGCCAGTCTATGTTCAATGCAGGATGCAGGATGCTTGGGGCTGGTGTATGGGGATGATCTGGAGGGAAGATGTGGGGTGGGAGGTGGGAGGGGGGTTCATGTTTGGGAGTTCGTGTAAAAAATTAAATAAATACAAAAAAAATAATATTACATTTAAATCTTGGAAAATAAAAGATGAGTACACTTTTGAATTTTGTATAACCTTTTGCTTTTTATTTTTGAAGGTTCAGGAGGTTCAGAAAACATGTATATTTTACTTTTAATTGAACTCTTTTAGATGTATATTTATCAGTACAACAAAGATTTTCCTCCAGCTCATCAATCATTCAATTGTTGAGTTATACTCAGAAATTTGTTTCTTTAGATTAATTTTTAAATTTTATTTGCCCTTGAAAGACAACTAAAGACAATTTTTTAAAGAGATTTGTGAAAATAAAGACAGCAGCCATGTTATATGTGCATCTATTTTGTCTTCAGGCTGATTGAGTGTTTCAGATCCTGATATTCCTCTCACCCATGTTTGCAAGTCTTTGTCAAGTCTTGATATCCCTCTTGCCCAGGTTTGTAAGTCTTATACATCATGACTAGATGTATATTGTCATCCTGCTTATTTATTAATAATGTTTATGCAGAATACATCATGTGAATTACTGGGCTGGATGAATCACAAGTTGGAATCAAGATCACTGGGAGAAATAACAGCCACAGATATGCAGACGATAGCACTCTAATGGCAGAAAGTGAGGAGGAACTAAAGGGCTTCTTGATGTGAGTGAAAGAGAGTGAAAAAGCTGGCTTAAAACTGGGCATTCGAAAAACAAAGATAATGGCAGCCCGCTCCATCACTTCATGGCAAATAGAAAAGGAAAAAGTGGAAGCAATGACAGAATTTATTTTCTTGGTTTTTAAAATCACTGTGGACAGTGACTGTAGCCACAGAATTAAAAGATGCTTGCTCTTTGGAAGGAGCTATGACAAATCTAGATAGTATGTTAAAAAGTAAAGACATCACTTTGCTAACAAAGGTTCATACAGTCAAAGGTATGATTTTTCCAGTAGTCATGTACGGATGTGAGAGTGGGACCATAGAGTAGGCTGAGCACCAAAAAATAGATGCTTTCCAATTGTGGTGTTGGAGTAATCTCTTGAGAGTCAGTTAGATTGCAAGGGGATCAAACTAGTCAATACTAAAGGAAATCATCCCTGAATATTCATTGGAAGGACTGATGCTGAAGCTGAAGCTCCAATGCTTTGGCCACCTGATGTGCAGAGCCGACTCATTGGAAAAGACCCTTATGCTGGGAAAGATTGAAGGCAAAAGGAGAAAAGGGTGGAATAGAATGAGATGGTTAGTTAGCATCACTGACTCAATGAACATGAATTTGAGCAAACTCCAGGGGAGGATAGAGGAGTTTGGCGTGCTACATTCCATGGGGTCGCAAAGAGTTGGGCATGACTTAGCGACTGAACAAAAACTAGAGGAAAATATTCTTGGCAGGAAGAGAAGTTCTTACTTATAATTCTCCAAGAAAAGTAAAACATCTAGATCTGGGAAATGTTCTTTTCCTACTACATAAACACAGTGTGTGTGTGCATGTGTGAATGTGTGTTGTCAGTCACGTCTGACTCTTTGCAACCCCATGAACTACACCTGTAAGGCTCCTTTGGCCATTGGATTTTCCAGGAAAGAATATTAGAGTGGGTTACCATTTTCTCCTTCAGGGGATCTTCATGACCCAGGGTTCGAACCCACATCTCCTGCCTGTGTCTCTTTCATTAGCAGGCAGATTCTTTACCACTTGAGATACCTGGGAAGCCCAGACTCCTTGCCCATCATGAGTGACTGGGTCTACCTAGGAAGACCTTTGTTCTGAGGTGACACATATGACATCTGGTGGAGAGGAGAAGGTAATGGGACAAAGACAAAGAAAACTAAGGATTACATGAAACATCATAATTCTAATTCTTGAAGACAATAATATTTATATTATGGACAGGTAAGGCAAAATCATGAAAGCTCACTTTTCCAAATCTACCCAATAGAGCTGTTCCATTTTAACATTTGAGAGTAGTGATTACAGATATTAACTCTAGAGTCAGATTGCCTTGTATATTCTAGATTTAACACTTTCTAGCATTGTGATTTCTGTGCCCTAGTTCCTTAATATGTAAACAAAAAGGATAATCAAGGCAATAACATTTTTAATTGATTAAATATGTTATTATTGGTAGAACACTCAGTATCTGGCACATTGTTGCTATTCAATAAATTTGTCATATGTATGTGATAGGGAAACCATGAATGTTTCAAGGTTTCCGTATTTCATACGATGTCTTTAGTGAAATACAGTTATTTTACTCATGTATCTAACTTTAAGGTCACAGTGATACCTAATATAAGTTGATTAATTTTATTTGTATCACCTCTCATAAAATTTGAGAATAGATGTACCAGACGATCTCGATTCTTGTATCCCATCGACTTTATTTCATCATTTTATCTTCATATATTATAGGTAGATATTGTAACCGAAGGGACCGCCGAGTCTCCAATTTCGGAGACGGACGTTACTCCCTCTGGACCCAAGTTAGGGACCCAACCCTTCTAGGGGACCTCTTCCTTTACCGTTGGGTGAGGTCATAAGAGCGGACCTCTTAGGGTACCTACTCCTCGGTCAACCCGGTGTAAGGTGTCCCAGCGTTTCTCAGACTGTGCTGACTCGATGAAATGAAAGTGAAAGTATTGTTTGACATTAGCACGAAGAGTAATGTGTACTAACGTAAATAGATAGTGATAATTGCACACAATACTTTTCAATAACTGTGTTTTTTTTTACTTTTCACTCAGATCCGATAGGAAGAATATAAGATTATCACCCATTAATAAGTAAGTAGTATTTCGTGTCTTTGATGACCTAGTCTGTAGTGCGATGAAATGGTCCAGTGATTTTTACTTTCTTTTTCTTTCTTCAAGATTGTAATATTTTACCATCGTGAGAAACTAACTGACTATGTAAGTATCAACGTGTTATTGTACGACATAATATGATCTATGATCATGTCTATAACTTACAAGTTTATTTATATTGATGTGAAGAACGACAGGTCATTGAGTATCCGGTTAACGGTCATGTATTTTTATACAACAGTATATAAAGTCGTCTCGAGTGGTTTATACTTCGAACTGATCTTCTTGTTAATGAGGTCAGACTCTAATATTTGTTAAACAGTTGTATCAGGTTTTTTCCTCAATATGTCGGAGAACCTCCTATTTTACCGGGTTTATTATTGAATAGTATTTTGTAATAATACATAGAAGGTTTTAATTTACTTATGTTTGGGTCATTCAACTTAAACGTTATAACATTATTTATACTATAAAATTTCGGAACTGTAGAAAAATTTAAGACTAGTTACTGTTTAAGATCATATAAAAAAAAAAAGAAAAGAAAAGAGTATTTATAAATATGTGCACCATCAAGTTTTTCAAGAAATTAAAAAACGCTTGCTCCTTGGAAGAAAAGCTATGACCAACCTAGACAGCATATTAAAAAGATGACCAACAAAGGTCCCTCTAGTCAAAGCAATGGTTTTTCCAGTAATCAAGTATGGATGTGAGAGTTGGACTACAAAGAAAGCTGAGCACTGAAGAACTGATGCTTTTGAACTGTGGTGTTGGAGAAGACTCTTGAGAGTCCCTTAGACTATAGGGAGATCCAACCAGACCATCCTAAAGGAGATCAGTCCTGAATATTCATTGGAAGGACTTATGCTGAAGCTGAAACTCCAATACTTTGGCCATCTGATGCGAAGAACTGACTCGTTGGAAAAGACCCTGATGCTGGGAAAGATTGAAGGTGGGAGGAGAAGGGGATGGCAGAGGATGAGATGGTTGAATGGCATCACTGACTGGATGGACATGGGTTTGAGCAAGCTCTGGGAGTTGGTGATAGACAGGGAGACTGGCATTCTGCAGTGCATGGGTTTGCAAAGAGTCAGACAAGCTTCCCTGGTGGCTCAGAGGTTAAAGCGTCTGCCTCCAGTGCAGGAGACCTGGGTTCGATCCCTGGGTCGGGAAGATCCCCTGGAGAAGGAAATGGCAACCCACTCCAATATTCTTGCCTGGAGAATCCCATGGACAGAGGAGCCTGGTAGGCTACAGTCTACGGGGTCGCAAAGAGTCGGACACGACTGAACAACTTCACCTTACCTTACCTCACCTTAGACGTGACTGAGTGACTGAACTGACTAATGTTTATTTTTACAACGGTATTATTCTAACTTGTAGAAAAGCATGATATATTCTTCTTAGATTGTTCTCTTAATAAATAATTTTATATCAAGTTCACAAGATTCAATTATTTACTGTAGCAATGTTTTGACCACCACAATGTGTAAAGTATTGTATTGTCTTAAACATTTGGGGTTGCAAATATAAAAGTATATAACATTCTTACGAAGAGACAGAATTTGTGATTGAAAAAAATAGTAATACATTTAGTGGTTGAGGTATTTCATTTACAACTTTAAATTTTTATGTTGTTTCTATATTATAATAAATGCTAATTTTTATAGCTTAAATAGGGTTAAAAATATTTATTTCCAGTCAACATAATCCAAATGCCTAGTGTCCTTCCTGTAGTCTATAGGAATGAAATTACCAATATAAGTATCATACTTACACCGATTACTTATAAATCATTTTAAATACTGCATCATTTGAAGGTACATCTTTACCAATTTGTGTGTATGAGTGTTTGGTAGATATAGTTACCTTTAAATAGTAAGAAAATGACAACTTAAGGTATTTTATTTTTTATGACTAAATATAAAGCCAATACTACAGAGTAAAGCAATGCTACTGTAATACCTAAAAGTTTGCATTCTTCTTAATACTGCTACAGATCAATACTTATTTGTTATTCTGTGAAACTCCTGCATTTCTTTCACAGAATATGCCAATGAATATCTGTTTTCTCCACAACAGGGAAATGAGTTCTCACTTATATTTCATAGAAAATTGATATTTTTGTACTGTTCTAAGGTAGATTTGTAATATTTACTTTTTAATGGAGTATGCATATTATGGATTTCATATTTTGTGTGAGGTGACTACCTATGACATTGATGTAGAAAATATTTTAAAATACATTACAGTTTTAAATACACATTTACTCTTTATCTTTCATGCAAAATATACTTAAAAAGTTTATGTCTTTGTGAATATATGTTTATAAGACAAGATTCTCAGAAGTGTATTCTGACCAATTTAAGCAATAAGAGAATTTACTGGGTAGCTCATAAATTCACCAGCTAAAGAGGAGAACATATTTTGGGGAAGGAAAAAGAGAATCTAGATAATAAGCGTTAATGTCTGAATCATACTACAGAAGTATTCTGCATGGACTATCTTGCCACACGTTCGTATAAATTGTCTCAGCTTGTACCACTACTATCCCTAATGTTGCCAAGCATCAGTTGCCTGTGTTAGCACACTTGTATAGATACCTCTCAAACCTGATGGCTGCTGTTGCTGTCCTTGCTGAATTAGATCTTTGACTCTGATTATTTTAAACAGTAGATCAGATTCCAAATAAGCATACCTGACTGGCAAAAACTCATGCAATGGTAAAAGTCCCAATGTATAAGAAGGGGGTTACATTGCTTAACACCTAAACCAGTAAAAACATTCACTATACTCCATATTTAGAATGTCACAATCAATGTAAACAATTTTTCCTGATTGCAGTTCCTATTTGAAAAGCAAACAAAATATGTTCCTAATAAAATGCAATGGTAACAGTTCCACTAACCCTTATAAAGTGAAGACAGTGAAGTTCACGAAGCCAGTGAAATGAAAGCCACTCAAGTGAAAGTCACTCAGTTATGTCCTATTCTTTGCGACTCCATGGACTATACAGTCCATGGAATTCTCCAGGCTAGAATATTAGAGTGGGTAACCTTTCCCTTCTTCAGGGAATCTTCCAAATCCAGAGGTNATGAAAGCCACTCAAGTGAAAGTCACTCAGTTATGTCCTATTCTTTGCGACTCCATGGACTATACAGTCCATGGAATTCTCCAGGCTAGAATATTAGAGTGGGTAACCTTTCCCTTCTTCAGGGAATCTTCCAAATCCAGAGGTCGAACCGGGATCTCCTGTATTGCAGGTGGATTCTTTACCAACTGAGCCATCAGAGAGGCTAACCCTCATATAACTGATTAAAAATTTATTCCTTTTCCAAAGAGGAGACAGGAAATAAGGAAGGAAGGTAGAGAACAAGGGAGGAAAGGAAGCAGGAGGGAAGGAAAGAGGAAGGGATAGAAAAAGAAGGGAGAAAAGGAGAAAGACAATCAGTTGAACAAAAGATATGTAAATATTTATCTCTTGCTGTAGTCAGACCCAAGTTCAGGAACTCTAGGTGATATTGTTTTCCCCTCTGATTTTGGTCCTTGTACTATATCATGGTATTTAACAGTCTATAGACAAAAACATTAGGAGAAAAAAATGAAGAAGTTATTTTGTTCACCTACTTTTATTTTTCATCAATTGTAAATATTTACTGGTTTAATTTGTACAGTGTTAGAGTAAACTTTTATGAACATTTTTCTATAATCCACAAGGACCTACCCTATAGTTTAGGAAACACTACTCAATATTCTATAATAACCTAATAACCTATATGGGAAAATAATATGAAAAAGAATGAATATATGTAGACATGTAACTGAATCACTTCCTCGTACCCTTGAAACTAACACATGTATCAATAAATCAACTAAATGCCTATATAAAATAATTAAACTAAAAAATGCATTTTCCTATGACATGACAATATATCCTAAGGAAATATTCAGATTCTATTTCTTTTTCTACATTACTTTATTCTGTAGGAGTAATCTTATTTCCCTGAATAATATATACTATGATTAGCAAAAGCAAGCAAACACAACTAACTATAGTGGCTTATCTTTAAGACAGATTCAAACAATTTCTTCCTTTTTGATATGTAGGTACCACTCTGTCATTGAGAAGATATATGTATTTCCTTCCTCTTCGTGGGTCAAGATATCCTTAGTGACTTGATTGAGCCAGTAGAATTACTTTTGGACTGTTGAGCCTTGGTCATAATAAGTCTTGCAGCCTCTGCTTAGAATCTGTGGAGTGCTTGCTTTTGGAATAGTGGAACAGTTAATTTGGGAATAGGCCACTTTTTAAGAAGACTCAGTAACTGTTACACTATGAAAAGTCCAAGGAATGTGGATAGAATCTGGAGGATAGATATTACATGGAGAGAGGAAGAGTGAGATGTGTTGCATGCTCCGTCACTCAGTCATGTCCAGCTTTTTGCATCATCATAGACTAGCCTGCCAGATTCCTCTGCCCATGGAATTTTCCAGGTAAGAATACAAGAGTGGGTTACTATTTCCTACTCCAGAGAATCTTTCCCAACCCTGGGACAGAACACACATTCTTGCATCTTCTGCATTGGCAGATGGATTCTTTACCATTGTGTCAAGAGAGACATACTGAGGGTCAATCAGAAAAAAGAATGTGGAAAAAAAAAGCCACCCCAACTGATGCCACGCTACTCAGATTTGGGAAATTTTGTTTGGAGAAGTAAACAATTGTAATAATAGTAGATAAGGAAGACCAATCCAAACACATTATCTCTTTCTGTGACAACATATTACCAGTTCTTCAATGAAGGAAAATAAGTGTAATAAATTTGCCACCTGAAATCTGGCTTGTCCACTCTGGTTTATAGCAACATAGCAGATGTTTTCTTGAACAACTGTTCGAGTTGGCCAACGCCAACTTCAGCACTAAAGGCAATGGTGGTTAGATTGAACCTGGTTTAGAGAATCCATGTTTTTTATCCCACACACAGTCTCCATTTTTACCATTCTACCTACTTTGTTCACAAGTCTGTCAAACAAGCTGGGATCTTTAGGTGGCTAGAGTCCCCTTTACACTTGATCAATGAACATATCCATAGTAGACCTCTGTAAGATAATTCATGTGGGACAGAATATCCTACAATTAAGGAGATACCCCTTGTCCAAGGTAAGGAGCAGCCGTGAAGAGACAACCCACGCCCAAGGTAAGAGAAACCCAAGTAAGAAGGTAGATGATGCAAGAGGACACCAGAGGGCAGACACACTGAAACCATACTCGCAGAAAACTAGTCAATCTAATCACACTAGGACCAGGGCCTTGTCTAACTCAATGAAACCAAGCCATGCCTGCAGGGCAACCCAAGGTGGGCGGGTCATGGTGGAGAGGTCTGACAGAATGTGGTCCACTGGAGAAGGGAATGGCAAGCCACTACAGTATTCTTGCCTTGAGAACCCCATGGACAGTATGAAAAGGCAAAATGATAGGATATCAAGAGAATCTCCCCAGGTCGTTAGGTGCCCAATATGCTACTGGAGATCAGTGGAGAAATAACTCCAGAAAGAATGAAGGGATGGAGCCAAAGCAAAAACAATACCCAGTTGTGCATGTGACTGGTGATAGAAGCAAGATCCGATGCTGTAAAGAACAATATTGCATAGGAACCTGGAATGTCAGGTCCATGAATCAAGGCAAATTGGAAGTGGTCAAACAAGAGATGGCAAGGGTGAACGTCGACATTCTAGGAATCAGCGAACTAAAATGGACTGGAATGGGTGAATTTAACTCAGATGACCATTATATCTACTACTGCGGGCAGGAATCCCTCAGAAGAAATGGAGTAGCCATCATGGTCAACAAAAGAGTCCGAAATGCAGTACTTGGATGCAATCTCAAAAACGACAGAATGATCTCTGTTCGTTTCCAAGGCAAACCATTCAATATCACAGTTATCCAAGTCTATGCCCCAACCAGTAATGCTGAAGAAGCTGAAGTTGAACGGTTTTATGAAGACCTACAAGACCTTGTAGAACTAACACCCAAAAAAGATGTCCTTTTCATTATAGGGGACTGGAATGCTAAAGTAGGAAGTCAAGAAACACCTGGAGTAACAGGCAAATTTGGCCTTGGAATGCGGAATGAAGCAGGGCAAAGACTAATAGAGTTTTGCCAAGAAAATGCACTGGTCATAGCAAACACCCTCTTCCAGCAACACAAGAGAAGACTCTACACATGGACATCACCAGATGGTCAACACCGAAATCAGATTGATTATATTCTTTGCAGCCAAAGATGGAGAAGCTCTATACAGTCAACAAAAACAAGACCAGGAGCTGACTGTGGCTCAGATCATGAACTCCTTATTTCCAAATTCAGACTTAAATTGAAGAAAGTAGGGAAAACCGCTAGACCATTCAGGTATGACCTAAATCAAATCCCTTATGATTATACAGTGGAAGTGAGAAATAGATTTAAGGGCCTAGATCTGATAGACAGAGTTCCTGATGAACTATGGAATGAGGTTCGTGACATTGTACAGGAGACAGGGATCAAGACCATCCCCATGGAAAAGAAATGCAAAAAAGCAAAATGGCTGTCTGGAGAAGCCTTACAAATAGCACTGAAAAGAAGAGAGGCGAAAAGCAAAGGAGAAAAGAAAAGATATAAGCATCTGAATGCAGAGTTCCAAAGAATAGCAAGAAGAGATAAGAAAGCCTTCTTCAGCAATCAATGCAAAGAGATAGAGGAAAACAACAGAATGGGAAAGACTAGAGATCTCTTCAAGAGAATTGGAGATACCAAGGGAACATTTCATGCAAAGATGGGCTCGATAAAGGATAGAAATGGTATGGACCTAACAGAAGCAGAAGATATTAAGAAGAGGTGGCAAGAATACACAGAAGAACTGTACAGAAAAGATCTTCACGACCCAGATAATCATGAGGATGTGATCACTAATCTAGAGCCAGACATCTTGGAATGTGAAGTCAAGTGGGCCTTAGAAAGCATCACTAAGAACAAAGCTAGTGGAGGTGATGGAATTCCCGTTGAGCTGTTTCAAATCCTGGAAGATGATGCTGTGAAAGTGCTGCACTCAATATGCCAGCAAATTTGGAAAACTCAGCAGTGGCCACAGGACTGGAAAAGGTCAGTTTTCATTCCAATTCCAAAGAAAGGCAATGCCAAAGAATGCTCAAACTACCGCACAATTGCACTCATCTCACACGCTAGTAAAGTAATGCTCAAAATTCTCCAAGCCAGGCTTCAGCAATATGTGAACCGTGAACTCCCTGATGTTCAAGCTGGTTTTAGAACAGGCAGAGGAACCAGAGATCAAATTGCCAACATCCGCTGGATCATGGAAAAAGCAAGAGAGTTCCAGAAAAACATCTATTTCTGCTTTATTGACTATGCCAAAGCCTTTGACTGTGTGGATCACAATAAACTGTGGAAAATTCTGAAAGAGATGGGAATACCAGACCACCTAACCTGCCTCTTGAGAAATCTGTATGCAGGTCAGGAAGCAACAGTTAGAACTGGACATGGAACAACAGACTGGTTCCAAATAGGAAAAGGAGTACGTCAAGGCTGTATATTGTCTCCCTGCTTATTTAACTTATATGCAGAGTACATCATGAGAAACGCTGGACTGGAAGAAACACAAGCTGGAATCAAGATTGCCGGGAGAAATATCAATAACCTCAGATATGCTGATGACACCACCCTTATGGCAGAAAGTGAGGAGGAGCTAAAAAGCCTCTTGATGAAAGTGAAGGAGGAGAGCGAAAAAGTTGGCTTAAAGCTCAACATTCAGAAAACGAAGATCATGGCATCCGGTCCCATCACTTCATGGGAAATAGATGGGGAAACAGTGGAAACAGTGTCAGACTTTATTTTTTTGGGCTCCAAAATCACTGCAGATGGTGACTGCAGCCATGAAATTAAAAGACGCTTACTCCTTGGAAGAAAAGTTATGACCAACCTGGATAGTATATTCAAAAGCAGAGACATTACTTTGCCGACTAAGGTCCGCCTAGTCAAGGCTATGGTTTTTCCTGTGGTCATGTATGGATGTGAAAGTTGGACTGTGAAGAAAGCTGAGCGCCGAAGAATCGATGCTTTTGAACTGTGGTGTTGGAGAAGACTCTTGAGAGTCCCTTGGACTGCAAGGAGATCCAACCAGTCCATTCTGAAGGAGATCAACCCTGGGATTTCTTTGGAAGGAATGATGCTAAAGCTGAAACTCCAGTACTTTGGCCACCTCATGCGAAGAGTTGACTCATTGGAAAAGACTCTGATGCTGGGAGGGATTGGGGGCAGGAGGAGAAGGGGACGACCGAGGATGAGATGGCTGGATGGCATCACGGACTCGATGGACGTGAGTCTGAGTGAACTCCGGGAGATGGTGATGGATAGGGAGGCCTGGCGTGCTGCGATTCACGGGGTCGCAAAGAGTCGGACACGACTGAGCGACTGAACTGAAATGAAGCTTGTTTTAAAATAAAAATTATGTAGAATCTTCCAGTCTTTGAATATAGGTGTGTCTCTGTTTACTTAGATCTTTAATTTCTTTTTATCAGTGTTTCAGTGTACAAGTCCTGTATGTGTTTTGTTAGATTTGCACTTAAGTAATTTTTTTAAGTTATCATTAAATCATGGCTCTAGTCCATGGGGTTGCTAAGAGTCAGACATGACTGAGTGACTTTACTTTCACTTTTCCCTTTCATACATTGGAGAAGAAAATGGCAACCCACTCCAGTGTCCTTGCCTGGAGAATCCCAGGGACAGGGGAGCCTCGTGGGCTGCTGTTCGTGGGGTTGCACAGAGTAGGACACGACTGAAGTGACTTAGCAGCAGCAAGCTTGTTTTAAGTAGCTATCCCTCTGAACATTCTTCAGCTTTCTTTCACAGCAGTCTTCCAAGATAGGAAATGTGTATTTGCATGTATTCCAGATAAAAGTCAGCCTGTTAGGAGATTTTCTGTTTCTTGGACTAGAGATAACAGTATTTTCCACCTTAATAACCTCAAACTGATTGCCAGGGACTCTTTGATTTGCTCAAACAGTAAGTTTACATCAAAAGCAATGTTTTATTTTGTTTTGATTAACAATTAATGCTAAACAATAATATTTACAAGTTATTAACCTTTAAACAATCCACTACCATTCCCAAATGCAATCTATGCCTACGAGAGTGGAAATGTGGATGTGATAAGAATCAATATCTTTGATCCTTACAATCTTTCAATATAACATTAATTCTTGTAATCCTTTGAAGTTACACCATTGGAATTGATTTGCTATTTATTATTTTGGGAGAGGGGCTTCCCTAGTGGCTCAGACGGTAAAGTTTCTATCTGCAATTCAGGAGACCCGGGTTTGATCCCTGGGTTGGGAAGATCCCCTGGAGAAGGAAATGGCAGCCCACTCCAGTATTCTTGCCTGAAAAATCCCATGGACAGCAGATTTGGGGAGTAAGTGGGAATTTCAAATCTTTGTACTTGACTTTCTCTATAGTCATAATCATTATCTTTGTGCAAGATGGCATTATGTATATTCTTTCAGTTGGTAAAAATACTTATTATGATAATACACCCAGGATATGGGGAAAATAAGCATAGTATGGATTACATATGCATTAACATAACATAGTGGACTTAGATCAAAACAGCATTTATCTTCTGCTTCCATTAAGTCCACTCTGACCCATTGACCACAGACCATCCAAAAATCTCAAGTAATTAGTATTATTTTAAGGTTCAAGTGTAGCTCCAAAATCTGATTGTCACTTCATCTAACATAAATGGCTGCTCTGAAATGATATATGTGATAGGGAGAAAAATCCTACCTGTGGATAATTTTTGTGCCTATAGTATACCTTCTGTGGGAATAGAATAAAGCAGTTGGTGGTAGTTTAGTTGCTAAATTGTGTTTGACTCTTTGTGACCCCATGGACTGTAGCCCACCAGGTGCCTCAGTACGTGGGATTGTCCAGGTAAGAATATTGGAGTGGGTTGCCATTTCCTCTTCTAGGGAATCTTCCCAACCCAGGGATAGAACCAGGGTCTCCTGCATTGCAAGTTGATTCTTTACTGACTGAGCCAAGACAGAAGCCCCAAAGTGAGTATAATATCATCTAAAATTGACCATATAATAATCCAAGTCAATACGTCTATTTCAAATCAATAAGGCTTGAATTGAAATAATTGATTTTATATTTTGCAATGAATAAGTAGGTTTTCAAAAATGTAAAATGAAAGACAGATATTTGGTTAGAAGTTATATTACCTATTACTCTAAAAAAATTAAAAGCATGCCTGTACATCTAACAGAAATTAATATAATATTTCTTATAAAAACAAATGCATGACAAGAATAAAAGTATTTCTATTATATTTCCAAATAAGTAAGCTTTCTTTAGTACTTATAAAGTTCAGACAAAATCTTGATACATCTAGGAGAGACTAAAACTTGTTAACCAAATGGCTCAGAAGAATTTATGCAAAGGCATTTTGGCTCAGTAAATACATTTTACAGTACTCACAGTATTTTAAAGAAAGTTTCCACTCATACACATTTGTTATTTGCTCTACCAGAACACTAGTATACATACATTGAAGACTCTCTAGAGTAATTGAAATTAGTGCTTGTTAAGACTTTAACAATAAAGAAAACATATTAATGTCAATTTCTTTTTAATTAATAGCTTACTTTAATTATGACCACCATGATAATATTGAATATTTATTGCCCAAATGGAATAAAACTTTCAAAATGAGTAGGAAAGAATATTGTATTCACTTTATTTTGTGTATTTTATTCTTAAAAATTGAAAAGGAAATGTATTTGATACAATAAAGAAAACATATTAATGTCAATTTCTTTTTAATTAATAGCTTACTTTAATTATGACCACCATGATAATATTGAATATTTATTGCCCAAATGGAATAAAACTTTCAAAATGAGTAGGAAAGAATATTGTATTCACTTTATTTTGTGTATTTTATTCTTAAAAATTGAAAAGGAAATGTATTTGATGTTAACAGTAATGATCTAATGTAGGCTTAGAACTAGGGTTGCAGCACATGCAGGCACACACACACACATATGTTAGTTAAATTATACTACTTTAAAATTGTCAAGAAATAAAATATTATGTAAATGTTAATGTATATTTTACATATGCAAATATCTAAAACCAGAATTTAATATTAAGTGATCTCATATATTTGTGGTCCCTATAGATTCAATCATTAGAAATCCATTTAAAGCAAGATAAAATGTGAAAAAAATACATCATTATTAAAACTAAAACTATCTCA
Source organism: Oreotragus oreotragus (assembly GCA_006410675.1). Taxonomy (NCBI): domain Eukaryota; kingdom Metazoa; phylum Chordata; class Mammalia; order Artiodactyla; family Bovidae; genus Oreotragus; species Oreotragus oreotragus. The sequence goes on from SJYX01003772.1 coordinate 136,687, forward strand.
TATTATTATAAATTATTACCATTTTTCTCATATAGAAGTTAGTTTCTAAACAAGCAATCAGATGCTATAATTAAATTATGCAATAGGAGGTTGGAAATGCAGTTTAATTAACAAGATTCTTCTTTTCTGGTACATTTGCTCCTCTGTCCTTGGTCTGTCCCTTGATATTGTGTTCTATTTTATGAATGTCACATTAACTGATAGAAATCAACAAGAAGCTAAAGAGAGTGGAAAACACCTGTCATGTTGTTGAATTACTCTACATACAACCTGATAACGAATGATGCCTTTCAAAATTACATCCATATGTTTATGTCTTGGTCAATATGAGCATCACATAAAATAACAGTTTGATAATTTACTTGCAGTTAATTTTTCTAACTTGAATATTTAAAAGTGATACATTATACTAATCACTTAATGACACAAATTACTCAATTATTTAATTGATCCACTTATTCAAGACATATGCTGAGCATCTAGGAACCATACATTTTATTGAAGTTGGATTTGAAAGTCATCTATCTCAGAGAAGCATATAATACAGCTGCAGAGGCAGATTTGAATACAAATAACACAGATTTAAGTGAGTTCAAAGGTGAGGAAGTACACAAAGAGATGACAGGAAATGAGGAAGTAAAGATTGTATTGTAACAGACTAAATGATATAAGGATAAAGAATTTGTGTCTAAGCAAGATATGTCAGAAATTTTAATCAAGATAAATAGTAATCCCTAGAGTTAGCTTATTAAAAAGCAGAGACATTACTTTGCCAACAAAAGCCCATCTAGTCAAGGCTATGGTTTTTCCAGTAATCACGTATGGATGTGAGAGTTGGACTATAAAGAAAACTGAGCACCAAAGAATGAATGTTTTTCAACTGTGGTTTTGGAGAAGACTCTTGAGAGTCCCTTTCAACCTGAAGGATATCAGTCTTGAATGTTCATTGGAAGGACTGCTGCTGAAGCTAAAACTCCAATATTTTGACCACCTGATGTGAAAATCAGATTCATTTGAAAAGATCCTGATGCTGGGAAAGATTGAAGGCAGGAGGAGAAGGGATAACAGAGGATGAGATGGTTGGATGACAGCACCGACTCAATAGACATGGATCTGAGTAAACTCCGGGAGTTGGTGATGGACAGGGAGGTCTGGTGTACTGCAGTCCATGATGTCACAAAGAGTCGGACATGACTGAGTGACTGAACTGAACTGAAATGTTTGACATTTGTCTGAAAGGATTCCATTTCTTCTGCTGGTATCTGATCCTGCATTTGTCTAAGAAATTAAAGAAAAGAGATAGTGTCTATGGATGGTCTTCCCTCTCAGTGCCTATTCTGGCCTGCCAGCTGTCTAAGCCCTGAGAGAAGAGTACTGAGAAATAAAGTTGATTCTCTGTGTCTCTTTGGATAGCCAATAGGGCAACCTCAAACCTGGACTTGCAAGGAAATCATTGCGCTGTTATTGACCATTTAGAATGAATGAAGTCTGAAGTCCTGGATCAGACACTTGGGGGCTCCCCCTCAAAGACAAATGTTAACCTTTTTGATGACTGATCATGGGGAGCAATGGAAGTAGTCAAAAAATGGATAGCAGTAGCAGTAGCAGGACCCACAATCGAGAGATTTAATACAGTATCTGTTATTCAGTGAGTAAAGAGAATTTCAAAGTTTCAACAATAAAAACACAGGTTTTCTTGTTATTGGTAGAATATCTTGAAAAAGATTTTTATACTACAAGAGTATAAATATTGCTAAAGCCAACTTTCTATTCATTACTGAAAATGTATGAATTATAAATAGGATTTATCAAGGAATAGGCCATATTTACGAAATGTCTTTTGACATTTTCTTTGCAAAACCTTTTTTTTTTCTTAGCAACAAGCTTAAATATGTAATTCTAATACTTAAACTAATATGAAACTTTCAGCACAACTGAAAGTGGTGGGGTGAAACTTTCACCCCCCACAAATATAGATTACAAATAAAATTGCTATTTTTATCAACAAAGTCAAATTTGAATAACAAATAAAACAATGTTGCTTTTTTATTATGTTGATATTTGGTTTGTTTCTTTTACCTAAACTTCAGAATTGCTTAATGTTAGATTAACTTAGCATATTCCTGAATTACTCAACAGTTGGCCTCTTTCATAGATTACTTTTTACTTATAACTCTATAATATCAATATAGTTTGAAAAAACAAAACATTGAATAAACTACCTAATAGATTCATTATGAAATGTCAAATATATGTACATTATGGAAATATATGCATTATTTCATTCATAGATTTCTTTTTTCTGACTGTAGCTAAAGATCAGATATGAGTCAAGTATGGTGATTCTTAATATAATCCTGAGTTAAGATTATTATTTAAATAGGACTATGTCTTCTAGAAAAGTACATTTTATTACCAAATTCTACATCCTTAAATAGTAAATAAGAAATTTCAAATTTGCTGGCATATTGAGTGCAGCACATTCACAACATCATCTTTTAGGATTTGAAATAGGATTTGGAAAACTCAGCAGTAATCACAGGACTGGGAAAGGTCAGTTTGCATTCCAATCCCAAAGAAAGGCAATGCCAAAGAATGCTATTGCACTCATCTCACATGTTAGCAAAGTAATGCTCAAAATTCTCCAAGCCAGGCTTCAACAGTACGTGAACCATGAGCTTCCATACATTCAAGCTGAATTTAGTAAAGGCAGAGGAATCAGAGTCAAATTGCCAACATTCGTTGGATCACTGAAAAAGCGAGAGTTCCAGAAAAATATTTATTTGTGCTCTACTGATTGTGCCAAAGCCTTTGACTGTGTGGATCACAACAAAATGTAGAAAATTCTTAAAGAGATGGAAGTACCAGACCCTTACTTGCCTTTAGAGAAATCTGTTTGCAGATCAGGAAGCAACAGTTTAGAACTGGGCATAGAACAACAGACTGGTTCCAAAAAGGGAAAGGAGTATGTCAAGGCTGTATATTGTCACCCTGCTTATTTAACTTCTATCCAGAGTACATCATGAAAATCTTGGGCTGGATGAAGCACAAGCTGGAATCCAGATTGCCAGGAGAAATATCAGTAACCTCAGTTATGCAGATGATATCATCCTTATGGCAGAAAGTAAAGAAGAACTAAAGAGCCTCCTGATGAAAGTGAAACAGGAAAGTGAAAAAGTTGGCTTAAAGCTCAAAATTCAGAAAACTAAGATCATGGCATCTGGTCCCATCACTTCATGGCAAGTAAATGGTGAAACAATGGGAACAGTGGCAGACTATCTTGTGGGGCTAGAAGGCAATGGTAACCCACTCCAGTACTCTTGCCTGAAAAATCTCAGGGACAGGGCAGCCTGGTAGGCGGCAGTCCATGGGGTCGCTAGGAGTCGGACACGACTGAGCGACTTCACTTTCACTTTTCAGTTTCATGCATTGGAGAAGGAAAGGGCAACCCACTCCAGTGTTATTACCTGGAGAATCTCAGGGACGGGGGAGCATGTTGGACTGTCGTCTCTGCGGTCGCACAGAGTCGGACACGACTGAAGTGACTTAGCAGCAGCAGTAGTAGCAGCAAAATCACTGGAGATGGTGACTGCTGCCATTAAACTAAAAGACGCTTGCTCCTTGGAAGAAAAGTTATGACCCACCTGGACAGTGTGTTAAAAAGCAGAGACATTACTTTGCCAATCAAATGTCGGTCTAATCAAGGCTATGGTTTTTCAGTAATCATGTATGGATGTGAGAGTTGGACTACAAAGAAAGCTGAGAGCTGAAGAATTGATGCTTTTGAACTGTGGTNTTGCTCCTTGGAAGAAAAGTTATGACCCACCTGGACAGTGTGTTAAAAAGCAGAGACATTACTTTGCCAATCAAATGTCGGTCTAATCAAGGCTATGGTTTTTCAGTAATCATGTATGGATGTGAGAGTTGGACTACAAAGAAAGCTGAGAGCTGAAGAATTGATGCTTTTGAACTGTGGTGTTGAGGTAGACTCTTGAGAGTCCTTTTGATTGCAAAAAAAATCCAACCAGTCCATCCTAAAGGAAATTAGTCCTGAATATTCATTGGAAGGATTGATGTTGAAGCTGAAACACCAATACTTTGGCCACCTGATAAGAAAAGCTAACTCATTAGAAAAGACCCCCTTGCTGGGAAAGATTGAAGGAAGAAGGAGAAGGGGACAACAGAGGATGAGATTGTGGGATAGCAGCACCAACTCAATAGGCATGGTTTGAGTAACCTCCAGTGATTGGTAATGAACAGTGAGTCCTAACCTGCTGTAGTCCATGGAGTTGCAAAGAGTCAGACACGACTGAGCAACTGAACTGAACTGAAGAAATAGCAGCAAATTTTATTTCCTTAATCTTTTTTGTTACAGTAGGTTGTTTTTATTTAGTGTTAGTCCTTGAAATTCACAATTAGTCATTTCCCAGGGTATTTTATTTCACCAATACATAAGGGAGTATAGTAGGTACAGAAGATATTATATTATGGTCGAAAGTTTGTGAAATCCTTTTCAAAATTACAGAAGATGAGAACATCATTCATGAAAAGCACCTAAAGTATTGCATATTAGATTTTTTAGATAGCTTATATACATAAGCAATAATTAAATACATTTTAATTGTAATTAAATTATTTTTTGTAAAAGTAAAAATATTATTACATCAGTGCTTCAAATAAACAGTAGCCTATGTACATAAGTAATAGTTTTTAATTATTTATCTTTTATTGTCATTACAAATTAAGGCTTAGTTTAATATAGTCATTCCTGATATGAAGAGCTGACTCATTTGAAAAGACCCTGATCCTGGGAAAGATTGAGAGCAGGAGGAGAAGGGGACGACAGAAGATGAGATGGTTGGATGGCATCATTGATTCAATGAAATTGGATTTGGGTGGACTCCGAGAGTTGGTGATGGACAGGGAGGCCTGGTGTGCTGTGGTTCATGGGGTCACAAAGAGTCAGACACGACTGAATGACTTAACTGAACTGATACTTAGTAGAGTCACATTTTATTTAAAATATTGGTTACATAGTCAAGTTGTCTTTTCCCCTTATTTCAGACCTGTCAGTGTAATTCTTTTTGCCCTGTCAGAATAGTTAGTCTTAATAAAGTTCATTGTTTATTTATTTTTTTTGCAGTGCATATGCATAACATCTCACAAAATACTTTTCTAATTATTACCTATATTAACCACTTGGGAGATTGTAATACTGCTAGTTTCTAGACTCTATATCATGAGATTTCTGGTTCAGTAGATCTAATGAAGCATATCTAAGGGACACATTAGTAATACATTTACATTTTGAGAAACACTAGTTTCATGGCATATTAAAAAGCAGACATAAGCAAAAGCATAAAACAAATGAATTGTCAGTAAACAGTCTTTCTTTTACTTAAATTTATGTAAACGGGGAATTCTCTGGCAGTCCAGTAGTTAGGACTTCATTCTTTCAGTGCTGAGGACATGAGTTCAATCCCTGATTGGGGGACTAAGATCCCACAAGCTATGTGATATAGTTAAAAAAAAAAAAAAAGTACTTCAGACCTGCCTACCAATGCAGGAGACATAAGAGACACAGGTTTGAACCCTGAGTAGGGAAGATACCTTGGAGTAGGAAACCGCAACCCATTCCAGTATTCTTGCCTGGTAAATCCTGTACACAGAGGAGCCTGGAGGGCTACAGTCCATAGAATCACAAAGATTCTGACATGACTGAAGTGACTTTGCACACATGTGACAAACACGCCTTGAATATTTTCTGGGTAGCTAGAAGTGGACACACACAAATTTATGTCAGTATATTCAACTTAAAAGAAATTGAGCTGAATATAAAAGTGTGAATTTATATTTTACACTTCAGTACCTATTTATATCCTTTCTAGAACATGGAATATGAAAACAAAATAAAAATATGTACATGTACAAAAATGTTTACATGCCGCATGATATGTATATATACATAATATTTTTTAAAATATATCTGTCCTTAATGGAGAGAAGTAAAAACGCATGGTTAAGCCCATCTGACAAAATAAGAAAACTCTGAAAAGAAGACCATACCTACTATATAGGTATATACATATATATGTGAGATATAGCTTAAAACCTTAAAGGCATTTATGCATGAAAGATGTAAGTTTTTTAAAACTATAAAAAGTAATATGATATCACTATTGAGTCACTGTTCATACTGTAACAAAAGTTAACTTTTTTAGTTGAAGTTGCTGAGTTATTCTTCAAGTTGAAGAATGAGTTATGAGTTCACATCAGTTCAGTTGCTCAGTCATGTCTGACACTTTGCGACTCCATGAACTGCAACATACCAGGCCTCGCTGACCTTCACCAACTTCTGAAGTCTACCCAAACCCATGTCCATTGAGTTGGTGATGCTATTCAATCATGTAATCCTCTGTCGCCTCTTCTCTTCCTGCCCTCAATCTTTCCCAGCATCAGGGTCTTTTCGAAAGACTGATCTCTTCACATCAGGTGGCCAAAGTATTGGAGTTTCAGCTTCAACATTAGTCCTTCAATGAACACCCAAGACTGATCTTCTTTAGGATGGACTGGTTGGATCTCTGTGCAGTCCAAGGGACTTTCAAGAGTCTTCTCCAATACCACAGATCAAAAGCATCAATTCTTTGGCTCTCAGCTTTCTTTATATTCCAGCTGTCACATCCAGACATGACCACTGGCAAAACCATAGCCTTGATTTGTTGACAAAGTAATGCCTCTGCTTTTTAATATACTGTCTAGGCTGGTCCTAACTTTCCTTCCAAGGAGTAAGCGTCTTTTAATTTCATGGCTGCAGTCACCATCTGCAGTGACTTTGGAGCCTAAAAAAAAAAAGTTTGTCACTGTTTCCACTATTTCCCCATCTATTTGCCAAGAAGTGATGGGACCAGATGCCATGATCTTAGTTTTCTGAACATTGAGCTTTAAGCCAACTTTTTCACTCTACTCTTTCACTATCATCGAGGCTCTTTAGCTCTTCTTCACTTTCTGCCATAAGGTTGGTGTCGTCTGCATATCTAAGGTTATTGATATATCTCCTGGCAATCTTGATTCCAGCTTGTGCTTCTTCCAGCTCAGCATTTCTCATGATGGACTCTGCATATAAGTTAAATAAGCAGGGTGACAATATACAGCCTTGATGTACTCCTTTTCCTGTTTGGAACCAGTCTGTTGCTCCATGTCCAGTTCTAACTGTTGCATCCTGACCTGCAAACAGATTTCTCAAGAGGCAGATCAGGTAGTCTGGTATTCCCATCTCTTTCAGAATTTTCCACATTTTCATGTGATCCACACAGCCAATGGCTTGCTTTTGCATAGTCAATAAATCAGAAATAGGTGTTTTTCTGGAACTCTATTGCTTTTTCGATGATCCAGCAAATGTTGGCAATTTGATCACTGGTTCCTTTGCCTTTTCTAAAACCAGCTTGAACATCTGGAAGTTCACGGTTCACGTATTGCTGAAGCCTGGCTTGGAGAATTTTGAGCATTACTTTACTAGCATGTGAGATGAGTGCAATTGTGCAGTAGTTTGAGCATTCTTTGGCATTGCCTTTCTTTGGAATTGTAATGAATACTGACCTTTTC
>SJYX01003772.1:144788-177535 GCA_006410675.1 Oreotragus oreotragus
GTGTATTCTTGCCACCTCTTCTTAATATCTTCTGCTTCTGTTAGGTCCATACCATTTCTGTCCTTTATCGAGCCCATCTTTGCATGAAATATTCCCTTGGTATCTCTAATTTTCTTGAAGAGATCTCTAGTCTTTCCGTTCTATTGTTTTCCTCTATTTCTTTGGAGTGATCACTGAGGATGACTTTCTTATCTCTTCTTGCTTTTCTTTGGATTTCTGCATTCAAACGGGTATATCTTTCCTTTTCTCCTTTGCTTTCTGCTTTTCTCCTTTTCACAGCTATTTATAAGGCCTCCTCAGACTGTCATTTTGCCTTTTTGCATTTATTTTTCTTGGGGATGGTCTTGATTCCTATCTCCTGTACAGTGTCACGAACCTCCATCTATAGTTCATCAGGCACTCTATCTAGCAAATCTAGTCCCTTAATCTATTTCTCACTTCCACTGTAAAGTCATAAGGGATTTGATTTAAATCATACCTGAGCAGTCTAGTGGTTTCCTCCTCTTTCTTCAGTTTAAGTCTGAATTTGGCAATAAGGAGTTTATGATCTGAGCCACCGTCAGCTCCCAGTCTTCTTTTTCCTGACTGTATAGAGCTTCTCCATCTTTGGCTGCAAAGAATATAATCAGTCTGATTTCAGTGTCGACCATCTGGTGATGTCCATGTGTAGAGTCTTCTCTTGTATTGTTGGAAGAGGGTGTTTGCTATGACTAATGTGTTCTCTTCGCAGAACTGGATTAGCCTTTGCCCTGTTTCATTCCATACACCAAGGCCAAATTTGCCTGTTGCTCCATGTGTTTCTTGACTTCTGACTTTTGCATTCCAGTCCCCTATAATGAAAAGAATATCTTTTGGGGGTGTTAGTTCTAGAAAGTCTTGTAGGTCTTTATAGAACCGTTCAACTTCAGCTTCTTCAGTGCTACTGGTCTGGGCATAGACTTGAATTACCATGACATTGAATGATTTGCCTTGGAAATGAAAAGAGATCATTTTGTCATTTTTGAAATTGCATCCAAGTACTGCATTTTGGACTGTTTTGTTGACTATGATGGCTACTCCATTTTTTCTAAGGGATTCCTGCCCACAGTAGTAGATATAATGGTCACCTGAGTTAAACTGACCCATTCGAGTCCATCTTAGTTCGCTGATTCCTAGAATGTTAATGTTCACTCTTGCCATCTCTTGTTTGACCCCTTCCAATTTGCCTTGATTCATGAATCTAACAGTCCAGGTTCCTATGCAATATTGCTCTTTACACCATCAAACCTTGTTTCTATCACCAGTCTCATCCACAGCTGGGTGTGTTTCTTGCTTTGGCTCCAGCCCTTCATTTTTTCCGGAGTTATTTCTCCACTGATCTCCAGTAACATATCTGGCCCCTACAGATCTGGGGAGTTCATCTTTCAGTGTACTATCTTTTTGCATTTTCATACTGTTCATGGGGTTCTCAAGGCAAGAATACTGAAGAGGTTTTCCATTCCCTTCTCCAGTGGACCACATTCTGTCAGACTTCTTCACCATGATTTGTCTGTCTTAGGTGGCCCCACAGGGCATGGCTTAGTTTCATTGAGTTATACAAGGCTGTGTCCATGTGATCAGATTGGCTAGTTTTCTGTGAGTATAGTTTCAGTGTGTCTGCCCTCTGATGCCCTCTCACTACACCTATTGTCTTACTTGTGTTTCTCTTATCTTGGATGTGGGATATCTCTTCATGGCTGCTCCAGCAAAGCGCAGCCACTGCTCCCTCCCTTAGTCATGGGGGTAGCTCCTCTTGGCTGTGCTCCTGCGTCATCACAGCCACCGAGCTTTCTGGGTGTGGCTTCCTGGGTGGCTCAGTGGTGAAGAATTTGAGTGCCAATGCAGGCAACTCAGGTTTGATCCCTGGGTCAGAAAGATTCTCTGGAGAAGGAAATGGCAACTCACTCCAGTATTCTTGCCTGGAAAATCCCATGGCCAGAGAACCTGGCAGACTACAGTTCACAGGATTGCAAAGAATTACACATGAGTTCACTAGACACACAAAGAAAGGACGGATACCTTAAGGAACAGTCTTCATGATCCACTGGCTTGTGTATCACTCTTGCCTTGAGAAAAGATGGAAACTTTACCTTGTTTATTATTAATAAGACATAGAAAAGCTGGAAAGATGTCACTCCCATAAGTACATTATATTGTATAGTAAGAAAGTAAGTAAGTGTTAGTCACTTAGTCATGCCAAACTCTTTGCGACCCCATGGACTGCAGCCCACCAGTCTCCTCTCTCCATGGGATTTTCCAGGCAAGAATGCTGGAGTGGGTTGCCATTTCTTTCTCCAGGGGATCTTCCCGACCTGGGTGTCCTGCACTGCAGGAAGATTCTTTGCTGAGCTACAAGGGAAGCCCTATATTGTATAAGACTCCATCAAAGCAGATTAACAGAAAAACTCTCTGTTGTCTTTGGAGAAGAAAGCAGTTGTTACCATTCTTTCTCTTTGGGAGTGTAATGGAAACTCAACTTAGAAATCAGTGTGCCATTCTTTCAGGAGACTTGTTTTCTAATGACCAAAAATATATTGACATATTTAGTGTCATAATATTATGAATAATGAACGACAATGAGTGCTTCTTGCTTAATGGCTCCTTTATCATCACTTTGAAATTATAATTATTGTGAATCTGTGAATATGTAATAAAATCAAGGCTGAGGAAGAAATAAAACAATGGCAACAGAAATAACAAAATGAAATAGTTTTTCCTGATCCATAATGACAAATTTGCACTCTTCAGTCTTATAAAACATACATATTATTTTTCACTCATAATTTCCATAAACCTCTTCTAGAGGAACTGTGGTACTTACTTTCTCTTATTCTTTCATTTTGATGTCCTCTTATCAGTATCTGGTTTGTACTGAGTTGTGAATTTCCATTAGAACATAAATTCTACAAGAGTAAAGATTGCATTTGCCATCATTGTTGTCCCAGTGGTCATACAGTGATCATTTAAGGACTAAATGAAAACCATAAAATATAGCTAAGTTTCACTTGATATTTGAGATAACTGTCTTACAAATAGCTATAACAGGAAAAACTCATATAACTGTCCCCAAAACAAAGTGTAGTTAAAATTGTTAAAGAAAAATGTATATTGGGATATAATTCTGGCAAGAAAATGATGAGATTTTTCAACACATTAAACATGAAACAAATTATAAAGATAAATTTATTTTGTGCCTTGTAAAACCTTCATTTCATAATTTAAAATGCTCTCTAAAACTTTTAAAAATTCATTATTTTCATCTCCAATTTGCTGATATAAAAGCATATATAATTACTATATTAAATAGTCAGTTGTGTCTGACTCTTTGAGACTCCATGGACTGTAGCCCTCCAGACTCCTCTGTCAAAGAAATTCTCCAGGTGAAAAATACTACAGTGGGTAGCTATTCATTTCTCCAGAGGATCTTCTCGACCAAGGGCTCAAACCCGAGTCTCCAGCATTGCAGGCAGATTCTTTACTGTCTGAACCACCAGGGAAGCCCAAATACATTTGCATCATACTATAACTGATATAACTGCAATGTGTGTATGTTATATTAGCTATACTTATGATTATTAAGCATCCTAGAAACATTTTACTTGATTATTTCATAAAAAGGAAGATAACACTTTAGGACTATGAATGAGAGACTTTGTGTTTACTCTGAGATATTTTTAGTTTATTTAAATCGTCATCATACTAAACTAAACTATCTTGATCTGATTAATTTTTTATTATATCTGTTAATTTGTATATGTGTGTGAACACAGAAGTAAAATTATTAAAATATAATATTTTTTCTTTATTACAAGCTTAGAATTATGTATATAGCTTTCTTGCATACCTGTGTGGAGCTATCTCTTCAGATTCAATAAAAATGGTCTGTAACAATAAATATATTGAGTGATATGAAAACAGCAAAAGATATCATCAGATAATGAATATTTTGTTAGCTTGTTCTTATTTTTAAAGAATTGGCAGAGAGAAAATATATTTTGAATGAAATTCAGTTTGGAATGATTTGGTCTTCTGTGGATGTATATAATCACCAGGGAAGCAACAAGCAAGATTAAGATCTAAAATATTGGAAGAAAAAATATTACATTAAGTAATAATATTTTAACTAACTTAAGGATGTGGTTGAATGTCTATATTTACTGATTGCATAGTTAGTAGATTCAATTAAGTTAATCTGTAAGTCAACGATTCTACTTATCATTTTTTTGTCTAATGATAAAACATTACACAAAATGTCAGACACTGTATATTAATATACAATATTGTAATAAATTGTAGAAGCAAATGACAGATTTTCAATTCTTTATAACAATATCTATTATTACAGTCTTACAATTTGATAAGAAAAATCTTTTCCTAATAGAGACTTTAAAGCTGTTCAAGACCTCCATTATCTGTTAAGTAGTTTGATTATTCTAAGAATCCACCTGCTATGCAGGAGATCCTGTTTCCATTCTTGGGTGAGTAAGATCAGTTGGAGAAGGGATAGTCTACCCACTCCAGTATTATTGGGCTTCCCTTGTGGTTCAACTGGTAAGAATCTGCCTGCAATGCAAGAGAACTGGATTTGATCCCTGGGTTGGGAAGATCCCCTGGAATCAATTTAGCACCCAACACATAACCTTGGATAAGTCGATATATAAAACCAAGTATAATATTAGTAATATATGAAAGAAAAACAGAAAAAAAAATCTCAGCACATATGGGATAAGTGGCTACCTATTTAGCATGTATTGGAGGAAAATTTCAGTGTAATCATCACATTTTTATTTCTTTAAAAATATTAAACTAATTACATTAATTATCTAAGGATAGTTCCACATTTTGTCATTATTAATGTAAATAGATTTTTGAACTTCAACACCATACATATGTAATGTATAAATGATTTACTTGAAATGGGTTAACTTAGCTCTACATTTTCAAAATAAACATTCACATTTTCAGTGAAAATAAAAATTAAAACCTTGATATTTTATTTTGTGTTTGTGAAGAACAGTGAAATAAGATGGTATACATGAGAGATGCTAATAATTATGTTCACCTGTGAGATATACTGCTGTTAATGATGGGATGATGAAAAGAACAGTATTTATCTATGTTGGTTGTGATAATAGAAGTATTATACCTTCAGAGTAAATGAATTCTTGTTTAAAGTACAAAAAATGGATTAAAGGATTTTTAAAAATATTTTTTGAATAGGTTGCCTTTGGAAACTTTCCAGGTGCCAAAACTGAATCAATAAAATTATCACAAAGATCATTAAGAAATATTATTGTCTCACGTAGGCAAACAATTTATGAAAGAAATATCTGAGAATGATATTGATTTTAACCTTCAATTCTTTCAATTACTCAATACATAATTAGAATTATTTACAGATTGTATGCTGGTTACTTTTTGAATAATTCAGTTAACAGAATGCATTTCAAGTAAAGGAAAACACTCATAGTTCAACCAGAAACAAATATAAAACAGCAAAAACATTTGCTCTTTTGTTTCTTATGATACACAAATCACATCGGATAAATCAGGAATTTGACAACAAAAGATTATTTTGATACTTATGGATTATATATGAAATATAATGCTTCCTGTAACAAAATGTCTTCCAATTACAAAATAAGTCAAGTTCATCTATGCAGAAACAAAAAGATGGAAAAATGCCTGTAACATGTTAGATTGCTTTAAGTTTTCTAAATGATGATATTTGAGATTACCAATGAATGTCAAAAATCAGATATCTAGAATATTGTTAGGCTGAAATTTAGTTCTATTTTTATTATTGATGAATAAGTGATTTATATATATATCAAATTAAATGGATAGAACATAGTTTTCAAAATCAGAGTGTATTATAACTTTAAATTAAATTCAGCAAAAAAAGAAAGTTACATAAGAATTTTGGCTTATTGAGGGAACAAGATAGTTTTTTTTTCTTTAGAAAAACTAAAAATAAACAGAAAAAATGACAATAAAAAATAAAAATAAACTCATGCAATACTGAAAAATATATCTTCAAATTCCTATTTGTCTCAAAGATATTTTTCTTTTTTAAAAAATTGTAATTGTATATGTTTTTTATCATTTTTTTATTGAAATGTGGTTGCTTTACAATGTTGTGTTAGCTTCTGTTCTATAGCAAAGTGAATCAGCTATACTCATTATACCATACATATATCTTCTCCTTTTTAGCATTGAGTACAGTTGTGCTATACAGTAGGTTATCATTTGTTATCTATTTTATACACAGTAGTATATATGAAAATCTCAATATCCCAGTACATTCAACCTCCCTTCCCTCTATGATATCCATACAATTGTTCTTAATATATGTGTCTGTTTTACTTTACAAATAAATCCATCTGTATCTTTTCTCTAGATTTCATACATGATATTATACAATATTTGTTTTTCTTTTTCTGACTTACTTTACTCATTATGACAGCCTTCAAGTTTATCCACAGCTTTACAAAGGACACTGTTTCATTCTTTTTTATTTCTAATATTTCGTTGTGTATTATGTACCACATCTTTTTTACCCATTCCTCTGTTGATGGGCATTTAAGTCACTTACACACCCTGGATATTGTAAACAGTACTGAAATGAAAATTGGGGTGCATGTATTTTTTGAATTATAGTTTTCTCTGGGTACATGCAGAGTGGGACTGCTGGGTCATAAGATAGCTCTATTTTAATTTTTAAAAGGAAACTCCCTACTGTTCTTCATAGTGGCTGTGGCTTTACATTCCTATCGACAATATAGGAAGGTTCCCTTTTCTACACACCCTCTCCAGCATTTATTGTTTATAGTTTTGTTTTGTTTTGTTTTTGATGATAGCAATTCTGACCAATGTGAGGAGATAACCTCACTGTAGCTTTGAACTGTATGGCTCTAATAATTACTTATGTTGAGTATGTTTTCATGTGTTTTGGTCACCTATATGTCTTGTTCAGAGAAATGTCTATTTACATCTTCTTATTATTTAAATGGAGAAGATTTAAATGGAGGAGGCAATGGCAACCCATTCCAGTACTCTTGCATGGAAACTCCCATGGACAGAGGAGCCTGGTAGGCTGCAGTCCATGGGGTCGCTAAGAGTCAGACACGACTGAGTGACTTCACTTTCATTTTCGCTTTCTTGCATTGGAGAAGGAAATGGCAACCCACTCCAGTGTTCTTGCCTGGAGAATTCCAGGGACAGGGGAGCCTGGTGGACTGCTGTCTATGGGGTCGCACATAGTCAGACACGACTGAAGCGATTTAGCAGCAGCAGCAGCAGCATTATGATTTAAAATTTTCCACATAGCAAAATATTCATAAATTTTTATATCAAAAATTGCACACCTACTTGATAAACATTGGTTTTAACTTCTTGGCAGTGAGAATCAGTCTTGGGTCATGTAATATAAGAACCAATAGTACCAAAGTCATAGTACCACAGAGCCTCAGTTTGTTGTTCCTGTGATCTCATCTTTCCATCACGATATTTTACCAAAACCTGAATATTTTCTGGTCTATAGCACTTTAAATATGGAATAAGTGTATTAGTTATCCAGATAACTTTGCTTAATGACCAAAGTAGTATACTCATAATTTCAGACTAGATTTTATACCTAAATAGAAGATTTAAAGCATTTTGTATATGTTCTTTGGAGAAAAAAAAAAAAAAGATCTCATTTTATTGGATGATAACCTAAAATTCAGACATATTAAGTAATCATCTGCTAGATGATTGAGGAATTGGTGTTTGCTCCATGTTGGATCTATCCTTTTAGCTCTAACCTTGCACTCTGTTGCTTAGTCATGCTGACTTGAATTGTCTTCTCAAATAATGAAAGAATGTTGTTGCTGATAACCTGAAATATACACAGTAGCACTTTCTCAAGGCTATGCCTGCAAGGCTTGACTAAAAAATAACACATTTCCATTTATACAAAGACAAAAACTGCAAAACAAAGAGTAACATTTGTCTTGTCGGAGATTTACAGGAATATCCTGACCTACATGGTCAACTGCAAGAACAAAGAATTATTACATTTCTTCCTCTGTCTGGCTGGCACCATGAAGTTTGCAATAAGCAGCCACACCCTTCTCCTTTGTGTATAAAAGAAGCCTGAATTATAACTGAAATAAAATGATTCTTTGGAACAGTAATCCACCATCTTCTCTGGCTTTCCAAATAAAGTCACTGTTCTTGCTCCAGCATCCCGTTTCTCAGTTTATTGGCCTGTTGTTGGCATAGTAGTATATGCTTGTGTTGTTATCACGTCAGAGGAGTTCTTGAGAGGTAGTTCTTCTCATTTCTGACAACATAGGCATGGATATACAGTCTCTTTAATAATGTCATTACTTCAGACAGTATTTAGGGTATAAACAAATTGATAGTTTATAAACCTTCATTTCAAGTAATGTGCATTAGGACAATTTGATTTTGTTCTTCAAGATTATATTGTCATTCTTCATTTAACCTAAATGATTTCCTTCTAATTTTATTTTAAAAGAAGTTGTGCTTTTCCATTCATAAAACTGATAGAGTTCCACATTGCATTCACATAGCCCAAGAAATAGTAACATAGTCTGAATCTAATGTTCATTGAAGGTGACTGGGATGGAGTTTTAAGGAAAGAAAAAATGTATACTTTTATGTATAGCTCTATTTCTTCCCTTGGTGACAATACACAGTGTAACCATAAATTACAGTCCATTCAGTTCATTGCATGAAAAAGAAGGTGTGAGAATATTCATTCAGTTGGGAAATCAAATTGACTTCATAACACCATAGTGGAATAGTGGGAAATGCTAAATATTTGATGTTTTGAAAATATATTTAAATTTATGTATGCATTTTCAAAAGTATTCACCTTTCTCTATACTGTTAATAAAAGCAATTTATTTCAATATAAATCATTGTCTGTCATTCTAATATTCCCAGGATGTTAGTTCGAATGTAATTGATGTCCTAATATGGGAAACTGAGGCATCATAAGATTAACACTTGAGTCCTTGATTCTGCTATTATTGTCAAAGATTTTGTTTGTTTGTTTGTTTGGTAATGTATAGGAAAAGAAATAATTTTCTGCTATCCTAGCTTATTCTGTTCTGTTTAAATACACTTAGGAGGATATCTATTTGAGAAAAATCTAGGCATTATCTACATTTATACTTTTATATATTAAGAATCTAGAACATAAACACAGCCACATAAAGTTAAAATAGTTTAGATAACATAAGTTCCTCATAATTTTGTTTAAAATCTACAACACATATTCTTTTTTACAACTGTCAATAGCAGTTTTATTCTCTCTGTTTTTCAGAAAAAATAATATGTAGAAATAATCCTTGACTCATCTTATCTTCCACATGCTGTTATGCAGGAAACAGTGTTGACTGTGACTTCAAAAGATATCCAGAATCCAACATCTTCCACCACATCATGGATAGTCACATATATTCATCACTGTATCATTCTTTTTAGAATATGAAAGATATTAAGCTGAACAAATTCTTACAGTTTGGTAGTAGTGGGGTTCTAGATTTTTTAAAAAAAGAGGCTTGAACAGGTCAGGGTGCAAAAGTAAAGTATAATTTCTAAGATTATTCAGAAAATAAAGGGCATAAAATGTATTGGTTTTTTTTTTGTTATTGATACAACTTTAAATACAATGTAAAGTAATATATAAATACCTTAACATTTATTAGGTAATCATATAAGTACTTTAAGTAACAAGAGAGATGAAACTCAGAAAAAAACCTTTGCATTTATATGAACACCTGACTAATTGACATTCAGTGTGTGTTCAGTGTATATTGTAGATAAATCTGTAGAGCAATTTTTGATAAACATGTATTGAATATCTAAACATATGTTAATACTGGCACTAGGGTGCTTTCATATAATGCATGTCCTGATTACTGCAAGAGTCCTCTGTGTTTCCATTACTATTCTCTTTATTGCCTATAAAGAGGTTAACTTTTTTACATGTACACATAATTCTCCATATGAAATTTTGACACAGTTTTCCAGTGAAGAGCCAGATGGTAAATATTTTTACATTGCCAGTCATACACTATACGACTCTGGCATTGTAGGGAGAAAGTACTCAGAAAACAAATGTTAATGAATGGTTGGGTCAGTGTTCCAAGGAAACGTTATTCACAAAAAAGTGGTTGGCCAGAGTCGGCCTAGAGGCTTTATTGGACTGAACTAGTCTATACTGCTAAGGCTATGGCAATTCCAGTTATGAAGAAAATGTACCCACAAACATTATTACATTACTTAATATATAATATTTCCATTGGATTCCCAGGTGACTCAGTTAACTTAGTGGATGCCTATAGGTCTACAAACCTCTTATATATCCTTCTATATAGGAAGAATTGATGGAAATGAGTTTACCACTCTTTGATTTATCTGAATGGTCATAAGCATATGCAATAGACTTATAAAAAGAATCTATAAATTGACCTATTTTCTATAATTCAGAAATACAAACAGATATGCTAAAAGAGAAAAATTTCTTCCATTGTACTTGTGGTTTAGAGGAAATATGACATATTTTCATAAGGTATATTCAAGCCACACATTTGTTCTGTTTTAAAATACTAAGTAGGAAAATATATGATTTTATTAGAAATGAAAATTAATGGAGACATTTTTAAAAGCATTTTTACATGTATAATATCATTTGCAAATCATTCTGCACTAAGTAGCTGAGTGTATTTAATATATATTTATGTGCTTAATATGATGTAATGTGGGCTTGTGTTTATGACAGCTATGTAGTTTTGATTATTAAGGATGTTACAAGCACAACATGTTTAAATGCAGAAAACAGACAGCTAAATTCAAAGGCTTATGAGTAGTCAAAAATAAACCAGCTGTTCATACACCCCTGGGGCTATGGATTAGTTACTGTGTATTTCAGTCCCTTACTTTTGGTATACTTTTGAAATATATTGTATATGATTTGTATGGAAAATCTTGGGTGTTACATTGATTTTATTCAAGGATTAGAGTTCATCCAACTTCAAAGTTGCTATCTTGGATATCTAAAATTTCTAAAATTGCTTGCCAAGTTCTAAGAACAAGCTGTATAATCCCATATCAAATACTGTCTCCTGTGTATTTTTCAACAACAAAATTGGATAGAGTATAATATTTATAATTGTCTCAGCAAACATTTACAAGTACAAAATAGATTTATAACATATTTAGTTGTAAAAGTTTTAATCTTCAATAATTCTTTTCTAATTTGACCTTTAGAATTCTAAGGATTAGTAAAATTTATGACATAAAGTCTCATCACAATTAATTTCATGGTAAATATTTATTAATTAACATAACAATGCATTGGTAATGTAGATTCCACCTTCGATTTTTTTTATATTTGAATGTGGTTGAACAGATGAGGTTTGAAAAATTTCTTAATGTAATTTTATTTTTAAAATATCAGACAAATGGAAACTTTTACTCTAAAAACATGTAATGTTTTGTCTAAAGTTTGCATATAAATAATCCCAACTCTTTTCATCACAAATATGAGCAACGATATTTGCAATTCTTTCATTTTCTTTACACAACTTGGAATAAAACAAACGTTAATATAGCTGTCCCTTCTTCACTTCTATGTCTATATCAACCCTGTTTTGCTGGCTGAAAGTAGACACACAGTAGAACTGATGAAGATATAGAGGTGAGGAAGGAAGAGCTATATTAACATTGTTTAATGCCTACTTGTGTAGAGAAATGAAAGAATAGCAAGCAAAAGGAGTGAGGGCAGAAGACTGTCATGTAAGGTACTTTTCAGATTGTAGATTCTACACTTCTTCCTTTTTTGTGAACTTTTTATTACTAGCTTATTGTTTGTTGTATTTATGGATTGAATTAGAAAGCCCCCAAATTCATATATTATTGCTCTAACCACTTCTGGCACCATTATGACTGTGTTTGGAGACAGGGGGATTTTTGTTGTTATTTTTAATTGAACGATAATTGCTTTTCAATATTGTGTTGGTTTCTGCCACACAACAATATAAATCAATCATAGGTATACAAATATCCCCTCCTTGAACCTCCCTCCTACCTCCCACCCCATCCTATACCTCTAGGCTGCCACAGAGCCTAGGTTTTGTTGTAAGAAGGGGGAGACCCCCCTTCAGGGCCTCAGAGTGGGCTCTTTAACACCCAGAAAAGAATTGTCTGAGGAGACACTTGCTGACAAAGCAAGAGATTTTATTGGGAAAGGGCACCCCAGTGGAGAGCAGTAAGGTAAGGGAACCCAGGAGAACAGCTCTGCCACGTGGCTTGCAGTCTCAGGTTTTATGGTGATGGGGTTAGTTTCCCAGTGGTCTTTGGCCAATCATTCTAATTCAGAGTCTTTCCTGGTGGCACACGCATCACTCAGTCAAGATGGATGTTAGCGAGAGGGATTCTGGGAAGTGAACAGACACACGGTGTCTCCTTTTGACTTTTCCCTAACTCTTCTGGATGGTGGTGGCTTATTAATTCCGTACTCCTTATGAGGATCTCCTGTCATAAAACAACTCATATGAATGGTTACTAAAGGGCCTGGCCAGGTTGGGCGGTTTCAGTCAGTGTGCTTCCCCTAACAGTTTGAGTTCCTTGAATAACACAGCAAATTCCCATTGCTATCTATTTACATATGGCTGTGTATATGTTTCCCTGCTATGTTTTCCTTTCATTCCACCTTCTTCTACCTCCTCCCTTCCCTGCCCTAATCCATAAGTCTGTTCTTTATGTCTGCATGGATATGACCTTTAAAGATGTGCCCTGCTGTGCTCAGGGGTTTCATCTTATCTGACTCTTTTGCAACCCTATGGACTGTAGCCTGCCAGGCTTCTCTGCTCATGGAATTTTTCAAGCAAGAATACTGGAATGAGCTGCCATGTCCTCCTGCAGGGGATTTTCCTGACCTAGGGATCAAACCTGCAACTCCTGTCTCCTACACTGAAGGCAGATTCACTTCCACTGAACCACTGGGGAAGCCCTTTTAATGAGGTAATTAAGATTACATGAGATCCAAATGATGGGACCCTACTCCAAAGGGCTGATGCCCATGTCAGAAGAAGATGTACCAAGGAGTGTACCAAAGGAAATGGCCATGTGAAGATAGAGTGGGAAGATAGCTGTCAACAAGCCAAGGAAAGAGACCTTAGAATAAACCAAACTTATTCACACTTTGATTTTGGACTTTTAGTCTCCAGAAATCAGAAAATTTCTGTTGTTTAGGCCACTCCATCTGTGGTGCTTTGTTATGGCAGCTCTAGCAGACTGGGGCAAAGCCTGGGTTGGGAAAATCTCCTAGAGTAGAAAATGGAAACCCGTTCCACTATTCCTGCCTGGAAAATACCGTGGACAGAGGGGGTTGGCGGGCTACAGTCCAGGAGATCAAAAAGAGTCAGACACAACTGAGCTACTCAGCACACACACAGAGTAGACTAACACAGTTTGTGTATAACATACATACAGAAAGTAAGTTTTACTTGATGGATCAGTTTTCTTAGAGGACTTAACAGAGTACATCATGAGAAATGCTGGACTGGAAGAAACACAAGCTGGAATCAAGATTGCTGGGAGAAATATCAATAAACTCAGAAATGCAGATGACACCACCCTTATGGCAGAAAGTGAAGAAGAACTAAAAAGCCTCTTGATGAAAGTGAAAGAGGAGAGCGAAAAAGTTGGCTTAAAGCTCAACATTCAGAAAATGAAGATCATGGCATCCGGTCCCATCAGTTCATGGGAAATAGATGGGGAAACAGTGGAAACAGTGTCAGACTTTATTTTTTGGGGCTCCAAAATCACTGCAGATGGTGACTGCAGCCATGAAATTAAAAGACGCTTACTCCTTGGAAGAAAAGTTATGACCAACCTAGATAGCATATTCAAAAGCAAAGGCATTACTTTGATGACTAAGGTCCATCTAGTCAAGGCTGTGGTTTATCCTGTGGTCTTGTATGGATGTGAGAGTTGGACTGTAAAGAAGGCTGAGTGCTGAAGAATTGATGCTTTTGAACTGTGGTGTTGGAGAAGACTCTTGAGTGTCCCTTGGACCGCAAGAAGACCCAAACAGTCCATTCTGAAGGAGATCAGCCCAGGGATTTCTTTGGAAGGAATGATGCTAAAACTGAAACTCCAGTACTTTGGCCACCTCATGTGAAGAGTTGACTCACTGGAAAAGACTTTGATGCTGGGAGGAATTGGGGGCAGGAGGAGAAGGGGACAACCAAGGATGAGATAGCTAGATGGCATCACGGACTCAATAGACGTGAGTCTGAGTGAACTTCGGGAGTTGGTGATGGACAGGGAGGCCTGGCGTGCTGTGATTCATGGGGCTGCAAAGAGTCAGACACGACTGAGTGACTAAACTGAACTGAACCCATGAAACATATTAAGATATAGAACTTTACCATAACCCCCTGAAACTCCATCAGAAATCCTTTCACTTACTACATCACCAATAATAACCATTTGTATGCTTATTCTTGAAATATTCAAGTTGTGTGGATATATATATTTTATATATCAAGTTGTATCTGTGTATATATTTGTATGTAAATCTGTGTGTATTCCATATACACAGGGAATCAGTATACATTTAGTGCTACTTTTTTATTAATTCAATATCTAGTTTCTGAAATTCATTTAATTTCTTATTCATGTGTTAACTCACTGATTCTCATTGCTTTGTATCATCTGTTGGTTTAATATAAATGCATACATTTATTCATTTTAAAGTTGAACATTTAAGTAGTTTCCAGTTTGTGACTATTGAAAACAGCTCTTATGGAAATATTTTATATATCCTTAGTTGAACATGTGCACACATTTATATTAGGTATGTAACTGGAATTAAAATCACTGGGTTCACAGCTAGGAGATGCTTTCTAGTCTTTCACATTTGTACTCCCTGTAGTATTGTATGAAAGCTCCCATGTTCCACACACACCTGCTTGAACTTGGCATTGTCAAGACTTGATATTTACTTTTCTGCGATTTTAATCTGCATTTTTCTATAACCACTGACATTGAGAATATTTCTTATGTTTATTGATATATTTCTTTTAAATGTGTTGAAAACATTTCATTCATAAAACCCTGATAAAGATTTTATTTTGACTAGAATTATAGCACTGCTGCCTCATTTGTACCATGAACAAAACTGGAAGAATAGACAGAGGTAGGAGGAACATAGTCTTGCTATGCCAAAATTTTATTGTAATGCTACTCTGTTGCTTCTTAGGTCTTATTCTGTCCTATTGGTTTATATTTATTAGGGATGATATTAGTTTTGCTTATTGAGAAAGCGTATCCAGTTTGGAATATGTGAATGAACTATGTATATTTAATATCTTCCATATTATTTCCTTCTATATATATTTGTCCTCATATGTTGCATTTGAGATCTTATATTTCCCTGTCCACTAAGCTGATTTATAAGTCTTTCAGGTCATCATGTTACTAACATGCATGGCCTTTATTGTATCAGTGTTTACATCAATTTTGGAAGATAATGTGGGAAGAAGAGACATGTCTATTATTTAAAATTTTAAGATTGCTTAGTAAAAAGCAAAAATTAAATCTTCTATTGAGCAATTTGAAATACATCATAAAATCTGTCTTCTCTTCCTTATACACATTGCTTTATTTTAGATCTTCAACATCTCATCTTAACAATTGGAATCATTTCCATTCTGATAGATC
Source organism: Oreotragus oreotragus (assembly GCA_006410675.1). Classification (NCBI taxonomy): domain Eukaryota; kingdom Metazoa; phylum Chordata; class Mammalia; order Artiodactyla; family Bovidae; genus Oreotragus; species Oreotragus oreotragus. Next base: position 160,554 of record SJYX01003772.1, read on the forward strand.
TACTCTAGTCTCTTCACCAATAGGATCCATTGCATTTGAGGGTTGAAATATTTTCTATGAAGATTATATTTTATCACATGCTACCTTGTTCCTCTATTGTACAAAAGAATATTATTGGCTACATACTTCCTCTGTAATTTCAACTCGTGAAATACATTCATCTCATTTTAACAATTGGAATCATTTCCATTCTGATAGATCTACTCTAGTCTCTTCACCAATAGGATCCATTGCATTTGAGGGTTGAAATATTTTCTATGAAGATTATATTTTATCACATGCTACCTTGTTCCTCTATTGTACAAAAGAATATTATTGGCTACATACTTCCTCTGTAATTTCAACTCGTGAAATACATTTGTTGCCTAACACTATATCCAGATATATCTTTGACATCATAGAACTCCCTTTTCCATTTTTATTCCTTATTTTAAAATTTTCTCTTAATTTGATTTTGTGGCATCTGGTTTTCTCACTGGTTTCCCTCCTACTTAGATCTTCACAAATGTGACTTCTTTATCTTCAGCATTGTACATTTCCCAAAGTTATATTTTGTGCTTATTTTCTTTTCTGTACCTGCAAACTGTTTTTTGTTTTTTTTCATTTGTTTTCAGAAATTAAATAGACCATTGGTATAAGAATATAAAAGTGAGTCCCAATTCAAGTTCTAACCTACAAAGATTCAGATATTTTGTTCATTGGAATGAAGCACTTTGTCAAATACACAGTTGATGGAAATCATCCATCACAATAGAACCATATCTAGCCATGGCACATAAAGCACACTCATTTGTTGATCACCTACACTTGTAATAGTTATAAAAGTGTAAGAATTTAAAGCCAAATATGCTTGTGACTTTTGCCACCATAAGTTCCTCAACTAAGCCTCATGTTTCTTATCTGTGAAAATGGAGAAAATAATGCTTGGTATATGTTTCAAATCCTGAAAGATGATACTGTGAAAGTGCTGCACTCAAAAAGCCAGCAATTTTGGAAAACTCAGAAGTGGCCACAGGACTGGAAAAGGTCAGTTTTCATTCCAATTCTAAAGAAGGGCAATGCAAAAGAATGCTTAAACTACCACACAGTTGCACTCATCTCACACGCTAGTAAAGTAATGCTCAAAATTCTCCAAGCCAGGCTTCAGCAATACATGAACCGTGACTTCCTGATGTTCAAGCTGGTTTTAGAAAAGGCAGAGGAACCAGAGATCAAATTGTCAACATCCGCTGGATCACTCAAAAAGCAAGAGAGTTGCAGAAAAACATCTATTTCTGCTTTATTGACTATGCCAAAGCCTTTGACTGTGTGGATCACAATAAACTGTGGAAAATTCTGAAAGAGATGGGAATACCAGATCACCTAACCTGTCTCTTGAGAAATCTGTATGCAGGTCAGGAAGCAACAGTTAGAAGTGGACATGCAACAACAGACTGGTTCCAAATAGGAAAAGGAGTACATCAAGGCTGTATATTGTCACCCTGCTTATTTAACTTATATGCAGAGTACATCATGAGAAACACTGGACTGGAAGAAACACAAGCTGGAATCAAGATTGCCGGGAGAAATATCAATAACCTCAGATATGCAGATGACACCACCCTTATGGCAGAAAGTGAAGAGGAGCTAAAAGCCTCTTGATGAAAGTGAAAGAGGAGAGCAAAAACGTTGGCTTACAGCTCAACAATGAGAAAATGAAGATCATGGCATCTGGTCCCATCACTTCATGGCAAATAGATGGGGAAACAGTGGAAACAGTGTCAGACTTTATTTTTTGGGGGGTCCAAAATCACTGCAGATGGTGACCGCAGCAATGAAATTAAAAGACGCTTACTCCCNCAGAAAGTGAAGAGGAGCTAAAAGCCTCTTGATGAAAGTGAAAGAGGAGAGCAAAAAAGTTGGCTTAAAGCTCAACATTCAGAAGACGAAGATGATGGCATCTGGTCCCATCACTTCATGGGAAATAGATGGGGAAACAGTGGAAACAGTGTCAGACTTTATTTTTTTGGGCTCCAAAATCACTGCAGATGGTGACTGCAGCCATGAAATGAAAAGACGCTTACTCCTTGGAAAGAAAGTTATGACCAACCTAGATAGCATATGCAAAAGCAGAGACATTACTTTGCCAACAAAGGTCCGCCTAGTCAAGGCTATGGTTTTTCCTGTGGTCATGTATGGATGTGAGAGTTGGACTGTGAAGAAGGCTGAGCGCCGAAGAATTGATGCTTTTGAACTGTGGTGTTGGAGAAGACTCTTGAGAGTCCCTTGGACTGCAAGGAGATCCAACTAGTCCATTCTGAAGGAGATCAGCCCTGGGAGTTCTTTGGAAGGAATGATGCTAAAGCTGAAACTCCAGTACTTCGGCCACCTCATGGGAAGAGTTGACTCATTAGAAAAAACTCTAATGCTGGGAAGGATTAGGGGCAGGAGGAAAAGGGGACGACAGAGGATGAGATGGCTGGTTGGCATCACCAACTCGATGGACGTGAATCTGAGTGAACTCTGGGAGTTGGTGATAGACAGGGAGGCCTGGCGTGCTGCGATTCATGGGGTCGCAAAGAGTTGGACACGACTGAGTGACTGAACTGAACTGAAGCCTTTAAGACACAGTGACTATGGAGGACCTACCCAGAGGAGATGGGCTTTAAGTCTTGGCTTTCAGAGTAGAACTTACATACATTTTAAATTATTGGGATCTCTTCTTGATGTTCTTTTGAAAATTGGGATTGACTGGCTGCTTTTGTGTATGCTGAAGGCTTTTAAAAACCAACAAGATCAGCAAACACTATCTCTACAGCTTGAGGCAAGCATATCATCATGGTATGAAAAACTGAGTTTTGGGGCAAAAGACTTAGTTTCTAAAAGGAGCTGTCTCAGTGAATAGCTGTGTGCCTTTGGGCTGCTCACTTGGCCTCTCTGCGCTTCACTTTCCGTCCATGTGCCAGGAGGCCGCAGACACGACCTCTTTGACCCTGTCTCTTCAGCATTCCTCTTGGTCTGACCACTGGGCCCCCTGGCTTCCTGCTGTTCCGCAAGCAGATCAGATGAGTCCCCTGTCTCAGGACCTTTGCACTCGCGCTCTCCGTGGCTTATAAATGTATGTTGGCGTTGCTGCCTTGTTTCCGTCCTCTCAGTCTCAGTTCACACGTCACCTTGTTAGCAGGGATTTCCCTGTTGTATCTAAAAACCGTGCCTCTGGTTCCCTGACCCTCTATCACTTCCATTGTGTTCCCCGCTGAGTTGTCTTCCCCGTACCTGTCGTGAGCTGAAGCCATCATGTGTCATGATGCCGGTCTCCCTGGCTAGTGGGTGGGCCCCACAGGTAGGAATGTTCCCTGCCCTGTTTGCTGTCTTTACCCCAGGCCCTGGGAGGTGCCCAGCACTTAGTGGATGCTCAGTAATCTTTTGCTGAATATACGTAGAGATACAGGGATGGATCAAAGAGGGTCTCTAAGACTTCCAGCGCGATGAAGATTTCAGCGCTCTTTCTCTTTTTAATTGCGGTGTGGTTGCCTCACAAAGTTGTGTTAGCTTCTGCTGCACAGCAAAGCGAATCATCTGTGCATGTACACATGTCTACTCGTTTGTGGATTTCCTTCCCATATAGAGCGCTGAGCAGAGTTCCCCGCGCTACACAGGGGGCTCTCACTGGTTATCTGTTTTATACGTAATCGAGCATACATGTCAGTTCCCATCTCCCTGTTCATGCCCTGCAGCCACGCTTGGTGTCTGTATGTTGCTCTGTCCATCTGCGTCTCCATTCCTGCGTTGTAAATAGGTTCATCCGTACCATTTTTCTGGATTCCGCATATATGTGTTACTATTCGATACTTGTTTTTCTGTTTCTGATTACTCTGTGTGAGTCTTTAGGTCCATGCACATCTCTGCAAATGGCACAGTTTTCTTCCTTTTCATGACTGAGTAGTATTCCACCATCTACACCAGCCAGAACGTGGAAACAATCTGAATGTCCATCATCAGAGGAAAGGAAAAGAAGATGAGGCCCACAGATGCCATGGAAGGTTATCCAGCACTCTCTTAAGCTACAGGTGGCAAGGGACAAGTAACAGCAGGATAGTAATATCCCTAACTGAGGAGGCGTCAGGAAGGACCTGATATTCCCAGCTCCTGGCGAGCGCCCAGCTCTCCAGAGCCTCCAGCAAGCTGTTTCTGTCTGTTTGCCTTTTCACCAGGAGTGGGGGTGGAAGGGGCAGGTGGGTGGGCAGATGTGGCCTGGCACAGATCCGGTTGGTGTCCCAGGAGTAATTTAGCACATACTGGCCATTGGCACGCAGCTCTCTTTGGGTATTTAAATCGATCTGAGAAAGAAGCAGAGCTTCCCTGGGGGCTCAGTGGTAAAGAACCCACTCGCCAGTGCAGGATGCTCGGGTTCTATCTCTGGGGTCGGGAAGATCCCCTGGAGAAGGAAACGGCAACCCACTCCAGTATTCTTGCCTGGAGAATCCCGTGGACAGAGGAGCCTGGCAGGCTACCGTCCATGAGGGTGGCAGAAGAGTCAGACACAGTTTAGCCACTGAATTACAACAAAGAAAGAAGTGAGGCCTTAGAGCCAGAGCTGGTTTTTTTTTTGTTGTTGTTTGTTTGTATTTTAAGCTGCATTTTTAGTGAATAGTTTAACGCAAAATTCCAGAGAGGCCTGTATCGTATGTGTATATTGCTTTTCAGTTTACAGAACACTTTTTACAAATGATCTCATTTGTTCTTTAAACAGCCCTATTTTTGTCAATATTGGAGTCTTAGATTTACTACTGATGGGAATAGAACAAGTCAATAGCTTCTTTGGGGGCCCAAGGCTGCAAATGGGCAGTGCCAGCCCAGGCCTCCTCATGCTTATGTGCACGGCAGTTTCCTTCACACCTTCTTCTCTTCCAGGATTTTTGTCCATTCCACACTCTCTCATTCTTTCTGATCCAAAAGTGTATTCACAGATTTCTCGGAGATTTAGAGGAGGAAGTCTTTTGGCTGATCAGTGAGCCCTTAGGGCTGATGGTGGTTTTCTGCAGGTTGTACTTGCACTAGCTGAGTTCTGCTGACGACCCTTTGTGCCATGAGTTCAAAGGAAGGGCCTTGGAGCTCACTTCTGCGCTCTTGGTTCAAAAGAGATTTCGGTCCCTTGTGAATATGAGCCACGCTCGAACTTGTAAGATGGATGGAGTGCAGTCTTTATTAATGTGTTTCCAAACACACATTTGTATTGCTTAGATTTTCTGGAAAGAAAAGAATCTATGTTGAATTAATATCCAACTTTCAGGAGATCAGCTTTCCAAATGGGATTAGTAATACGCCAGAATCAGCACAATTATCCTCGAAAGTAAAGAGGGAGGATGTTCCAAAGCCGACGCGGGCCCAGGTTTGGCCCAGGTTCCTTTCCGGAGGAGTTCCGGTCTTTTGCAGAGTCTATTGATCACTGGGTGGAATGAAGATGGGGCAGGTTCCTGCTCCTGAAACGTCTGCCCGTTGGCTCCGCGTGAGTCTGCTCAGGCTGTTGTAGGAAAATATCCTAGGCTGAGTGGCTGAAGCAACAGAAATTTATTTTCTCACAATGTCGAAGACTGGAAATTCGAGATCAAGGCACTAGCTGGCTGATGTCTGGGGAGAGCTCCCTTCCAGGGCTGCCAGTGGCCACCTCCTTGCCAGGCCTTCCTGTGGCCAGCGTGCTCTGAGGCCTCTTAAACGGCACCAGCCCTGTTGAATGGGAGCCCCACCCTTAAGACTCTCTGGATGCTAATTACCTTCTAAAGGCCCGACTACTAGTTCAGTGGCATTTGGGATTTAGGTTTCAACATATGAATTTTTTTTCTTGGGGGAGGGGATGCAGTTCAGTCCGTAGCAGGCTCTTCATGAGCATCATCTTAAATGAGATGCATTTAAAAAATACAGACTACATCTTGCCCCAGACTGGGAAATTTCACCATAGCCGAGATAATGGTTTTTAATGTCGGCACAGTGCTAGGGACCCACTGTTGGCCAGAAAAGGTAAATTGTACCTTAAAAAAAAAACCCCACTTGTTTTTAATTCTTATTTTTTTTTTACCTCTGTCTGTCTTTTTAAAAAGACAAACTTTCATTTTCTATCAGAGTGTAACCTGATTTATCCCTAACAGTGCTGGGATAGTTTCAGGCAGACAGCACTTGGGCCTATATCCATTCTTCCTCAAACTCCCTCCCCATCCAGGCTGCCACAGAACAGAACTGAGCAGAGGTCCCTGTGCTCCACGGTACGTGCTTGCTGGTTATCCATTTAAAATATAGCAGTGTTTACATGTCGATCTCAAACTCCCTAGCTATCCCTCCCCCATAACTGTAAGTTCATTCTCTAAGTCTGTTAACACTTTAAAGAAATGATTTGTTTTTGGCCACATGGCATGCAGGGATCTTGACTCGTTCCCTGACCAGACCCATGGCCCCCTGCAGTGAAAGTACAGATTCTTAACCACTGGACCACCGCTGAAGTCTCAAATGTACTTTTTTTGAGGTAGCGGAATCATTTTCCTTTTAGTCCATGGGGAATTAGAGAGTTTAATGATGAAATGGAATGAAACCGTTTTACTGAAAGCCAATTAGGAAGCCTCAGTTTGGACATCTCCCTTGGCTGAAGCTGGAAGGTGGGTAAAGGTGAAGGTGGCTCTGCTCAGGTTCTGTTATAAAGGGTGCTCTCTGGATGAGCCGGCTGGGGTTAGACTTGGTTAGGGGGAAACGGCAGCCCACTCCAGTGTCCTTGCCTGGAGAATCCCAGGGACGGGGGAGCCTGGTGGCTGCCGTCTATGGGGTCGCACAGAGCTGGACACGACTGAAGCGACTTGGCATGCATGTGTGCATTGGAGAAGGAAATGGCAGCCCACTCCAGTGTCCTTGCCTGGAGCGTCCCAGGGACGGGGGAGCCTGGTGGCTGCCGTCTCGGGGGTCGCACAGAGGCGGACACGACGGGAGCGACTTGGCAGCAGCCGCGGCAGCAGGGGCGCTCTGCCCGGCGTGGCTCTGCAGTCTGCCCCAGTGCGGCACCAGGAACATGTTGGTCTCCCCCTCCTAGCAGCTTTCCCACAGAGGTCAAACGGATCAGCCGCCCTGGGGCTCTGTCCCTAAAGGTCCTCTCTGCGGGCTCCTGACTGTGTCGGGCTCATTACTGGATGGAGGAACAAAATCCTCATGTTTATGTCCTAAAACATCTATTTGTGGTTTGCAGACACAGTTTGAATTTTTTCTTTTTTCCCACTGTAAGTGTCTGGGACTGAACACTATGAACTGAAAATCGAAAGCTGGTGTCCTCGTCTTCCATGTCGGGCTGGTGTGGGGGTTGAGGGCCAGAACCACTGGCACGGGGACGGGTGGTCCCAGGGAAATGACGCACTCCTTTTCCTTCATTTCCAGAGCCAGGGAGGCACACGGGGGTGGGCATAAGAGGCGGTGTGAGAGGTAGGTGGGCAGGATTTCAGGGAACTCCAGTTTCTGTTCTACCAATGACTTTACTTTCTTTTTTCCACGGGGGGAACTTTGAAGCAAAGTGGAATGGCGGCGAAGTGTAGAATTTGTAGTCCACGTTGCCATAACGTGTGATCACGGAGCTCCCCCTTCCGCCTCCCCTTCCGTTCTCCCTTCATTCATTCTCCCTGCTCCACGCCCCCATCTTGCCCTGTTTTCTGCAGAGCTCTGATCTCAACTGCTATCTCTTATGCAAAGGATTCTTGTCTTTATTCATCCAGTTACCTGATGTCGGGGCAACAGTAGTGTTGGCAGTTTAAAAAGAAATCCCTGACGAGTCAACGCAGATTTGCTCAAGTGATGGAGAGTCTGAAAGGCACGGTGACCTTTCAGAATGGGCGAAAATGCTGATATTTGTAATTCTGTTGTACTGGCTAGCAACAGGTTTATTACCGAGAAATGAGTTTCTAATGCGTAAGCAGCCCTGTGGGTCCCCCAGTTCAGTTCAGTTGCACAGTCGTGTCCGACTGTTTGCCAACCCATGAATCGCAGCACGCCAGGCCTCCCTGTCCATCACCACCTCCAGGAGTTCACTCAGACCTACGTCCATCGAGTCCGTGATGCCATCCAGCCATCTCATCCTCGGTCGTCCCCTTCTCCTCCTGCCCCCAATCCCTCCCAGCATCAGAGTCTTTTCCAGTGAGTCAACTCTTCACACAAGGTGGCCAAAGTACTGGAGTTTCAGCTTTAGCATAATTCCTTCCAAAGAAATCCCAGGGTTGATCTCCTTCAGAATGGACTGGTTGGATCTCCTTGCAGTCCAAGATAACACATAAAATATGTTAGCAGGATAAAGATAGTGTAACTTAGCAAATTTAAGGTGATAAGGACCTGACAGGCCGAATGGAGATGGTCAGTGTCACGTGATGTTGGTTAATGTGAACCTTCACTTCGCCAACTGAGAATGTTGCTTTCGGCCAAAAGCATTCATGGCTCATGGTGGAATTTGAGGCCATATGGGAAGAAGTTTAGTCGTATGGTTCAGCATATGCCTCCTTAAAATAACTGGACAGGCATAAATGTATCTTCTGTTCATTTCACCTAGCCTCTGTGCTAGAGCGCATCACAGGAGCTTAGGGTGGGAGGCTGTAGGTGCTAGTTTCAGCTCTTTCACTCTTTTGGAAAAGGAGAGAGCTGGGACATGGATTGATGAGACGCCTTCATGCCCCGGTAGTCTGAGAGTCCAGTCTGAGCTCCATCACTGACCAGTGGCTGATTTGGCCAAGTTGCTTGGTTTCTCTGTGATTTGGTCTCCTCATCCGTAAGGTGGAGATGATGACAGCCTACGCGTCCTTGATTTGTCGTGTAGATTAAATGAAGTGATATACACGGAGCTCTTAGAAGAGTGCTGGAGGGAAATGAGGCCCCATGAGTGGTACCTGCGTTCCATTGTTATGACGGTTGCAGGGGTCCCTGTTCTGCAGAAGTCAGGAAAGACTCACGCTCTTCAGAAGCGTTTGGTTCACCCTCTAGACCATCTGAGAGGGTCTCCTATTCCAGAGCCCCCTCCTTTTGGGGACTCTTTAGGCTCCCATATTCTTTATTTTTTTTTTTTTTAATTTGGCTGTCAGTTCAGTTCAGTTCAGTTTAGTCGCTCAGTTGTGTCCGACTCTCTGCGACCCCATGAATCGCAGCATGCCAGGCCTCCCTGTCCATCACCAATTCCTGGAGTTCACCCAAACTTGCGTCCATCGAGTCAGTGATGCCATCCAGCCATCTCATCCTCTGTCGTCCCCTTCTCCTCCTGCCCCCAAACCCTCCCAGCATCAGAGTCTTTTCCAATGAGTCAACTCTTCACATGAGGTGGCCAAAGTATTGGAGTTTCAGCTTTAGCATCAGTCCTTCCAAAGAACACCCAGGACTGATCTCCTTTAGAATGGACTGGTTGGACCTCCTTGCAGTCCAAGGGACTCTCAAGAGTCTTCTCTAACACCACAGTTCAAAAGCATCAATTCTTAAGTGCTCAGCTTTCTTCACAGTCCAACTTTCACATCCATACATGACCACTGGAAAAACCATAGCCTTGACTAGACGGACCTTTGTTGACAAAGTAATGTCTCTGCTTTTGAATATGCTATCTAGGATGGTCATAACTTTTCTTCCAAGGAGTAAGCGTCTTTTAATTTTATGGCTGCAGTCACCATCTGCAGTGATTTTGGAGCCCCCCAAAATAGTCTGACACTGTTTCCACTGTTTCCCCATCTATTTCCCATGAAGTGATGGGACCAGATGCCATGATCTTAGTTTTCTGAATGTTGAGTTTTCACTCTCCTCTTTCACTTTCATCAAGAGGCTTTTTAGTTCCTCTTCACTTTCTGCCATAAGGGTGGGGTCATCTGAATATCTGAGGTGATTGATATTTCTCCTGGCAATCTTGATTCCAGCTTGTGTTTCTTCCAGTCCAGCGTTTCTCATGATGTACTCTGCATAGAAGTTAAATAAGCAGGGTAACAATATACAGCCTTGACATACTCCTTTTCCTATTTGGAACCAGTCTGTTGTTCCATGTCCAGTTCTAACAGTTGCTTCCTGACCGGCATATAGATTTCTCAAGAGGCAGGTCAGGTGGTCTGGTATTCCCGTCTCTTTCAGAATTTTCCACAGTTTATTGTGATCCACACAGTCAAAGGCTTTGGCATAGTCAATAGAGCAGAAGTAGATGTTTTTCTGGGACGCTCTTGGCTGTGCTGGGGGTAAATTGCGGCACGTGGGATCTAGTCCCTGACCAAGGGTCGAGCTGGGGCCCCCTGTGTGAAGTCTTAACCACGGGGCCACCAGGAACGTCCCAAGGCTTCGTATCCTTATCCCGGGTTTAAAGCACCTAGGCTGTTCTCACTGAACCAGAGAAAATAATAAAGAAAAAACATGGCTTGGAATCAAAATACTCAGTGTGAGTTCTACCAGTTTTAGTAGCTATGTGAACCTGGACAAGTCACTTAAGCTTTTGGAGACTTAGTTTTCTCCTGGGTAAAAGGAAAAAGAGAGCATAGTAACATTTGTGTCACATTTGCTGAGATGATCAAATGAGATGATAAATGTGAACAAGATTTATAAACTAAGTTGTCAACCAACATTTCTCAAAGTGTGTTCGATGAGACACAAGTGATCTTTCCAGATGCTGAGTGGAAAAGCAAACGTTTTCTTGGCCATGTGAGATTGCAGAGTGGCCTGTTCTCCTTCCCTCCTGGAGAGTTAGTATTGCTCTGTGACAAATGGCCCCAGCTTTTAGTGACTTAAGCCAGTGATCAGTGTTTATGATCTCTATCAGGAATTCAGGAAACGCAAAGCTGGGTTGTCTGGCTGGGGGTCACTTGCTGGTTGTGGGCAGATGTTGGCTGGGGCTGGCGGTCATCTGAGAGCTTGACTAGGGCTGGGAGATCTGCCTCTGAGGTGACTTGCTCATGTGACTTGCAGATTGCCGCTGTCTTTGGGAGAGACCTCACTCCCTGCTGCTGTGAACCTCTCCACAGGCTGCTTGAGTATCCTCACAACATGGTCAACTTTCTCCAGAGTAAGCCCTTCAAGAGAGAGCAGTTAGGCCTTTCATGACCTAACCTCGGAAATCTGTGTGCACACAATAGAATTGATAAAATATTAAATGAGAACAGACTAGATATGATTAAGACCTCTGAAACCCTAATGATAAACTCATTTTAATAGTTATTGAAAGAATGAAAGTATTTAAAATGATGCACAATGTCCTAAGTCTTCCTAAATCAAGATTTTGGTTAACATGCTTTTAGGAATATTAAAAGCAGAGTGAGTTTTTTTTTTTTTTTAAATAAATCATAAAATGATTCTAAATATAAAGTCATGTAAAATTAAAAAATAAATCATATGTTGTTATTATTACCATAGTCTTTGTTTTTTCTTCTAGTTTTATTGAGATATAATTGACATAAACATGCATTTGTTTTAGGTGTAAAACATAATGATTTGATATATTTATCTACTGTCAAATGATTCCCACAATAAGTTTAGTCAATATCCATCACTTCACATTAACAATTTTTTATGATGAGAAAACTTTTAGGGTCTACTCTCTGAGCAACTTTCAAATATACATCAGAGTATTGTTAGCTCTAATGAGCGTGCTGTCTGTTATATCCCTGGGACTTATTTATCTTACAGCTGGAAGTTTGTACCTTCTGATCAGCTTTTCTCAGTTCGCCTGCTCCCCACCCCACTGCCTTTGGTAGCCACCAGCCTCTTCTCTGTTTCTCCGAGTCTGGCTTTCTTAAATTCCACATGTAAGCTGGATCACCCAGTATCTGTCTTTCTCTGACTTATTTCCCTCAGCATAACGTTCTCAAGGTCCATCTATGTGGCCGCAAACGGATTTGCTGCCTCCTTCTTTTCATGAGATGTGAGCCACCACGTTTGGGAGGAGGGGTGATTAAAGGCACTCTGGAAGGAGAGAGTGTCAAAGAATTTGAAGTGCAGTGAAGTCGCTCAGTCCGGCTCTTTGCGACCCCGTGGGCTGCAGCCTATCAGGCTCCTCAGTCCACGGGAGTCTCCAGGCAAGAGTGCTGGAGTGGGGGGCTGTTTCCTTCTCCAGGGGGCTTTCCCGACATTTGAGGAAATATTTAAAAACCACCATAAGCATTTCCTGCTCAGCTTATTGAACACATACTGAGCACCGGGCATTGTGCAAAGTGCTTGAGAGACATCATCTCATGTAGTCCTCTCTCTGGTCCAAAGAAACACATGAGATGATTATCCCTGCCTTCTGAATGAGGAGGCTGAGGCCTGCAGAGCTTAAGCAACTTGCCCAAAGTTACCTCGTAGTTCTGGGCTGAATGCTGGGGGTCTGTTAGCTCTGGAGTTCTTCCATCCACCTCCTCGCCTTCCCCGAGAAGCCTGCAGGGTGGAAACTGGGTTGATTGTATTTAACCCCGTGTTTCCCACTTACCCTGCACTTCCCATTTACCCCTCTCATCACCCACTGCTCAAAAGGGTATTTGAGAAAGAGTGAGCCTGGTGATGATTTGTATAAGATACGAATATATGGTCTTACAGTAGGTTGCAGCATACCACCCAGCCCACGCAGATACAGATACAGACTTTTCTGATACAAAAAGCCTGTCTGTGTGGGCACCATGCTACGTGTAGATCTAGTAAGTTTTCACCAAAAAGTAACTCTGTGATGCACGCTAGTTCTTCTCACCGTGAAACCAGAGGTTGAGGGAGGCAGCTTGGGACCCACTTCTTTTGCAGATCACCCTTCCTGGACAGCCTTCTTTATAGGTTCAAAGCCTGGCTTCCCCGGTGGCTCAGACAGTAAAGAATCTCTCTGCAATGCAGAAGACCCGGGTTCAGTCCCTGCATCTGGAAGATCCCCTGTAGAAGAGAATTGTTACCCACTCAATGGCACTCCACTCCAGCACTCTTGCCTGGAAAATCCCATAGACGGAGGAGCCTGGTGGGCTGCAGTCCGTGGGGTCACTAAGAGTTGGACACGACTGAGCGACGTCTCTTTCACTTTTCACTTTCATGCGTTGGAGAAGGAAATGGCAACCCACTCCAGTGTTCTTGCGTGGAGAATCCCAGGGACTGGGGAGCCTGGTGGGTTGCAGTCTCTGGGGTCGCACAGAGTCAGACACGACTGAAGTGACTCAGCAGCAGCAGCAGCAGCAGCAGCCAGTGTTCTTGCCTGGAGAATCCCAGGGACGGGGGAGCCTGGTGGGCTGCAGTCCATGGGGTCACAAGACTGAGCAAGCAACACTTTCACTTTGGATAAAGCCAAGACAGGACATCCTTCAGGCTGGGCAGTGGAAGTCCCAGGGGATGGGTGTCTGGTGTGTTTCTGTGTGTGTAAGGGAAGCACAAGTCAGCACGTAGCCAAGTTGCCAGGGACGGGGTGCTTGCGGGGGTGGACCCGGCGTGCAGGGAGAAGTCACTCTCGGTCTTATTTGGAGTAAACATATTAAAAAAAATTTATTTTTATTTTTATTTTTATTTATTTTTTTTGTTTTATTTTTTTTTGTATTTATTTATTTTTTTACACGAACTCCCAAACATGAACCCCCCTCCCACCTCCCACCCCACATCTTCCCTCCAGATCATCCCCATACACCAGCCCCAAGCATCCTGCATCCTGCATTGAACATAGACTGGCAATTCATTTCTTACATGATAGTATACATATTTCAATGCTATTCTCCCAAATCATCCCTCCCTCTCCCTCTCCCTCTCCTTCTCCCTCAGAGTCCATAAGTCCGCTCTACACATCTGTATCTCTTTTGCTGTCTTGCATACAGGGTCCTCATTACCATCTTTCTAAATTCCATATATATGTGTTAGTATACTGTATTGGTGTTTTTCTTTCTGGCTTACTTCACTCTGTATAATTGGTTCCAGTTTCATCCATCTTATTAGAACTGATTCAAATGTATTCTTTTTAATGGCTGAGTAATACTCCATTGTGTATATATACCACAGCTTTCTTATCCATTCATCCGCTGATGGACATCTAGGTTGTTTCCATGTCCTGGCTATTATAAACAGTGCTGCAATGAACATTGGGGTACATGTGTCTCTTTCTATTCTGGTTTCCTCGGTGTGTATGCCCAGCAATGGGATTGCTGGGTCATAAGGCAGTTCTATTTGCAATTTCTTAAGGAATCTCCACACTGTTCTCCATAGTGGCTGTACTAGTTTGCATTCCCACCAACAGTGTAAGAGGGTTCCCTTTTCTCCACACCCTCTCCAGCATTTATTGCTTGCAGACTTTTGGATCGCAGCCGTTCTGACTGGTGTGAAGTGGTATCTCATTGTGGTCTTGATTTGCATTTCTCTGATAATGAGTGACGCTGAGCATCTTTTCATGGTTTTTTCTGCACATTCTTGAAGGGAAAATGATTTCCAGGAAGCAGGATGCGTCTGATGGCTTTGGGATTCCCACGTTGCCGAACACCCGGGTTACTCCCGAGGCAACTTTGTATTCTGAGGACAGAGGCGGGTGAGCGCGGGGTCTTTTGAATGCCGCCGTGGGCTGTGTTGAGTCCGTCACTGCTTCCACAATAGGGCCAGGAGGGGCCCTGGACGGGGTGGGAGTGGATTGAATGAGGCTGCCTGAGGGGCCTGTCGCATTCCGGAGCCGACTCTCAGGGCGTCTGTAACCATAGCAGCCGAGGGCTGGCCCACTCTCAGGGCGCAGACAGGCCGTGTTCCGCTCCTGGCTCGTTGCCTTCGGCTGCTTTCCTTCATCCAGGGCTCGCCCCTGATCAGGGACTGGCGTTCAGGGTGGTTCTGCACGGGTGATTTTAGCTTCCGATGGACCCTTCACTTCCTCAGTCCCCACCTTCGATTTCTGGACCTACAGCTGATTCCTTATGACCCAGACAAAGCCACACCAACATCATTTCCCCCACATTTCCACGTTTACTTTGAAAAATTAGGCAGAGTTATGTAGGGAAAGTATTTTAGATTCATTGCAGTCCTGCCTAACGATGGTGGCTCCTGACACTCAGAACATCGCTCACCTTCCGGTTTAGATCTTCGGTTTGGGGGGATGTGTTATAAAAGAACAGAGAAAGCCGGTGGGGCGCTAGTCTCTGGCCGGGAGACTTGGATCATGGTCCTGACTAGAGTGTGAGGTGCGGTGTGCGGGGCGTGAGGATGGGTGGGGAGGTGGTGGCCGGGTTATGCAGGGGATAGTAGGTCCTGAGAGGGAGTTTCTCTTCCTGAGAATAATGGGAAGGCATGGAATAGTTTGAAGTAGGAGGGATGACACAATCAGATTTGTATTTTTTAAAACTTTTTTTTTTTTTTTTTGATGTGGACCATTTTGAAGTCTTCACTGAATTTGTTACAGTGTTGCTTCTGATGTTTATGTTCTGGTGTTTTGGCCATGAGGCATGTGGATTTTATCTCCCCAGAGATTGAAACCACACCTCCTGCGCTGGAAGGCAAAGTCTTAACCACTGGACCACCAGGGAAGTCCCCAGATTTGTATTTTTAAAGATTATTTAAATCACTTATAAATGAGTATCATTTGTAATAGAATGATTGATTCAGCAAATGGATCCTTTGTAGAGGATCCTTGCTATGTACCGGGGCATGTAGGGTGGCGAACTTACATAGGGGACTCTGTCCTCTTATAGGTATCATGGGAATTTTTGAAAAACATTTAGACAGGAGAAAAGCTTTTCTTGGTCTCTTTGGCTTACGACAACCGATTTCTAACTTCTGCTTGCAAACGAAAAGGGTATCTTTTTTTTGGGGGGAGGGGGTTGGAGGATGTATTCTGGCTTAAAACAATGGCAGCTGCATTTTCAGTCTCTGTGAATGTAATCTTTTCCTGGGCTTTGTTACATGGCTTTTGATTCTGTGATCATTTACATATCTGGAGTCAGTGAATCAATACACCAGAAACTCATGGCACATCCAGTAGTTTGTACTTCAAACACCTTTTGGAAGCTTTCAGCCATCAGTTTAGCATAATGGGCCTAATAAAAATTGCCAGCATGTCCTCCTCACCCGCTGCCACTTTGTTCCTGGAGCGTGGGGGGCATCGTGACATTGGGGTATTTCTCCTTTGACTATAATGGGACCCCCTGCTTGGCAAGTCCTTGTGGCCTCAGCTTGGAAGGCCTCCTCAAAGCCTGAATTAATGAGAGGCTATGAACAGGCAGGGTGAGAACGCAGCTTCTGCAGGGCGTGAATGCCTGCTTCTCTGGCAATAATCTCTGCATTCAGACTCAGTTCTAAAGAGAAGTGAAGCCAACAGCCCCGGGGGGTGGGATTTGGGGAGCCCCTGAGTCCCTGTGTACAGCTGAGCCCCAGCACCGCTTTCTGTGACCAGCAGACCGCCTACAGACTCCACCTGCAATGCAGGAGACGTAAGAGACCCGAGTTCAATCCCTGGGTCGGGAAGACCCCCTGGAGGAGGGTATGGCAACCCACCCCAGTATTCTTGCCTGGAGACTCCCATGGACAGGGGAGCCTGGCGGGCTACAGTCCATGGGGTCACAAATGAGTTGGACGCGAGTTTATGACCACACATCAGCAACAAACTCTCTGTAGCTTCTCAAAGGAAAAGACAGGAGTCCAGAGAAGTCAGGTGATTTTCTCAGACAGCAAAGAGGAAACAGAGCGCGTGTTTGCATCCGTATCTTAACGTCCATTGTGCAACACCAGGGGAGGGGCTTTTGTTTCTCTCCCTTTGGGAAGAATAATTAATGAAGAGCTATAGGGACAGGGTTCTCAAGGCAAGAATACTGAAGTGGCTTGCCATTCCCTTCTCCAGTACCCCATGAAGTGGAGGTGATGGAATTCCAGTTGAGCTGTTTCAAATCCTGAAAGATGATTCTGTGAAAGTGCTGCACTCAATATGCCAGCAAATTTGGAAAACTCAGCAGTGGCCACAGGACTGGAAAAGGTCAGTTTTCATTCCAATTCCAAAGAAAGGCAATGCCAAAGAATGCTCAAACTACCGCACAATTGCACTCATCTCACACGCTAGTAAAGTAATGCTCAAA
>SJYX01003772.1:211488-221927 GCA_006410675.1 Oreotragus oreotragus
TGCAAAGCACAGCCACTGCTCCTTATCTTGGATGAGGGGAATCTCCTCCTGCCGCGCTTCCTGACCTTCAACGTGGGAAGTATCTACAGTGTGCCAGATCCTCTGCTTAGGGCTGGGCATAAAAAAAAAATAAGATACAATGTTTATACCAAAATAGATATAGGATAATGATGATGATGGTGTTAGAGATAACCACACTAATTGACACTTATTGAGTATTTACTACTAGGTATTTTGGGAGACACTTCAAGTGAATTAACTTGCTGATGTCTCATCATCACATTAAGGGAAAGGTGTTATTCTCATTTTAAGAATAAGATGCTTTAGAGAGTTTAAGTGCTTTTTCTAAAGCCACTAATAGCTACTCACTGTTAGCTAATGACACGAGCTGATGACATGAGCTCCGTTCCCTCTGACTCTTAGCTCATGCAATTGATTCCTGTGCTGTATGTGCCCCTGGAGGGCTTCCCAGGTGGCTCAGTGGTAAAGAACCCGCCTGCCAATGCAGGAGATGGAGATGCAGGTTCCATCCCTGGGTTGGGAAGATCCCCTGGAGGAGGGCACAGCAACCCACTCCAGTATCCTTACCTGGAGAATCCCATGGACAGAGGAACCTGGCGGGCTACAGTCCATGAGGTCACAAAGATGGACACAGCTGAGCATGCACACACACGTGCCCCTGGAAGGATGCTCGGGTACACCTCTGGCTCCCTTCTTAGTCTGTATGTAAATAAAGGTTGAACCAGCTGCAGCAGAGCAGATCATATGAGTGGGCAGCAGGCAGAACTCCCAGGGGAGGAAGGCACTATATCTCGCCCAATTCTGCTCAGGCCCAAAGCTGCAAGTTCATGGCCCTGAACTTTGGGCAAATGTTGCCTTGTCTTCAGGAGAATCTAATAGCATATGTTAATCAGTCCACCGAACTGGTCCCTGCCCAGGACCATCTAACACTCTGCTCACTGGGTCCTGCTTCCACCTGGGGTTGTGTGTAAGTAAGTAAGTAAGTAAAGTCACTCAGTCGTGTCCGACTCTTTGTGACCCCGTGGATTGCAGCCCACCAGGCTCCTCAGTCCATGGGATTCTCCAAGCAAGAATACTGGAGTGGGTTGCCATGTCCTTCTCCNGTAAGTAAGTAAGTAAAGTCACTCAGTCGTGTCCGACTCTTTGTGACCCCGTGGATTGCAGCCCACCAGGCTCCTCAGTCCATGGGATTCTCCAAGCAAGAATACTGGAGTGGGTTGCCATGTCCTTCTCCAGGGGATCTTCCCGACCCAGGGATCGAACCCGGGTCTCCCTCACTGGAGGCAGACGCTTTAACCTCTGAGCCACCAGGACTTTATTTTCCGGGGTCGTGTGTAACAACCCCGAAGAGGTCAGAGACTAGAAAAGGAAGAGCGCAGCGACTTTCTCTCTAGAGACTCATGCAGGGGCCGCCGGGGGCTCTGCAAGGCAGAAAGAAGGTGCATTTGGGCTCATCTGAAGGGGAACGTTTGAATCCTAAAGGCACATTCTTCTCAATCTTCTGCAGAATTGCCTTCCGTGGAAATGGAAAATTTATGTGGAGGGCAGAGGTGAAGACTGACCTCCAGAATGAGTGGGGTTATAGTGGGCTTCCCTGGTGACTCAGATAGTAAAGAATCCGCCTGCAATGCAGGAAACCCGGGTTCCATCCCTGGGTTGGGAAGATCCCCCAGAGAAGGGCGTGGCAACCCACTCCAGTATTCTTGCCTGGAGAATCCCAGGGACAGAGGAGCCTGGTGGGCTGTGGTCCAGGGGGTTGCACGGAGTCAGACATGACTGAGCAACTAATACTCCACTTCATAATGTCCAAGCCAGCTGCTGGGTTGACCAGCGTGAGCTCCCTCAGGGCAGGTTAGAGGAGGGAGAAGGTTAGGAGGGCGTATCAAGAGTCTGGGGTGGGCTGAGGACAGGAGAGAAGGAAGTGCTGTCTGCCCACTCCCCCCGCACCCCCAACCCCGGGCTGAGTTGATACCATGCATGCAGGTCCCTGGATTCTTTCCTTCGGGTGGGCAGGCAGTGTGGGGTCGAGTGGGGCTGCATTTTCACCCTTCTCGTTTTCCTTCCGGGAACAACTCTCTCCCCCCTTTTGACTACACCCTTGAGCTTAGGAGATCTAACACCATTTTAGACACATTCATAGATAGGCTAATAGAAAAAAAATGCTTTAAAAATTATAACAGAGAGATTTAGGGCATCCATACATTGTGACTTTTTAAGACAGCCTTGATTTTTTTCCCTAAACATTTAAAACAGTCTTCATTGAGTTTGTTACAGTGTTGCTTCTTTTTCTGTTTTGGTTTTTGGTCAGGAGGTCTGCGGGATCCCAGCTCCCTGACCAGAGACTGAACCCACATTAGAAAGTGAAGTCCCAGCCACTGGGTCACCAGGGAGGTCCCCACAGTCTTGATTTTGAGGAATTATTTTTCAATAATGGTGATTGATTAAATGCATGTAGTGTGGGACTTAATTTTTGGATATTTGTCAAGCTTGACAGGAAACATTCAAGGGCACAGTGTGGTTTCCTGCCTCCTTTTCTCTCTCCTCTCCCTCCCCGCTGTCTTTCTTTCATTACCTACTGTGGGAAAGACATTGGATTTAGAACTTGGGACTATTCCCTGACTGCCAGCGATTTATAGTCCCTTAAATGGATTCATTCATTTTACCCAACAGGTATTGAACATCCGTGATGTAGCAGGCACTAATCTAGGTGCTGGGATGCAGGAAGGAACAAGCCAGACAGGATCTAATACTGTTAAAGGGAGGTTTGCCTTAGTGGGGGTGACGTGTGGTAGCCAAGCCAATAAGTACAGACTACAATTTCATCTGTGAAGTGAAGTCAGGAAGTGGGCCGGAGGGTGAGCGGTCCTTCGCGTGCAGAGGCACCTTTCTGCAGTGGGGCGGTAGCATCCAGCAGGGTGCAGGGTGTTGAGGAGAAGCTTCCCTGGGAAGATCAGGGTGAGCATGGAGATGGGGCGAGCATGTTCCAGCCACAGCGCTCAGCAGCTGGGAAGCCGCAGAGGTGGGAGCTAACTTGGAAACAACTGGAGGCTGGAGGGTTTGGGCCGGAAGTCAGGTTGGAGAGAGAGAGGTGGGGGGCGACGTGGCTGCTCGGGAATCCTCAGGAGGTGGGGTTTAATTTGCATTTTAGAAAGAAGTCTCCTGGGTTGGGGAGTGGGCGGGAGCAGGGTCAGCAGGACAAGGCTGGCTGGTTAGGATGCTGTCTGCACCTTGGACCAGGCTGTGGGGTGAGGGTGGGGAGACGCGGTGAAAATAAAGAGTCTTGGAAGGAGCTGGCCAGACTGAATAGATGGCTAAATCCACAAATTCTGGGTAAGGTCAGGACTGGGGATGAAGACACAGAAATCATCAGTTACATGAGCAAGGAGTGAAACAAAATGTGAGAGGTGTCCGTTTGGCTTAAGAAGGGCATCATTTTTGCGGTAGAAAATGTGGCATCTAAGTTACATCGCTGGTGGGGAAGGAGGGAAGCAGGGCTCCCTGAGCGTCGACTGCGTGACTCGCGCTGTGCTGGGCGCTTCTCGCACCATGTTGCCACGGGACAGAAGCCTGCGCTGCGTGAGATCACCCGCTCTGGAACCAGGCTGCTGGACTGGAATCTCAGCTCTGCCTCCTACTAGTCCTCTTGTGCTTTGTTTTCTAATCTGTAAGATGGGGTAATACTAGCACTAACTTCACAGAGGAATTTTAAATGAGTTAACATGTGTGATGTGAGTTGGACTATAAAGAAAACTGAGCGCCGAAGAATTGATGCTTTTGAACCGTGGTGTTGGAGAAGACTCTTGAGAGTCCCTTGGACGGCAAGGAGATCCAACCAGTCCATTCTGAAGGAGATCAACCCTGGGTGTTCATTGGAAAGACTGATGCTGAAGCTGAAACTCCAGTAATTTTGCCACCTCATGCGAAGAGCTGATTCATTGGAAAAGACCCTGATGCTGGGAAGGCAGGAGGAGAAGGGGGCGACAGAGGATGAGATGGTTGGATGGCATCACCGACTCCATGGACATGAGTTTGAGTAGACTCCGGGAGTTGGTGATGGACAGGGAGGCCTGGCGTGCTGCAGTCTGCGGAGTCGCAAAGAGTGGGACATGCCTGAGGGACTGGGCTGGACTGAGCGTGTGTGAAGTGTCTGGAGTGGTGCTTGGTACATACTGCATGTCCTCAGTCATGTCTGACTCCTTGCGACCCCACGGATTATAGCCCGCCCGGTTCCTCTCTCCCTGGGATTCTCAGGCAAGAATACTGGAGTGGGTTGCCAGTTCCTTCTCCAGGGGATCTTCCTGAGCCAGGGATTGAACCCACGTCTCTTACTTCTCCTGCATAAGCAGGAGGATTCTTCACCACTAGTGCCACCTGGGAATCCCTGATAATAATAAGCATGCAGTGAACGGTAGTGATTTTAATGTTGCTGTTTGCGGTGGTGCATTCAACAGGTAGAAGAGTCACGCGAGGTGTGTTATATATACTAAGAGTATCACTTTAAAATCCTGTTTCAACTCGTCTGTTAGTCAGTGTATAGTGTATAAGATGCTTGGGTTCTGTTGCTAGGTTTTGCCGTGGTTCAGTTTTATGAGCTCGTCCTCTTCTCTAGTATGGATCAAAGCCACTTTCTGTTGCTATGGCTGTACAACCACGCCAACTTACTGGCATGAAACAAACATTGTATTATGTTCATAGTTTGCAAAATCATAAGGAAGACTTGTCTCTACTCCACGATGGAGCCTCACCTGGGGAGACTCAAAGGCTGAGGGTGTCAATGGCAGGAGGGCTGTGGTCGGGGCTGGAACCAGCTGGAAGCATCTTTGCTCCCGTGACTGGAGTAGATGCAGAGTCTCAGCTGAGATCTTAGCTCGGCTCTTGGCTGGAGCACTTCCACGGGACCACTTTGCAGTCTCTCTCGACATGGCCTAGTTGGGGCTTGATGCTGAAGCTCCAATACGTTGGCCACCTGACGTGAAGAGCAGGCTCATTGGAAAAGACCCTGATGCTGGGAAAGATTGAAGGCAGGAGGAGAAGGGGGCGACAGAGGATGAGATGGCTGGATGGCATCACCGACTCCATGGACATGAGTTTGAGGAGACTCCGGGAGTTGGTGCTGGACAGGGAGGCCTGGCGTGCTGCAGCCCGCGGGGTCGCAAAGAGTCGGACACGCCTGAGGGACTTAACAGCAGACAACAGCGTGGTAGCTGGGCTCCTGCAGTGAGTGTGCCATGAAGGCCGGGAAAAGTGCTGTGATCCTTTAAGACAGCTCTGGAGGGCCCATGGTGTCCCTTCTGCCTTAGCTTTTGGTTTTCAATGAAGTATTCTCTGGAGGGGGAGAAGCGACAACCCCTAGTGATAGTCACAATGAAACTAGTCAAGACAAGACACAAAACGAGTTTAATGCAAACGTAGTTAGCACTGCATTCAGTGTCGGGGCCACATTTCTCATTCTGTGGACCTTATTTGTTAATTATTATTATAGCCTGCAATTGGATCCCGGGCAGCCCTGGTGGTACGGAAGCCGCCTGCCAAAGCAGGAGATGCGTAAGAGACAGAGGTTCGTTTCCTGGGAGGGGAAGCTCCCCTGGAGGAGGGCATGGCAACCCACTGCAGTATTCTTGCCTGGAGAATCCCACAGACAGAGGAGCCTGGTGGGCTACAGTCCATGGGGTCACACAGAGCTGGACACGACTGAGCAGCGGAACACACACACACCAGTGAAGAAGGCTTGTTGTTTAGCCACTAAGTACCCAGGTCTTCTGGTGCCACAGTAGATGCTGAAGGTGGCAAGGCTGGTTGGTGCAAAGCCGGGAGTAGAGCCCAAGCTCTGGATATTCTCGTTGGTGGTCTTTCTCCAGATTCTTTCCTCCAGATTTGTGGTTTCCAGTTCTGGATATTCTCGTTGGTGGTCTTTTTCCAGATTCTTTCCTCCAGATTTGTGGTTTCCAGTTGTGTTCCACGGATCTTCTGGTTCCCAAAGAGCTCTGGAGACCCCTTGAAGGAAGAGTTTTGCTCCAAAAGTTTGAGCACCTCTGATCTATTCCTCACTGCTTGCTCTTGGTTACTTTTCGTTTAACAATTTGGTCTGTAAGTAGTATCCCTGTCATTATTCTAACTTCAGGCTCAGGAGCTCAGTCACTAGTTAAAATCTCTTCTGCTGGCAAAATCTGCATTCCCATCTGCTGCAGAAAATAACCTTTAAAGTGCTCGNCCTCTGATCTATTCCTCACTGCTTGCTCTTGGTTACTTTTCGTTTAACAATTTGGTCTGTAAGTAGTATCCCTGTCATTATTCTAACTTCAGGCTCAGGAGCTCAGTCACTAGTTAAAATCTCTTCTGCTGGCAAAATCTGCATTCCCATCTGCTGCAGAAAATAACCTTTAAAGTGCTCGTGCAAGCACAAACTCATTGAACCAAAAGGCATAGAAAAGGGAGAGTTTATTCCATTTTTTAAAAGTTCAGTTTGATTTAGATCATCTGTCTGTTAGATAATCTTGACTGATGTAGTATGTAAATATGTCCCAGAAAGAGTGATCATATTGTGAGCTTTCTTCTCAGTTTACTTTTTTCATATTGGGTTTCCTTGATGGAAAGTGAATTTAAAAATAACCTTAAAATGTGATGATCATCCTCTTTCTTCTTTAACAGACGGCAACGTGTGATAGCTGCATCCAGCAAGCGTTCGCTTGTGATAAAAGGAGATTTGAAATTTCTGGCATAAGAATATTTCTAGCTCATGTCCACATTGTAGGGAGACTGAAAACTTGACAGAGCTGAAGTGCGCCTTGAGGGCTGGGGCTGCCATGCACAGCTGTGCAGGTTGCGCACTGCGCTTGGTAGGCACTCATCAAATGCTGGTTTGAGAGAAGCTGCGTTATGCGCACTGATGTTTGAATGGAGAGAGACTTACCCTGGTACTTGTGATGCTCCTTAGAGAACGCCATGGAGTGGGCTTCCCGTGGAAGTTCTGAGTGACTTAAGTGGCGTGGTATTCTGGCTGTACCTGAGGAACCAAGGACTTCACGACATAACCCACTTTAGCCCCGAGGCTGTGGAGCTTACGGCTTTGCTGAGGTCGGCATCTCGAAGCTAGAATAGCTTAAATACACCCGGCTCCCGAGGGGGCATTAAATGGCAGGGAACTCTTGGAAATGCCCACAAATTCCAAGATAGCCAGGTCGAGCCATTTGCTATTTTAATTGATCAGACCACTTTTTACTCCTTCCTTTTTTCCCCCTGGGAGGTGGAGAAGTCATAACCACAAGACTGTATTTCAGATGACCTCTTCAGAGGCAGTTTCTAAGCATTAAGTACAGGCTGAACCCAAAGCGTATGATGGATTAAATATCAGTTAGCATTTTCTGTGAAGATCCTATTCCTTGTTTAAAAGCTGAGAACCCAAAGCCTGGATTTAACTCTCTATGAAATGGTTTTTTTTTTTTTTTTCTTCTTTCTTTCTCTGTGGTTTTCCCCAAGCTTTGCCACTTACGAGGTTCTGACATGCACAATTAACATTCCTTTACATGGCAAGCTGAAGGCAGTACTTATCTTCTACACTGATTTATCAAGCCTGACTGTGTGCCAGTGTTCACTATCTCATTTGTGTTGTCATAGGGTTTTTAATAATGTCCCATGGTTCTTATAGCTGGACAGTTCCTTTAAAGGAAGGGCTTCTGGGCTTCCCTAGTGGCTCAGAGGCTAAAGCGTCTGCCTCCAATGCGGGAGACCCAGGTTCGATCCCTGGGTACAGTCCATGGGGTTGCAAAGAGTTGGACGTGACTGAGTGACTTCCTTGGTGGCTCAGATGGTAAAAAATACGCTTGCAAAGCAGGAGACCTGGGTTGGATCTCTGGGTCAGGAGGATCCCCTGGAGAAGGATATGGCTGCTCACTCCAGGATTCTGGCCTGGAGAATCCCATGGACAGAGGCGCCTGGCGGGCTGCGGTCCACGGGGTCGCGGAGGGTCGGACAGGACCGAGCGGCTCACTCTCACCCTCACCCTCCTTTAAGGAAAGCGTGTTTAAGGTGGCTGCTTAGTTGTGGCTGACTCATCACAGAGAGAGTTCGCCTGCGTAACAGATTTGGGTCTGAGGGTCAATAAGAGGGTGGTAGTGTGGAAGAGTGACTTAACCCTTGAAAAGTATGTCAAAGCAAACTTTGCACACCTTTGGTTTTTTTTTTTTTAATATTTATTTATTTGGCTGTGCCAGGTCTTAGCTGTGGCATTCAGGACCTAGTTCTCCTATCAGGGATCGAACCCGGGCCCCCTGCTCTGGGAGCTGGAGTCTTAGCCACTGGATCAGCCGGGAAGTCTCCACCCTTGTTTTATGACCTGTTTCTCGGGGAGCAGCTTATGGGCCAGCATGGCAGCTTGGCAGATTTCTGTGTGACCCATACAAGGGTCCTTGTTCTCTCTGAGGTTTTGAACACCTCTAGATTCTTAAGTGCTGAGCCTTTTCTGAATGACATGGAAATGAAAGTGAAATAACCCTCACTCCCACCGCCCCCATTTATCCGTGTCTTTGCCTTGCTTAGCTCCTAGACAGCAGAATTCTTCTCCATCACCTTGTGCCCTCTCGGGCCTAAAGCACAACAGGCTTTGAGAAACATTTGTTAAATCCATTTTGTGTACGTGAGTTGAACACTCCTTGTGTGCTGTGCACTGGGATTGGGACTGTGGACAGTTCAGAGATGGAAGGGTCCCTGTTCATTCGAGGGTCGTCTGGAGGCATTTACCTTTGAGGACGCTGGGGTGGAGTGAGTATTGGTCTAGCAAGAAGGTCCAACCTACGTTTAGCAGCTCCCTGGAATGGAAGATTCCCCTGGAGGCTGGTTTAGCCCCAGGATTTCCTTGGCAGCACTATTTCTTGCCTTCCTCAGACCCATTTTGCCCTCCCAAACCTACATGTTGCTGGGTTAATTGAAGATTCCCTTCCCCACTTTTTAAAGATCTCCCAGTTTTTCAGTAAGTCTGCTGGTCCCTTGAAGACCTCACTAATGAGAGCTCTTAAGAATATTTCAAATCACTTCTTCAGAGCACTGGATTGGCACGTTTTCTGCGCGGCTGTCTTCCAGGCCCTGGAGGACTAATTCTCTTCCTTTCGGTTTCTCTCTTCCTCTCTGCCTCCCTCCCAGCCCCTGCCGGCTGCTTTTGCAGTAAATCCCCGAAATGTTGCTGACGTCAGCAGCACCGATCTGGCCTTAGAGGAGCCGCTTTAGAGGAAGTCATCCGCAAGAGGATGCTGAAACGCAGAGCCATCTTGTCGGGTGTTCAGGAGAGACCGTTTTCTCCCTTTGACAGATCTCATTCATCTTTGCGACTTAGTAGGCAGAGTGAAGGAAGCCCCATCTAAAAAAAAAATTGTTTTCCCGCCTAGGTTGTTTGTAGGAGGTTTTAGTGAGTGTGAAACAAGCCTCTTGGTCAGTGAGGACGGCTCAGGCAGCTTGCAAAGCAGAATGTACTGGGGGCGTCGAGACTTCGGCTCAGTGGCCCGGGAGACGGGAGACGGGCTGAGGGAGGGCACACCGCATCCTGCATCAGCTGTTTGTAGAAAGGGATGACCGTACACTGAAGCCCATTCTGGGGGCACGCAGAACTTTCTCTTTGCAGAAAGTCGTTTTGGAAAGTCAACATCCACCTTGCAGAGGCATTTTCCTGTACAGCTCCAGGTCTGTCTACAGTCAGATGCATAAGACACACCTGTCTCCCTGCCCCGTGCCCTGACTGCCGGCCCTGGGCAAGGAGGCAGGCGACGCGCGAGCCGCCCGAGAGCTGGGCGCGGGCGGAAGCGCCGGGCGTCGCCGGGCGGCCCCGGGCGGGGAGCGGAAGGCGGCGGCGCGTCCCGGCGGCGGGGGGCGCAGGCGGGGCCGTGGCCCGGGCGGGGCTGCGGAGGGACTGGGGCTCTCGGGCCGCCGGGGGGCCCTTGCCTGAGGTTCTGAGGCGGGGACGCTCCTCGGGACGCCGGGGCTCGGGCCGGGCC
Organism: Oreotragus oreotragus; assembly: GCA_006410675.1. Classification (NCBI taxonomy): domain Eukaryota; kingdom Metazoa; phylum Chordata; class Mammalia; order Artiodactyla; family Bovidae; genus Oreotragus; species Oreotragus oreotragus. Next base: position 221,490 of record SJYX01003772.1, read on the forward strand.
GGGGGAGGCAGGGCCGCGGGTCCCGCCGCCGCGCCGCCAGCGCCCGGAGCCGTCTCCTGGCTCTGCGCACCCACCCTCCGCGGCCCCGGCGCCGCTTCCCTCGCAGCGCGGGCCCACGGCCGCTTCAGACGACTGGTTTCCCCGCGCTTCTTCTCGGGAGGTTCGGGGCCGTCTGTCCAGCCTAGGGTCTCCAGCTCGTGACCGCTCTAGGCATGAACTCCCAGCCCCCTTGCCCCGGGGGCGGCAGGCCTGGGGCTGGAGGACCGTAACTTAGGCTGCAGACTCCCTCCCCAGGGCTCAGGCAGGGATGGGGTAGGGGTCTACCTGCAATTACACCCGGGCTGGGCTTCTTTCCCTTCATTTTCCTCTTCCCCCCACTCCCCTGGCGCTCCTCTAGAAACAGTGCTTAAATAAATTGCTGACAAGTCCATCTGTATC
>SJYX01003773.1:10461-119089 GCA_006410675.1 Oreotragus oreotragus
TTCTGCTCTGTCCAGTGGAGTCCCTCTTAGTTACTCTCTTTCAGTGCTCTGTGAAGACCCAATAGCTACACTGGATCAGTTACAGGAGTCCTTAGAACACTGTCTAACAAACCTCAATGCCCAGTAAATTAGCTTCTCTCATAGTTATTATTGCCCTTATTACTGTGATCAGCCATGAGTCCTTTCTGCTTCCACCTCCACAGTCTTGCCAGTGGAGAAGGATATGAATGCCTAACAATTGCAAATTGCTTATGCTCTTTGAAAGCATTCCACACACTAAGGACACTTATTCTGGTTTCAAATTGGAGCAAAATTCTTTCCCAAGGGGCAATGGCCATTGTATAGCATCAATTGGGGAAAAAAGACAAAACAAAAACGAAAAAGCTGCTGACATTGCCAGCCTGAGATCCAGGAAAGCAGAAAAGGACTTTAGGGTCCCATTTCCATGAAACTCCATGGGTGAGACAGGAATGGCTAGGCAGTTCCCATTCTGTCCTCTGTACTCTTCCCCACCAGGAGCTGGGAAAACTGCAGGAGCAGGGAGCCAATGGAGCTGTACAGGCTAGCTCCCTGGGAGATTGATGGGTTTCTATTCAGGGTCCCAAAGCTCCGGCTGTCTCCCTCCCAGATGGGCTAAGTAGCCCCTGCCAGCTTCCAGGGCTTAAAAACAATGCCAGTCTGCATATCACTCAGGAGGAACCTTAGAGAGCAGTTAATATGGAAACCAGAGATCTATAGCCCCCCAGGAGGAATTCAGACTGGAAGCCTCAGCTAAGCAAAGTGAGAGCCAGCGCCACTAAGCCCCGCTGGGAGTCCATGAAAAAGGCCGCTTCATCCTCCTGCTTGTGATGCCGGGGGCTGCAGAGCACACAGCTCTAAGCACACAGCATCATCCTAAAGAGAACTTGCTGGAACATCAAAGGCTTTGTCAGATTTCCATAGGTCTTTTTAGGGTAATGGCCTAGCAAGGATTACATTCTGAGCTTGCTGAGGTGGTGGATGCTACGTAAGTTGGAGAAGGCAATGGCAACCCACTCTAGTACTCTTGCCTGGAAAATCCCATGGACGGAGGAGCCCGGTAGGCTGCAGTCCATCAATTCTAAGTAAAGGTCATCATGAAGTGAAAATGGCTTTGTATGCACATAACAAGGAAACAAAAAGGGTCTTTTTCTTCCTCCTTACCTTCAACGAGAATGATGACTAAATTGATCACAATAGTAATCATTAAATGCAAATTTCTTAGTTCCTGGATGGCGCAGTGGTAAAGAATCACAGAGGAAGTGTGGGTTTTATCCCTGGCTCAGGAAGATTCCCTGGGATGTCAAATGCAAACCCACTCCAGCACTCTTGTCTGGAGAATTCCATGAACAGAGGAGCCTGGAGGGCTACAGTCCATGGGGTTGCAAAGAGTTGAACACAACTGAGTGACTGAGCACGCATGCAGGGGAACAATGTGTGTGTGTGTGTGTGTCTGTTTGTATGTGTGTGTGATGAAACAGTGGTGTTAATATTTGGTGGCAGTAACAGTCCAGGACAAAACGTCAGGATGTCTATCAAAATAGTGGTGCCTCCTATCTTCTACCACTAAGTTTTTCCTTACTCTGGTATTCCTCACTGTATGAATCGGAGAAGACAGCCCTATAAGGTCTCTTGAGACCCAAACAAGGGAATGGATCTGAGATGCTTAAAAACACTTGTTAAGTCGCCAAGTCATGTCTGAGTTTTTGCGACCCCATGGACTGCAGCCTGCCAAGCTCATCTCTTCTCTTCTATTTCCCAGAGTTTGCTCAAATTCATGTCCACTGAATCAGTGATATTATCTAACCATCTCATCTTCTGCCACCCTCTTCTCTGTTTGCTTTCAATCTTTCCCAGCAACAGGGTCTTTTCGAGTGAGTTGACGCTTTGCATCATGTGGCTTAAGTATTGAAGCTTCAGTTTCAGCATCAATCCTTCCAGTGAAAATTCAGGGTTGATTTTCTTTGGGACTGACCACTTTGATCTCCTTGTAGTCCAGTCAGTTCAGTTGCTCAGCCATGTCCAGCTCTTTGCAAACACATGGACTACAGTACACCAGACTTCTCCATCTATCACCAACTCCTGGAGCTCACACTAACTCCTATCCATCTAGTTGGTGATGTCATCCAGCCAACTCAGCCTCTGTCAACCCCTTCTCCTTCTGCCTTCAATCTTTCCCAGCATCATGGTCTTTTCTAATGAGTCAGTTATTCACATCAACTGGCCAAAGTATGGGAGCTTCAGCTTCAGCATCAGTCCTTCCAATGAATATTCAGGACTTATTTCCTTTCCATTCAGTTCAGTTGCTCAATCAAGTCTGACTCTTTGTGACTCCATGGACTGCAGCAAGCCAGGCTTCTGTGTCCATCACCAACTCCTGGAGATTACCAGACACATGTCCATTGAGTCAGTGGTGCTATCCAACCATCTCATCCTCTGTCATCCCCTTCTCCTCCAGAAGAGGATTTAATTTAGGATTTCCTTTAGGATTGACTTCCCTGGTTGCTCAGAGGTTAAAGTGTCTACCTGGAATGCAGGAGACCAGGGTTCGATCCCTGGGTCAGGAAGATCCCCTGGAGAAGGAAATGGCAACCCACTCCAGTACTCTTGCCTGGAGAATCCCATGGAGGGAGGAGCCTGGTAGGCTACAGTCCATGGGGTCGCAAAGAGTCGGACACGACTGAGCGACTTCACTTTCACTTAGCATTGATTGGGTTCATCTCCTTGCAGTCCGAGGGATTCTCGAGAGTCTTCTCCAACACCACAGTTCAAAAATATCCATTCTTTGGCACTCAGTTTTCTTTATAGTCCAACTCTCATGTCCATACATGATTACTGGAAAAACTATAGACTAGACGGACCTTGTTGGCAAAGTAGCATCTCTGCTTTTTAATAAGCTGTCTAGTCTGGTCACAGTTTTCCTTCCAAGGAGCAGGTGTCTTGATTTCATGGCTGCAGTCACCATCTGCAGTGATGTTTAAGCCCAAGAAAATAAAGTCTGTCACTGCTTCCATTGTTTCCCCACCTGTTTGCCATGAAGTGATGTGACAGGATGCCATGATCTTTGTTTTTTGAATGTGGAGCTTTAAACCATCTTTTTCACTCTCTTCTTTCACTGATATCAAGAGGATCTTCAGTTCCTCTTTGCTTTCTGCCATAAAAATGGTGTCATCTGCATGTGTGAGGTTATTGATATTTCTCCAAGCAATCTTGATTCCAGCCTATTCTTCATCAGCCTAGTATTTGACGTGATGTACTCTGCATGGATGTTAAATAAGCAGGGTGACAATATACAGCCTTGACGTACTCCTTTTCCTATTTGGAACCAGTCTGTTGTTTCATGTCCAGTTCTAACTGTTGCTTCCTGACCTGCATCCAGATTTCTCAACAGGCAGGTCAGGTGGTCTGGTATTCCCATCTCTTTCAGAATTTTCCACAGTTTATTGTGATCCACACAGTCAAAGGCTTTGGCAAAGTTAATAAAGCAGAAACAGATGTTTTCCTGGAACTCTCTTGCTTTTTCCATGATCCAGAGGATGTTGGCAATTTGATATCTGGTTCCTCTGCCTTTTCTAAAACCAGCTTGAACATCAGTGAGTTCACGGTTCACATATTGCTGAAGCCTGGCTTGGAGAATTTTGAGCATTACTTTACTAACCTGTGAGATGAGTGCAATTGTGCGGTAGTTTGAGCATTCTTTGGCATTGCCTTTCTTTGGGATTGGAATGAAAACTGACCTTTTCCAGTCCTGTGGCCTCTGCTGAGGTTTCCAAATTTGCTGGCATATTGAGTGTAGCACTTTCACAGCATCATCTTTCAGGATTTGAAACAGCTCAACTGGAATTCCATCACCTCCACTAGCTTTGTTCCCAGTGTTGCTTTCTAAGGCCCACTTGATGTTTGGGAAACATTTATGTGCTATTTGAAACCGTATGGCTTCTCATGCCTTATTGCTATATCCTCACAAAGCACATGAATGAAATACTTGGAAGTTCTTTGGATTTCATAATGAGTTAAATTCAAGACAAAAACAAATTGAATAAAGCAACCTCCTTTGCATTAACAAATTAAAAGCAAATATTACTATCTATCTTTGTGTGGACCTCAGTTTTTCTCACTTTTAAAATAAGAATTTTAAACTACATAATCCCAAGAGTTTGTTGTCTATTTAAGTGTGAATTATGTTCATTTAAGTAAAATGAAAATAAGGATAAGAGAAATGAGAATTAAAATATATGAATTTTTCAAATAAGAGGTCAAGAATGATATGCTTCTCCTATTACATAGGACACATATCTTAAGGACATCCTCAGATTATAGAAAGGGACTTGCTTCCTAAAACACATAAGCCAAATCCAGTCACTCACCTTTGGCTACCTGCATATCTCAGCCAACCAGCTACACATCTGAAATTTCCAGCTCTAGCGATATTACCAGACTTGAATGAAACTCTGTACCAAGGAGCATGGGTCCCTGATCTGCTCCCCAAGGGATGATGTAATCCTGAAGTATGAGGAAGTCAATACCCAATGGGATAAACTTTAACCCACAAATTAGAGAATATTGGGAACCTGGAAGATAAGTCCCCCTTCCTTACTATATTACCCTGCTAGAATTGCTATGAGTACCACAGACTGGGTGGCTTGAACTGCAGTTTATTTTCTCACAGTCCCAGAGCCTGCAAGTCCAAGATCAACGTGGCAGCACATTTGGTATCTTTTAATGCTTCTCTCCTTTTTTTTTTTTTTTTGGTAGCAGTTTTTCCTTGTGTCTTCACATGGCCCTTTTACTGTGTACACATATCACTGGAGTCTCTTCCTTTTCTTATAAGGACACTATTCCTGTTCCTTAAAAATTGAAACATATATATGCTGCTGCTGCATTTAAGTCACTTCAGTTGTGTCTGACTCTGTGTGACCCCATAAACGGCAGCCCACCAGGCTCCCCTGCCCCTGGGATTCTCCAGGCAAGAACACTGGAGTGGGTTGCCATTTCCTTCTCCAATGCATGAAAGTGAAAAGTGAAAGTGAAGTCACTCAGTCATGTTCAGCTCTTAGCAACCCCTTGGACTGCAGCCCACCAGGCTCCTCCACCCATGGGATTTTCCAGGCAAGAGTACTGGAGTAGGGTGCCATTGCTTTCTCTGGAAACATATATATATAAAGATATATTAAACTAAGTCCAAATTCAAATAACACTACCACTTCACAAGCAGACAGGAACCTTATAACAGACTACCCTTAATTTCTCCCTCCCATCCTTTATAACATTGAAGTCACTTATTTTACTTTATCTACTTGCTATCTTCACAAAAGACATTGCAGGTTTTTTACTTTGAATAAACAATTTTCTAGATTTGACCCTGGAACAACAGAGGTTTGGATCATGCAGGTTCACTTATAACATGAATTTTTTTTCAATAGACAAAATACCTCTATTTTTGTTTTACAGATCTTTAAGTATGGGGAAAGCTTTGTGTTCAATTAGAGATCATAATGTATAGAATCAAAAGAATTAGAATTAGAATTTAAATTCAGATGTCAATTTAATCTGAAATTCCAAGGTAATTATAGGCAATGTGTGATTTCCAATTCAATGGGTATGCTCAGAGTTAGATGAACAGTTCTATACTGACATAGCTACTCTAATCACACATATATCTATACATATAGAGAGAAGATGGAAGACAATGAAGGGTATTGTCATGAATGAATCCCAAAGAAAATGTATATCTTTTGCAGATATCTTACTATACACAGTAATATGAAAGAAAAGGAGCATTCTGCTGGTAATTAGTGAAAAAACTCAACTGTTTCCTACAGAGAGAAACTTAAGAAGGAAATTTTCTAAGTGTAAATCATAAAAATCTTTTGATCAAAGCAACCATTAATCTTCTTTTAAAATTATCTAAGTAGCACCTACTATTAAATAAGTACAGAGTTATTACTAGTCCTATTACTATATTTGTAGTAAAACACAAAGTTGTAGGAGGTCACTAAGTATTGAAGTTAAATACAATATTACAATCAAAAATTAGCAAAGACCTAGAAATGTAATTGCCAGTGTGTTACAACTAATGCCTACTATTTGGTGGAACAAATAAATATGTGTAAAGGATCACTTTATATGTATTAAATTAAATGCATCTTTCCCAGGTGGTATAGTGGTAAGACTCCATCTGCAAAATAGGAGATATAGGAGATGCAGGCTCAATCCCAGAGTTGAGAAGATCCACTGAAGTAGGAAATGGCAACACATTCCAGCATGCTTGCCTGGAGAATCTCATGGAAATCGGAGTTTGGTGGGCTACAGTCCATGGGGTCACAAAGAGTCGGACATGCCTGAGAGGCTACGCACACAAACAAACACACACAAATTAAATACAAGTGTGTTTTACACACTAGTAAAAAAGTGAGCTATCATATGTTTATGATATCTTATTATTGTTAAATATAAGTTGTAAGGAAAATTTATAAAATCACCTTTACCTATACTATTTCCTTTAGGTTGAAATATAAACACTCACTGAAAATATAGGGACTTTGAAATGTTTTAATATGAACTAGCATACCCATTGACAAAAACATGGTTTATCCTTGCTCAATATAGAAGCATGATTTAGAAGTCTAAATTGAACACGACTTTATAATTCTTTCAACAGTCTAAATTGAACACCACTCTATAATCCTTTCAGCAAAGGATTAAGTTCATTTAACAGGTTGTCAATTGGTCCTAAGATACTCAGTTCTTTTAGTTTGCCACGCTTTTACATGTGAAGTCCAAATTTGAAAATTTCTACTCGATTTTACAACATCCTGTTACATCTTTCTAATTTAGTCATTTTGCCTTACAATGCCATACAATGGGCTATTACATCCCTTGGGGAAATATAAAATCTAAAGAGATATTAAACCCAAAATAACTACACTGCTTATCAAAGAAATGACAGGGAAATACTGTCACACATCATGTCATTTTATGACATTTGTGGTTAAGTGCATATATATGTTGAATGCTAAAGATCTGGTAATGTATACGTATTCTCAAATTTTTAGAGAGAAAGAAGGAGAATTAAGATAAATTTTATGGCAAAAAATGTAGATGGAATTGACTTTTAAACTTGGCTGTGGTTCAAGTGTTAAAGGAATTCTTTGAACTTCAGAGTGTTTATATAGAGGGCTTCCCTGGTGGCTCAGATGGTAAAGAATCTGCTTGCAATGCAGGAGACCCGTGTTTGATCCCTGGGTTGGGAAGATCCCATGGAGAAGGAAATGGCAACCCACTCCACTATTACTGCCTGGGAAATCCCATGGACAGAGGAGCCTAGCAGCTACAGCCCATGAGTTGGCAAAGAGTTGTACACAGCTGAACGACTAAAGTATCAGGTTTTGTTTTGTTTTTTGTTTTGTTTTGTTTTTTCAGTTTTACGTAGATAATTTTGTAATTGTAGATAAAACCAGGGTGTCCTGCAGTAAATTATTTCAAATAAAATGGGGCTAATTTATAAATCCTGTAGCACTGGTCTGAAATCTGGACATTATATACAGAAAGAGGAATAAAAGGATGCCTAGATGCCATTCTAAGTAAGAGATTAAAATATGCAAAATATTTTTGGTTACATACATAACCTGGGGCTACCCAGGTGGTGTTGCTGCTGCTGCTGCTGCTAAGTCACTTCAGTCATGACCGACTCTGTGCGACCCCAAAGACGGCAGCCCACCAGGCTCTGTTGTTCCTGGGATTTACCAGGCAAGAACAATAGAGTGGGTTGCTACTTCCTTCTCCAATGCATGAAAGTGAAAAGTGAGTGGTAAAGAACTTTCCTGCCAATACAGGAGACTAGGGTTTGAGCCCCGGGTCAGGAATATCCCCTAGAGTAGGTCATGGCAACCCATCCCAATATTCATGCCTGGAGAATCCCATGGACAGAGGAGCCTGACAGGCTATAGATCATAGGGTAGAAAAGAGTCAGATAGGACTGAGGCAACTTAGCATACAGCACACATACCTATTCTACATCACTTTGTTCTTCAAAGTATCATTTTCTTTTATGTTCTCAAGTACCTAATGTGCTCATGTTGCAGTTTCTCAGTTTTATCCTCAGTTCAGTTCAGTCGCTCAGTCATGTCCGACTCTTTGTGACCCCATGAATCGCAGCACACCAGGCCACCCTGTCCATCGCCAACTCTCAGAGTTCATTCAAACTCATGTCCATTGAGTCAGTGTTGCCATCCAGCCATCTCATCCTCCGTCGTCCCCTTCTCCTCCTGCCTCCAATCCTGCTTTATCCTACTGTGACCTAAAATTACCTACCTCTTTCTGCCTTCAAATTTAAAAACTATTTGTCCCAGAGTAGCTAGTTTCAATTATGTATTAGATATAAGTTAATCTTATTAAACTAATTTTCAAACTTTATTGATGAGAAAAATTATCTGGGTTGTATAATAAATATCAGAAACTCTCGAGTCCCATCCCAGATCAATTGTTTTTTGTGTTTGAATTAACCCACGCCAGTGTTTTCTTGTTTTACTTTGGCTTCTTTTTTTGTTTGTTTGTTATAGAAGCATTTTACTTAGTCAACTAAAAACAATTAGATATTCAACAGCAGTGTACAATGAAAGATAAATCAGTTACTTTAACATGTATTCCTTCTTTACAATGAAAGCAAACAATAAAAAAAATCTTTCTGCTTTAAGGAAAAAAATAGAAAAATAGACCAATATATTTTGTTATGCATAATAACATTAAACAGCTACAAGAAAACTGACTGTAATAAATAATAAGATAACTTGGATGTCGACTTGCACATATATTCTTAAAAGGAAGATGGGCCATCATATTACAAGAGCATGACTTCACCTGCTTTCATCTGATACTCTTGAGATCTCACTTACAGGTAACTAACCAAGTTAGTTTCAGCACTAAAGCTAATTCATATTCGTCATTATTTACTAATCATGTTTGTCTTAACCAGACAATAACTCTGAAAGGCTGATGCTATTCTCTGCTTGCTTGTTTTAGTCCATAAGTTGTACACTATCTGTGGCAGATACCGTATGCTCAGACCTTAACTTCAGTTGAACTATAGATGAAATCTGAAATCTGTGAAGAAATTTCTTCTAGCTTCTCTGCCTCAGTATTTATAGACAGTTCCCACATTATGATGGTGTGAAAGTAATATACATTCAGTAGAAACCATACTTTGAATTGTGAATTTTGATCTTTCCTAGACTAGTGATAGGCGGGATGATACACTGGTGATGCTTGCCAGATCCCCATGACCATCATACTCTTACGACCATTCTATACCTATCCAACTACTCTGTTTTTTGTGTTTTTTTTTTTTACTTTCAATAAAATATTCATAAAGTACATGAAATAATCAACACTTCATTATAAAATAGACTTCAGGTTAGATGGTTCTGCCCAACGGTAACCTCATTTACATGTTCTTAACATGTTAGAGTAAGCTGCACTCAACTACGATATTTGGTAGGTAGGTATATTAAACGCATTCTTGACTTACTACATTTTCAAGTTACAATGGGTTTATTGGGATGAAATCCTATAATAAGTCAAGGAGGATCTATATATGTATGTATTTACTAATACCATGTTACAAATACTAAACTGCACTGATTTAGCCACACTGATGTTATACATATAATACTCTATAGTATGAATAAGGCAAAGTATAAAACACATCTACTAATTAAGTACAGGACATTCAGACTATGTCATATATTTAAAGTGTATTCTAAACAACATTATGATGAACATCTTTATAATTGTTTCTTTGCATTTATGACTTTTACTTTTGTATAGTTTTCTATGTAGAAGCAATAAGAAAACTGTGCTATTAAATGTTTGGAAAAAAGCCTGACACTGAGTCTGCTTTTTATATTTGCTGCTGCTGCTAAGTCGCTTCAGTCGTGTCCGACTCTGTGTGACCCCATAGACGGCAGCCCACCAGGCTCCCCCATACCTGGGATTCTCCAGGCAAGAATACTGGAGGGGGTTGCCATTTCCTTCTACAATGCATGAAAGAGAAAAGTGAAAGTGAAGTCGCTCAGTCTGTCCGACTGTTAGCAACCCCATGGACTGCAGCCCACCAGGCTACTCCGTCCATTGGATTTTCCAGGCAAGAGTACTGGGGTGGGGTGCCATTGCCTTCCCCGGAATTTTATGTTTAGAAAGGTGTATAACTTATATCAAATAATTTGGCTCTTTATCCGAGAATATTTCCTGGGAGATCATATATGGGTAAAAGACAACATTCTTGAAGGAGAAGGCAGAAAATAAAGGAGGGATGAAATCAGTTTAGTTCGAGTCAGTGATGCCATCCAACCGTCTCATCCTCTGTCATCCACCTTCTCCTCCGACCTTCAATCTTTCCGAGCATCAGGGTCTTTTCCAATGAGTTGGCTCTTTGCATCAGGTGGTCAAAGTATTGGAGCTTCTTCACCATCAGTCCTTTAGTGAATATTCAGGGTTGATTTCCTTTAGGATAGACTGGTTGGATCTCCTTGCAGTCCAAGGGACTCTCAAGAGTCTTCTCCAACACCACAGTTCAAAAGCATCAATTCTTTGGTGCTCAGCTATTTTATAGTTCAACTCTCACATCCATACATGGTCACTGGAAAAACCATAGCCATGACTAGACGGACCTTTGTTGGCAAAGTAATGTCTCTGCTTTTCAACATGCTGTCTAGGTTGGTCATAACTTTTCTCCCAAGGAGTAAGGGTTGAAGGCAATGGCACCCCACCCCAGTACTCTTGCCTGGAAAATCCAATGGACGGAGTAGCCTGGTGGGCTGCAGTCCATGGGGTTGCTAACAGTCGGACAGACTGAGCGATTTCACTTTCACTTTTCTCTTTCATGCATTGGAGAAGGAAATGGCAACCCACTCCAGTNAAATGTGTTAAATTCTGGCTATATGGGTACTTCTAAAGTAGATGGATTTTGCATAGCCCTCTGTTAACTGTGGGGTCACTGAAAATATTAGAGCCATTAAGCAACTGGACATTTATTGGTATGCTTTATAAACCAGTCCTCCGTTTTCTTATGTCATCCTTTTTGTAATCCTATTTCTGTTTTCCCATGAGGATTCAGTTTTCATCAGTTTTGTAGTAGGGTTGTTCCTGAATTAGAAAGCCAAAGTGGTTTCCCAAGATGGATGTGTATTTTCTTTCATTCAGAAAGACACTCTGTCATGTATAGACATTGACTCATAAAAAAAAACCGTTCTTTGGTGCCCTGGATGTCAAGTGTCAAAGCGTCTTTCCCCCATCTTCTTACCCAACCCCAACCTGTGGCCCTCCCTAGGAAGGACGTGAAACACTTCACCTGTCTTGCTCCATACTACCTCTGCGTCAACCAGGAATGGTTTTCATTTTGAACTCGATTTCTTCTTCTTTTTCCTCAGGTTTTTTTCTCCTTAATTTTTGAAAGTTTGCTATAATAGTTCTCTGGGAGTACACGCATGTTTTTGTAATTGTACACAAGGTCAAACAGCATTTGTACTTTTTTTTTTTTGTGTGTGTGTCTTAATGATCTTTATTGGAAGCATTTGTACTTTTTATAAATTGCTTTTAGATAAAGATAAAACCATTTGAGGAAAAGAGAGACCCCAGAGATACCACTTTAAGAATTAGAAGGTGTATAGTCAATGCTTAACCATGAAAATTTCAAAAATGAAACAGATGGTTAAAAATAGTACCTGTCAGATTGGACCTAGCGGGTTTGAGTTCAGGTGGCTACTTGAAGAACAGAGGGATTTAAGAAGACTGTTTTGTTGTCTGTGTGTGAGCTATTGCTTGAAAACACTAAATCCAACCTTGGTAGGGAGAGTGGGATATTTTAAGGGGACTTATCCAGAATACATCTTCAGTTCAGTTCAGTTGCTCAGTTGTGTCCGACTCTGCGACCCCATGAATCGCAGCATGCCAGGCCTCCCTGTCCATCACCAATTCCTGGAGTTTACTTAAACTCATGTCCATCAAGTCGGTGATGCCATCCAGCCATCTCATCCTCGGTCGTTCCCTTCTCCTCCTGCCCCCAATCCCTTCCAGCATCAAGGTATTTTCCAGTGAGTCAACTTTTCACATGAGGTGGCCAAAGTATTGGAGTCTCAGCTTTAGCATCAGTCCTTCCAATGAACACCCAGGACTGATCTCCTTTAGAATGGACTGGTTGGATCTCCTTGCAGGGACTCTCAAGAGTCTTCTCCATCACCACAGTTCAAAAGCATCAATTCTTTGGCGCTCAGCTTTCCTCACAGTCCAACTCTCACATCTGTACATCTTAGTGAACATTAAATGTGGGGCAGCTTAAATGATGTCTTCTTGATAGCTAAGGATCTGTAGTAATAGACTCTGCTTTCTTTAAACTTGTGTATGATCTGAGTTTCTCAATGGAATTTGATGAATGTCCATTTTCTACATTCTCTTCTCTTCCAGACTTCAATTTGAGGAAATGTCATTCAGATTTGGCCAACATCTCATCAAGCCCTCGGTGGTGTTTCTCAAAACAGAACTGTCCTTTGCCCTGGTGAACAGGAAGCCTGTGGTACCTGGACGTATCCTTTTTTTTTTTTTCTTTTTTTAAGAGAGAAAGCAGACCAAATGAACACAGCCATTAACCTCTAGTATTCAACCAAAAAGGTAAGCAAGGAATCCTCCTGTCTCCCCCTTTGGAGAAACCAGGTAGGACAATATTCACATTTATTCTGAATCCAGTTGGTGGCACCAGTAATATGCTTGATCAATGCTGCAGAACTTCTGAAAATGAGTTGCTTAGCAACTGTGGCTTTGGAGGTGAGTTTTTGCGTGACCTTTTCACTGTTGTAGCTGTGTAAATAAATAGGTGCTTCTAAAATGGATCCAATGAATATCCTTAGCACTTTGTTTTCAGGTATCAAGTGTGCACTTCAATAGTAAGATGAGATTGGGTGACACACTTGTGATGTGGAAGTAAGGTGTTACATGAAGATTTGAAACTGGCTCGGTTTCTTTACCTCTTGGAGATCATTCAAGCTGTGAATTTTAATTGCATTCAAATACATAAATATACTACTATATATATATATATATATTTTATGTTAGCGTCTGAGATAGCATTTTCTCTTGGAAAACATCCCAGCTTCTAGATCATTGTCTGGTGCCATTGGTGGTATGGGGTATTTTATTTCCCTCTGACCATCGATTTCAGTAGAAGCTTTATTCTTTGCAGTGGGAGAGGGAGAATTTGGTAAAATGCCCTGGAGAGTTATTTTTATGTTGTTGAAAGTATCACTTGTGACTGTCTGTGGATGACATTTGTACTAACTCTTCAAAAATTTTATTCTCCCCACCCCAACTTAATTTACTATGCAGAGGGCAACAAAGTATGAAATGCTGTATTTTAAGATCATAAGCATTTCCACATTGAGACATGCTTCTACTTTGAAATAAATTTCTCGGTAATTTTGAGTATATAAAGGTGTCAAAATTTTTTCTAAGAGTGAGTTATATTTTTTTAAATGGGATTTCTGAAAATGCTTGAAAACTTGATGAATCATCTTCTTTCTTGACCATGTAACTACTAATAAAATATGCAGCACAAGATAATTGTGGTTTTTGTGGTAGACTCCCAAATTTCTTGATTTGAACTTTTAACCTAAATAAATTTCATAAATTTATAAAACTAATAATAATATCAATAAGCTAGTAAATATATTTTTTCTTAATATTTAACTTTTAAATTTATAAAACTATTTAATTTTATAAGTATATAAGATCAGAAAGTTTCATCTTCTGTTTATTAAAGTAAAAACTCTAAAAGGATGTAGGATGCTCCTATAAAACGACAGTTTTTAGTTGTGTAACATTTTCATATTGAGTTTCTCCAAAAGACCTTGAAGGTCTTGAAATAACACAGGCGTTTTATTTTCTCATTTGATTTTGCTGCAAGTCTGTGGTTGCCTTTTTCCTTTGAGGGATTTTTTTTTAAGCAAAATGTCTAATTCCTGTGTCAAAAGGATAAAGTTTAAATGCCATCTCTCTTTGGGTGTCAGTTTTAATTGAGTTTTGTCAAAGAACTGAGGGAATTTGGGATGAAAATGTGAATTTAGATGAACGAATCTTAATGCTTCGGACTGACAGAATATGAGATTGTAGAGCTGCACTTTTTAAAAAACGGTTAATAATGGAATAAACTTTGATTTTTTTAAACTCCTATATTGACGGTAAGAAACTTGATTTTTCATGGTCTTTTTAACCACCTCTGAAAGTGTGCTGTGTAAGACCTGGATCATGTATGTGTTTGAAATGAAATAGAGGTGTCTGCTTCAAGGAAAATATTTATAGTGAACAGTGAGCAGTTAGTGAATGATGACTAGTTTTGTTCCAGATGGCACTGAAATTGCCATTTTGAAAATGAGTCCTGGTTGATTATCACCTCGTTGAGTAAATGCCAAGGACAAGGGGAGCATTGTATTAAAATCAACAACCTCAGTTTGTTTGGAAGGTAGCAAGAAGGACTCAGCTCTGTCCAAGGCTGAGAATGGTACACTCAGTGCAATCAGCGTACTCTGTAAAGCTCTTTTACGTCTACAGTGTTTAATTTCAGAGGCAGTGGATAATGGATTCAAACAATCCTTTTTATGTGATGATTCTGAAACTTTTTATTTTACTTTACCTTGGTAAACTCTCTTAGGTGACGATTGTGAGAAGAATTTTAATAAGTAACTCATTTGCTTGCGTAAAGTAATATTCTTTTGTCCTGTGGTTTGGAAATTGAAACAGTGAATAGCTCTGCCTACTAACATCTCATAAATAAATGGTGAAATGGTTGCAGCAGACCATCACCGCCCCCTGCCCCATCCTCCGCAGTGCTCTACCCTGCCTGCCCTAAATAAGCCCCTTGGGGGTCTTTTAGGGCTTCTGATCCTCTACCCCTGGACTTCCCCAGCCCAGCCTACAGCTCTCCCTAAGCCACACCTCTGATGCCACCACTCCCTATTCCTTTGCAAAAAATCACTGATGAATATAATGGATACCCTTTTATTTGAGAATTGTTGTTCAGTCCCTCAGATGTGTTCAACTCTTTGTGATCCCGTGAACTGCAGCACACCAGGCTTCCCTGCCCTTCACCATCTCCCAGAGTTTGCTCAAATTCATGTCCATTGAGTCGGTGATGCCATCCAACCATCTCATCCTCTGTCATCCTCTTCTCCTCCTGCCTTCAATCTTTCCCAGCGTCAGAGTCATTTCTAATGACTCAGCTCTTTTCATCAGGTAGTCAAAGTATTGGAGCTTCAGCTTTAGCATCAGTCCTTTCAATAAATACTCAGGGTTGATTTCATTTAGGATTGACTGATTTGATCTCCTTGCTGTCCAAGGGACTCTTAAGAGTCTTCTCCAGCAACACAGTTTGAAGGTATGAATTCTTCAGCACTTCACCTTTTCTATTGTCCAGCTTTCACATCTATACATGACTATTAGAAAAACCATAATTTTGACCATACAGACCTTATACGCAAAGTGATGTCTCTGCTTTTTAATGTGCTGTTTAGTTTTGTTATTGCTTTTCTTCCAAGGAGGAAGGGTCTTTTAATTTCATGGCTGCAGTCACCATCTGCAGTGATTTTGGAACTCAAGAAAATCAAGTCTGTCACTGTTTCCACTGTTTCCCCAGCTATTTGCCATGAAGTGATGAGACCAGATGCAATGACCTTTGTTGTTTGAATATTAAGTATTAAGCCCAATTTATTTCAATGGAAAGTTGGGATGTATTTATTTTTGAATATTTTTTGTGTATTTACACACCATCTATATCTCTGTATTCCTTACTTTATGAGTTACCTGCACACCTAAAACCTTTATCTCCTGTTGTTGGTGGTATAAAAGCTATTTAAATATGAAAATTACTAAATAATTCTATGTAACAAACACTTATACTCTGTACGTAGTATGAATTACCCTGTGCTGTGTTCAGTTGCTCAGCCATGTCCAACTCTCTGTGACTCTATGGACTGTAGCCTGCCACGCTCTTCTGTCCATGGCATTTTCCAGGCCAGAATACTAGAATGGATTGCCATTTCCTCCACCAGGAGATCTTCCTGACTCAGGGATCAAACCCATGTCTCCTGTGTCTCCTGCTTTGGCAGGTAGATTCTTTACCACTGAGCCACCTGGGAAGTTCATGAATTAAACACTAGTAGGTATTTCAGTGTTTAGCATCCTTATATTATTAAATGTAGTTGGAATAATATTTACTTTGTGTGTTTTGCTCTACATTTTTGTGTCTTTCTTTCATATACTCTGATCTAAATTTGTAGAACAAAATTTTTATTAATTTTCTATTGATGCCATAATAAATTACTACAAACTTGCTGGCTCAAATGACAAAAATTAGCACCTTACCATTTTGGAATATAGAATTCCAACATGGGTCACACTAAAATCAAAGTTTAGCACATCTTCCTCTTTCTTTCAGTTGCAAAGGAAGTATCAGTTTCCTGTACTTGCCCAGCTTCTAGAGATCATCCCCATTCCATGGTTGTGGCCCCATTCCTTCACTTTCAGAGAACTTCTGTCATCACATTCTTTCTTTGACTACAGTTGAGAATGATTCTCCATTTTAAGGACTCATTTGATTAGATTGGGTCCAGCTAGATAAACCAGGGTTCCTCCTTATAACAAGGATTATAACCTTAAACAAAGTCTCTTTTGCTATGTAAGGTAACAGATTCTTAGAATTTAGATGTAATTGTTGTTTGGTCACTAAGTTATGTCTGACTCTTTGTGGATATCTTTTTAATTTTTATTGGATTTTAAGTCTTCCCTTATCTAACAGGCTTGATTCTCCACTTAAAATATCATTACACCTTGAAATTCATTACTAATGATTAGCTGATTTTCCTAGTCACATCCTCTGAAATAATTTCTAAGATTTTGTAATCTTGTTTGTAATTTTTGTGGTTATCTGCTATAGACTTCCTGATACAATATTTTCATGGCTTCTTTGTTTCAGAGACATTTTGGAGGGCATTATTTAGTTATTTCCTAGATGCAGATATTAAATAAGAAGAATCATTTCAGTGCGTTTTCCCTCTCCTCTGCACTGAAATTATTTTATATGGAAATTATACTCCTTCACTCAATAACAACTAAAATACTCCCTCTTTCCTCTTTATATGATAGTCTGTTTGAGCAATCATAACAAAAAACTACAGGTTGGGTGGCTTAAACAGTGGAAATGTATTTCTCACTATTCTTGAGGCTGAGAGATCTAACATCAAAGGGCTTACAAGATGCCCTGGCCTCTTCTCTTGGCTTGTAAGTAGCTGACATCTTGATGTGTGCTAGCATGATCTCTTATTTGTACACAGTGGAGAAAGAAAGAAATCTCTGGTGTTTATTCTGCTTCTTACAAAGAAATTAGCTCTATAGGATTAGGGCCCTGCCTTTATGACCACATTTAACCTTAATTACCCTTTTAAAAACTATCTTTAAATATAGCCATATTGCCAGTTAAGAATGGATGGGGGGTACAGAATTTAGTCTATAATACTGTCCCATTTTCAAAAGCAATATAGAGACATCAAATTCTCTTAACACACAGCTTAGAGAGTGAGACTATTCCCAAACAGTCACCCTGACATTTTGGAAGAAATTAACACTTATTTTAAAAATTCAAAACTGCATTTATACATTCTGAAGAAAAAACAAATATTTTAAATAGACATATATCCTAACTTATACCTAATATAAGTGGAATAGAAATATGCAATATAAATTATTATCAGGAAAATTGAATCAGTATATAAATCTTAAAAATATTGTATCAAGACCAAAATGTCTCTACAACTTGAAAGGAATCTTTCAATAATTGAGGCATTGTCAGTTACCCAAAGCATGAAGTGAGGTGAAATAGCAGAGACAGTGTTTAAGATGACATACAATTAAGTTTTATAATAACTATTCAAAATATAGAAAATAAAATTAAAGATAATAATGACTCAACATATACAGAAAGTAACAGGCTTATATTACCACTACTGCTAAGTTTGGATAAGAGAAAACAATAGGTACTAGAAATAAAATAAATTTTACACTAGAATGATAGCTCCCTAGGGAAAGGACTTTCTTTAGTTCATTCTTGTATCCTTAAAATCTGCAAGGATATTGGAACTAATAAAGTCTTTTTAAATAATTAAAGACATTTAAAATTATGTAATTCATGAGGAAATGAAAACACATCCCTAAAATAGAAACAGGTAGCATTTTTATGGAAAATTAAATAGAATTTTAAAATATAAAAGTATGGGGATAGAAATTAAAAACTCATTGCAATGGTTAGACACAGGTGAAGGGAGAATTCATTAACTGGAAGACATACCTGAAGAAATTACTTGGGTTAAAGAAAAAAAAAATGATAATGTGCCAAAGATCAGGCAGGTTTCAATTGAACTCTTCTAAACATTTAAATGAGAATTAATACCTATCCTTCTCAAACTATTCCAAAAAATTGCAGTGGAAGGAACACTCTTGAACTCATCCTAGTAGAACATCACCCTGGTACCAAAACTAGACAAAGATACCACACAAAAAAGAAAATCACAGGCTAATATTACCAATGAAATTTGATGAAATTTGAAACAAAATATTAACCAGCTCAATTCAACAATGCACTAAAGGGATTGTATACCATGATCAAGTGGGATTTATCCCCAGAATGCAAAAAGGGTTCAATATCCACAAATAAATCAATGTGATACAATATATCAACAAACTGAAGAATAAAAAGCATATGATAATCTCAATTAATAAAAAAAAAACTCAACAAAATTCTACATTTATTCATGACAAAACTTTCAACAAAGTGGATGTAGAAGAAACACACCTCAGCATAATAAAGGCCATTCATGAGCAACCTTCAACAACATCAAACCAACATTTCATCTTCAAAGTTGAAAGCTAAAAGCATTTTCTCTAATATAAGGAAAAGACAAGGATACCCACTCTCAAACAAAATGCGACTACATCAAACTAAAAAGCATTTGCATGGTAGAGAAAATTGGAAACAAATTGAAAAAAACCCAAATACTGAATGGGTGAAAGTGTTTGCTAATGATATATCTGGTAAGGTGGTAATAGCCAAAAAAGACATACAACTCAAAATTAACCAACCCAATTTTAGAAACTGCAGAAGACTTGAAGAGAAAATTTTTCAAAGAAGATATATAGATGACCTTCAGACACATGAAAAGATGCTCAGCATTATTAATTATCAGGGCAATGGAGATCAAAGCCAAAGTGAGATACCACCTCACACCAATCACACTGGCTATCATTAAAAAGGTAACAGATAAGTGTTGGTGAGGATGTGGAGTAAAGAAACCCTCTTTCACTATTGATGGGAATGTAAAACTGAGGGCACCTACTACAAAAATAGTATCATAGTATCATATCATTGTATAGTACACTTGAAACTATTGTATGTCAAGTATATGTCAACAAAAATATTTATTTCCAAGTGTCATTCAGACTGAAAAGTGTACTATTCTCACCTCAAGTTCATTTCTAAACCAAATATATACCAAGAATTTATTTTACTTAAGGAATATTGTGACTTTTATTGTAAAATCATTTCCTTTGCTTCTATACTTTCCTTAGATAAAGCTGTTTTCATTTCACATTGAAGGGCCATAACTTCTTATGAGCTGGTTAACAAAATCTTATTCCACAAATTTCCTTTCCAGATTAGAAACCACACTTAATATCTATTTAATAATCAAACAACGATGGGTTTGAAGGCACAGAATATGGTCTAAGAGACTGAAGACTAACCAGAAAGAATTCCTAAAAGAAATCTTGCAGTCTAGGTGGAGTTCAAGATAGAGTGAAATAAAATTTAAGTTGCCAATCCAGCACCAACTATCAGAAGCTAATTCTAGAAATCATCAGGCCAGGACCACAAACTTAAGTTGGTAATTCCATTATAGTAATTTCAGGTGTGTCCGACCCTCCCTCCAAAAGTCACAACTTTACTTTCTTAGACTTTAACTAGCTTATAACATTTTCAGTTCAGTTCAGTCGCTCAGTTGTGTACAACTCTTTGTGACCCCATGAATTGCAGCACGCCAGGCCTCCCTGTCCATCACCATCTCCCGGAGTTCACTCAGACTCACGTCCATCGAGTCCGTGATGCCATCCAGCCATCTCATCCTCGGTCGTCCCCTTCTCCTCCTGCCCCCAATCCCTCCAAGCATCCTGTCTCTTATACACATCTCTAGAATGATAGCTCCCTAGGGAAAGGACTTTCTTTAGTTCATTCTTGTATCCTTAAAATCTGCAAGGATATTGGAACTAATAAAGTCTTTTTAAATAATTAAAGAGATTTAAAATTATGTAATTCATGAGGAAATGAAAACACATCCCTAAAATAGAAACAGGTAGCATTTTTATGGAAAATTAAATAGAATTTTAAAATATAAAAGTATGGGGATAGAAATTAAAAACTCATTGCAATGGTTAGACACAGGTGAAGGGAGAATTCATTAACTGGAAGACATACCTGAAGAAATTACTTGGGTTAAAGAAAAAAAAAATGATAATGTGCCAAAGATCAGGCAGGTTTCAATTGAACTCTTCTAAACATTTAAATGAAAAAAAAAAAATTCCATCCTTTTTGTGACACTTGATTCTTTATTTGCATGTTGATTTATTCAATGGTTTATTACTGAGCTACTCTCTTCCAGGCACCATGCCAAACAGTAATCCCAGTCTGCCCCAGACCAGAGCTGTGTTCATTTCTGTTTGTGTGTGGAGTTGCATTCCCAGGAAGAGGTGGTGGCGAAATCTACTCTTAGTACGTCTCTTTTTCTTAGCACCCAGAATATTGTGTTGACTAGATTTAAAGTGAATCTGTAAACATCAGGAGCTTGTGGATAGTTTCAATTAATACTGACATCTTGCCTTTCCTGTATTCCCATGCACAAAGCCATGACTTGTCACCATTTTATTCCAGATTTATTAGTATCTCATCCAACTTTCCCTGCATGTTCTGTCAGTTACAGTCCTGTTTACACTACTGTTATGAGTGTCCTGTATTAAGTCTAAATGCAGTGAATGGATTGATGGCACATGGGGAGAGATTCTTTTCCATTTTTTTCTGACTGTGTTAATTGGCCAGTGGACAAGCCTGTATTTTAAGGGTAATATATTGCTGTCTTGTTGTGAACTGGAAAATTCTATTCTGTGTTTTTGACGATTTCTTTTTTAAAAGAATGTTGAGGAGGCCTCTGGGGAATGTGCCATTCAGAAGACTTGTAAATGTCATCTTTGAACTTGTGTCCTCTCTTAACATTTTCTTCCCCACTCCTCAACCTTTTTTCTTTCGACTTTATTCACTGGCTCACTTTATACGTTCCTGAGGAGGAAAAGAACCGTCAGATCGGGGGCTGCAGATATGCTTTTGAAGCAAAACTGTTTGCTTCCATTCTCAGAAGAGCCACTTATATCCCTCCTCGTCCCCACCTAAAGCAGACACTTCTGCTTGTTGCAAACAGTGTTTAAAGTTGATTGAATAGGCTTTGGCCTCTGTGGTGCAACATTCTGGAAGCATATGTGTGAAAGTCTTTAATCCCTTAATTTCCTGTTGCTGGAAAATGCTTTTCAGGGAGTCTGGGAAAGAGAACAGGAGCATTTTGGAGGTTGCATCTTCAGAATTCTGCAGCCAACATTTTATTCATGTACTTGGTGCAGCCCAGCTATTGTTCATGGCTTGAGAAAACATTTGAGTCAATGTGGTTAATACTTGTCTCCACTCCACTCCCCTTGCATCAGGCTGTTTCTACCTCTTATCTTGAGGTGAGCATGAAAAATGAATTTGAACATTAGTGGAATCCATTTGGGGACTGGGGCTTTTATTGTAAATAAAATTATTCATTTGTTATGTCCTGTAGTTTTCANGAAAACATTTGAGTCAATGTGGTTAATACTTGTCTCCACTCCACTCCCCTTGCATCAGGCTGTTTCTACCTCTTATCTTGAGGTGAGCATGAAAAATGAATTTGAACATTAGTGGAATCCATTTGGGGACTGGGGCTTTTATTGTAAATAAAATTATTCATTTGTTATGTCCTGTAGTTTTCAGCAGACAATGTATTGATCTTTGAATTGCTATTCAGCATGGCATATGGGGCTCTGACATAAGGGGAACATGGCCACGTTTTTGGATAGGTTGTATGCATTGTGTAATGACAGAAACAAACCTTGCTTGCTGGCCATACTGTATTATACAAATCATTTGTCAACAGTTTATTGAATCTGTTATTAAAAAGAGCAGATTCTTCCAAGCGGGAGCATCACACACAGAATGTTATCGGGGCCAAGCCACGTTAGGATGATACATTGAGGACAGCCTTATGAAGTGTATTTGTGAAGAATTAGACTAGGTAACTTAAAGGACATTTCTGCTGACATATTAGAAACAAAAGTTTGGTGCAAAGGAAATTGTGTTCTCAGGTTCAACTTCAATAGATAGAAAAGAAAAATCTGGCAATTGCCTTTTAATACAAAATTTTACCTCCCTAAGCAAGCAGTGTTCTGTTTTCAGGCCATTGCCATACTGAGTATTCTTTAAATAAAGGAACAGATAATAAAAATAGCTTCATTACTTAACAGTGCTTCTTACGGAATAGATGCTATAGATAAAAGTGCCCTTTTAGTCCTTCCGTAAAAATCAGAAATATTTGTCATTTCCTGAGTAGGTTGTAATCTTGTGAATTTCTTTAATTGTTCAGGAAACTGCAGTTATTAGTGATCTCATGATCTTTTCATTTCTGAAAGAGAGTTTCTTTAAAAACCTTCCTGTGCAAATAAAATGAGTGCAAGCACTATTTTAATGTCTTTTTTTTTTTTTTTACTAAAGATAGACCTTTTTGCTCTTGAAATTTCCCTAAGCATATGCCTACCCCAGCCCCCCACCACCCAACCGTTTTTGGGCCTGTTGTATATTACCCAGCTTAAAATACTGTAGGAGACGTGTTCAAAGTTGAGCATACACCCTTTGTCCTGAGTTGAGTAGTGGGAAAAGTTGGTTTCCTTGTGGTCATATTTTTCTTGACTTTATTTGGCAGATTGTTGTGTCCAAAAGATCTGCAAGCAGCAGTGATTGCTCAGTGTTCTTATGCTGTTTCTAAGGGAAAGGTTTCCGTATAAATGTGTGCCTACCTTTGGGTCAGTAGAGTACATTGCCTCCAGCTTGAACAGTTTTTTACAGCATTCGTCAGGAGGAACACAAAAAGCTCTTCTATGCTTTTGGCGTGCACTAAATTGACTGATATCTTTTTTTCAGTGTCCAGAACCTAGCACAGAGGATCCTGCCAGCCATCACAAGACAAACCTTGTGTGTCTGTCAACTATCTTGGCTTGTTATCTGAAGAGTTACTGCTCGGAGAGAAAATATGGTTATCTGCTGTTTCTTGGGTTGGTAGTGAGCTCTTAGTGTTGAGTAGGATTCTGAGGCTGTATGCAGGGACAGTGGACAGTAACTGCCACAGGTAGCAGAGTAGAAAGGCTCCTTGCCAAGACTCTTCCTCTCGGGTTTATTTCTCATTCTTGGAGCTGAGACTGGCATCTTTATTTTTTATTATAGACAGAATGATGGATTTGAAGGATTTAATAGATTCTTTGTGTGTATGTGTGTGTGCAACAAACATTTGAAATTGGATGGAGAAAAATGTGTGGATTTTATATATTTTTGCCCCAGTGACTTCAAATAAAGGTGACTCACCCATGAAACAGTGTGCCTGAGGCGTGTACACACTGATCTCTAGACTTCATCCAGCCCCCTTCCTGCTGGCCACCATCTCTCCCTGACTCCTTGCAGCCTACTGGTTGGTGAGGATACTGGTGAGTGGTGATTTTGTGGTTCACTTTGCCCCTACACTTCATCCCTTAGTTGTGACTGTTTAGCTTTGACCTTGACTGCTTCTCCATAATATGATT
Organism: Oreotragus oreotragus; assembly: GCA_006410675.1. Lineage (NCBI taxonomy): Eukaryota > Metazoa > Chordata > Mammalia > Artiodactyla > Bovidae > Oreotragus > Oreotragus oreotragus. The sequence goes on from SJYX01003773.1 coordinate 34,477, forward strand.
TACCTTCTAGCTTCAGGACCTACTGTGAGTGGGGTGAGATGAGCTGGCTTGACCATGGTGATGCATTTGAGGAGGAAAGTCCTGACGGCTTTTAAATCACAGCTTTTAGGAGGTTTCTGTATTCTCTTAGAATTGCGCAAAGCCCACAGAATTATTTTACAACCAGAAAAAGATACCTTTGCCACCTGCCAATCTCTCACAGAACGTAATCCTGTTAGTGTGTGTGTGTGTGTATGTGAGTGAGTTAGGGAACAAGAGATGCTCTGTCTCCAGCTCCAGCAAATGGTGGGATGATAATTATATGTGTTAAAATAACACTTTGAATATTCTTCATATTAATTGCAAAAATGAATATCCTGTATAGAATGTCATTCCCCATTTCTATTTATTTCCATGTGAAACTTTCCTCAGGTAATTTTAAACTGTCATGGTTAACAGTATCTGAACTTGTTCATTATATTCTGGGCATATTTTTGACCTGCTTCCCATGCAAGCTATCAGATTGTGAGCAATAGGAAAAGGCTGGTCACGGTGTTGCCAGCCTTGCACTTGTAACAGAACATAATTAGAAGTAATGAATGGAATAATACATCATTATTCACAAGAAATGTCATGTAATTAACTCAGATAACACAAAATATATCCTAATTTCCATTTGGAATGAAAATAGATTTGTTAGAACATCAGTAGGCAGTTTAATGTTTATCCTATATTTTCATACACATATCAAAACTGTTAAAATCTATTGAATGAATATACATGGATTTTCCACAACANCTGCTGGATCATTGAAAAAGCAAGGGAATTCCAGAAAAACATTTATTTCTGCTTCATTGACTATGCCAAAGCTTTTGACTGTGTGGATCACAATAAACTGTGGAAAATTCTGAAAGAGATGGCAATACCAGATCACCTAACCTGCCTCTTTGAGAAACCTGTATGCAGGTCAGGAAGCAACAGTTAGAACTGGACATGGAACAACAAACTGGTTCCAAATAGGAAAAGAAGTACATCAAGGCTGTATATTGTCACCGTGCTTTTTTAACTTAAATGCAGAGTACATTATGAGAAACGCTGGGCTGGATGAAGCACAAGCTGGAATCAAGATTGCCGGGAGAAATGTCAGTAACCTCCAGTATGCAGATGATACCACCCTTATGGCAGAAAGTGAAAAAGAACTAAAGAGCCTCCTGATGAGAGTAAAAGAGGAGCGTGAAAAGTTGGCATAAAGCTCAACATTCAGAAAACAAAGATCATGGCATAAGGTCCCATCACTTCATGGGAAATAGATGGGGAAGCAGTGGAAATAGTGGCAGACTTTATTTTTTTGGGCTCCAAAATCACTGCAGATGGTGACTGCAGCCATGAAATGAAAAGACGCTTACTCCTTGGAATAAAAGTTATGACCAACCTAGATAGCATATTCAAAAGCAGAGACATTACTTTGCCAGCAAAGGTCTGTCTAATCAAGGGAATTATTTTTCCAGTAGTCATGTATGGATGTGAGAGTTGGACTATAAAGAAAGCTGAGTGCCGAAGAATCGATGCTTTTGAACTGTGGTGTTGGAGAAGACTCTTGAGAGTCCCTTGGACTGCAAGGAGATCCAACTAGTCCATCCTAAAGGAGATCAGTCCTGGGTATTCACTGGAAGGACTGATGTTGAAGCTGAAACTCCAGTACCTAATGCGAAAAGCTGACTCATTGAAAAGACTCTGATGCTGGGAAAGATTGAGGGCAGGAGGAGAAGGGGACTACAGATTTTGAGATGGTTAAATGGCATCACCAACTCAATGGACCTTAGTTTGGGTAAACTCTGGGAGTTGGTGATGGATAGGGAGGCCTGGCATGCTGCAGTCCATGGGGTCGGAAAGAGTCGGACACATCTGAGCAACTGAACTGGACTGACTGAATGTCTTATTTTAGTTTTCACATATAACTATATTTTAATTAAATATGGAACTCTTACACAAGAGTTTAACTATTCGTATTATTGTCTAAATAAATTTAGTAACACAATATACTCATGGCATCATGATTTTGGTTTATATTGCTTCCATTTTTACTTTCACTAGGTTTACATAATATTCCTGACTTTAATAAGAGTTAAAAGAATGTATCTAATTTTGACATAGTATAATATAACAATGCTGCTAAGTCGCGTCAATCATGTCCGACTCTGTGCAACCCCATAGACGGAAGCCCACCAGGCTCCTCTGTCCCTGGGATTCTCCAGGCAAGAACACTGGAGTGAGTTGCTTTTTCCTTCTCCAGTGCATAGAAGTGAAAAGTGAAAGTGAAGTCGCTCAGTCGTGTCAGACTCTTAGCGACCCCATGAACTGCAGCTTACGAGGATCCCCCATCCGTGGGATTTCCCAGGCAAGAGCACTGGAGTGGGGTGCCATTGCCTTCTCCAATGAATGAAAGTGAGGTTGTTATTTGTATCTCAGGTATTTTTTTATTTTGTTTTCAAAAACAATTTATCATTCATACTCATGCATACCAAAGTATACAATGTTCTTGTAAAATATAAAGAATAATATTGAACTAAATAATCAAGTAATTAAACACCTGTGTAAGAATTATAACACTAAGAGTTCATTGAAAGCACATTGTTCATAATAATATTGCATTTTCCTCATACATCACCCAGAGGCAACTACAATTCTGAATATAGTGTTCACCATTCACTTTAATAAATATATTCTTTTATATATATATAATATATGCATTCATGCATCCATAAACAAATATGGCTTATTTTTGCAGTTTTAAACTTTATATAAATGAAATAATTATGAATGAAGTAGGTTGATTTACTAAATCTTATCTTTTAGGCAATTTGTTTATAATTTTTACATCTATTATCATGATTGATACTAGCCTATAACTTTTCTTTCTTATAAGTTTTTCATTTGATTCTGGTTTCAATGGTATTCCAGCCAAATATAGTTTTATGTGGGTTTTTTTTTTTTACAAAATACCTTCTGTTTTATTGTCTTGGAATAGTTTATGCTTGGGATTAACTATGTTTGGTATTGCTTTAATAATATTTTATTGAATCATCCTTAAAACCATATGGATTCGGTGATTATGTGATCATCTTAAGTGCTGTTGCAATACTTTAAATAGTTATAGGATCATCAATATTTTCCATTTCTTCTTGTTTCAGTAGGCTGAATCTTGCTGGAAATATGAAAAAGTAGCTACATTTTCAGATTTCTAATTGAGTGGCATAAATATTATTGCTTTTGCTTACTATTATCTTAATTTCTACTGTATTTATGCCTGCTTTCTTAGCTTTCTTTATTTAGACCTTCTTTTTTATTTCAGTGAGTCTTTCTGGATACCTATTGGAAAACAGTTTTGTTAGTCTACAAATATTACATTTCTTGACATTTTTGATAATGCTACTTGTGTTATTTCTTACAAGGATTCTATTTTATTCTTTTCTGATCATTAGTTTTTTCATCCTTTATTTATTTGTGATTTTTCTTTTGTTTCTTTCCTATTATCTGAATTATTTTGTATTATACATTCATGTTTATCTTTCTTCTTTTGTGGTATAAGCCTCTTAAGGCTGCTTATTTCCACTATAACACTATACCAGTTCAGTGGATGTACATTTAGCTATATCCACTAAATATTAATTCTTAAATTTTTTAGTCATTTTAAGTATTGTCTAATCTCACTGTCGGAGAAGGCAACGGCAACCCACTCCAGTACTCTTGCCTGGAAAATCCCATGGACAGAGGAGCTTGGTAGGCTGCAATCCATGGGGTCGCGAAGTTGGACACGACTGAGCGACTTCACTTTCACTTTTCACTTTCATGCATTGGAGGAGGAAATGGCAACCCACTCCATTGTTCTTGCCTGGAGAATCCCAGGAACAGGGGAGCCTGGTGGGCTGCCATCTATGGGGTCACACAGAGTCGGACACAACTGAAGCGACTTAGCAGCAATCTCACTGTAGACATTAGACATTTTAGCTCTTATTTTTAGATTATTTTTTATTATTTCTGAAATGTATCTTTTACATTTTAACTAGGTTTCAAACTTACTAGTTTTGGGTTTGTCTGTTTGGTTTTTTTTTGCCCATCACACAGGAAGAAGAAAGAATACACAACCTTAGTGGAGAAAGAATACACAACCTTAGTGGAGAAAGAAATGGCAACCCACTCCAGTGTTCTTGCCTGGAGAATCCCAGGGAAGGAGGAGCCTGGTGGGCTGCCGTCTGTGGAGTCGCACAGAGTCGGACACGACTGAAGCGACTTAGCAGCAGCAGCAGCAGTAGAGAGTAAGTATTTCTGGAGAAGCAGTGTTAGTTCAAAATCCGATACAGTGACTGCGAGACATCAGAATCATAGACATGTGGAAATGTAAAGCAGACAGATGAAACTCAGAGAGAGGTCCAGGTCAGAGATATAAATTTGAGAATTGCTGGCACATAGATTGATTAAAAACTCATGAGAATAAACATGATCATTCTGAGAGAAGGTGAATAATTAGCATATAAGAGGACTCAGGACCAAGGGTTTAAAACTCCAGCATCTGGAAATCAGAAGTCTTAAGTGATGAAAAGTAGAGGCAGTTTATTTGATAAAGTGAAGCAGTTTAGTTGTTAAAGAGAATAAAGAAGTAATTTGGCAACTAAGGGAGACATTTGGTCAAAATTTTTGTTTTGCTTTGTTTCTTAAGAAAAATACCAGAGAAAGTTTGAAGGCTAATTAAAAAAGAAAAGAAAAGAAAATCTTGGAGAAATAGAGTGATTGAAGGCATAGAAGAGAGGAGGGGAAAACTAGAAAAGTAAAAGTGCAAAGCAGCCTAAAATAAAGACTGACAGCAACAGATGTTGTCAAGGAAGTGAAAGAACCAGAGATTATTTGTTTTTGGTGAGACTAAAACTCACAATGATTTTGGTAAAACAAACAACAACAACAACAAAAACAGAAAAAAACCCTGTCAGTTTATTATAATGATTATATAAAGTATATGATTATATACTTTATGAGCCAGCCTCATAGATACTGATTCAAAAGAAATAAAAAGATATGTTCATAAAAGTATGTCCAGAGCTACTTTATTTTCTAATACTCCCTGAATTAGTAATAACTCAAATCTAATAATAGCAAAAGAAATATGAAAATTGAAGTATATTCAGAATATGTAATATTACTGAGCCACAAAAATAAATAATCTCCTGATACATGTAACAACATGGATGAATCTCAAAAAAAAAAAAAAAAAAAGTGCCAAGTTAAAGACGCCAGACACAAAGTACTATGTCCTACCTGATTTCGTTTTATATGGAGCTCTAAAACAGGTGAAACTAATTTTTGTTGTAAAAAANCCTGATACATGTAACAACATGGATGAATCAAAAAAAAAAAAAAAAAAGTGCCAAGCTAAAGACGCCAGACACAAAGTACTATGTCCTACCTGATTTCGTTTTATATGGAGCTCTAAAACAGGTGAAACTAATTTTTGTTGTAAAAAACAGACTAGTAGTTTCCTTTATTGTGGGAGGAGGTAAGATATTGATTGGGAAGGAGATGTGGGAATTTTCTGGTGAAAATAATGCCCTATATCTTAATAGGGGCTTGGGGTATACAACAAAACATTAAGGTCAAGTTAATAATAGGTATGTTGAATTATAGAGGAGAAATGTAATGTCTGAAATTTACTCAAAAATACATTTTAAGCATTACAAAAATTACAGGATGGATGAATGTTGGATGGTTAGCAGTGTGATTAAAATGAATACAGAGAAATATCAATGGTAGAATCTAGGTAGTGGCTATATAGATGTTTACTTTCTATATGCCCAACAAATTTTGTTAATATAAAAGGATATTGGAAAAATAAGCAGTAGGGAGAACGTTTCTGGAGCTTATATGACTGAATTTCCTTATGATCTGAGGAATACCATATCAATGCCAGAATTCAGAGGCGAAGAAAGCAGAAGGATAAATGCTGATTCTGGAATAAACCAACTTCAAAAGAAACAGAGTAAGCATAATTAATTTTAAAAAATAAGCATAATGAAGGCATTTCAGTATGATAAAACTACTCAGAAATCTCAATGTGTAGAACCATGAAAAAGAAGTCTGGATTTTTTTTGTGGCCCAACTGCTCACCGGTTTATAAGACTATTAAGTATACAGCAAATACGGGTTTTTGGTTTTGTTTTCCTCTATACTTTTGTCAGAGTGACCACTCATAGCCATTTCCATTAATCAAATGTTCCTCTTCTTTCTACAGCATACTCTTGAATCATGCAAAGGGTCAAAAATCATAGATTTTTAACTGCATAAAGCATCTCCTTTTCCATGCTTGCAGATTCATTTAAAATCTATTCTTCACTATTCTACTTAAGGATCCTTCTTTTGCTCTCTCAGTGCTTTGGGGTCAAAGGCGTCTTCATTTATTTTTTTTGACTCTCTCTGACAGATGATGGAAGATGGCAGAAGGCTAAAGGTATATTTAAAGTGTGACAGAAGGGTTCAGTCCAACGTAAAGAAGCCGTTCTCTCCTCTAATACACTCTTGATTGCTCTGAACTGTGCTCATTTAAACAAGTCCTATCTCTCTATAGTATTTCAATAGTATTTCATACAGGATTTAAATTTTGCTCTGAGGAGCACGCCCTCATTCATTTGTTTGCATATTTATATTTTCTGTGGCAAGAAGAATAAAGGAAAAGGAAAAGGTAAGGGTCATCTCTAATGGAGAAATGCTGGAGTGGACTGACCTGAAAGGTGTCATCACACACAGAAGAGGAAATGTGAGCAGGCTTTGTGGAAAAGGAATGTATCACAGAAGTTCTGTCATGTTGGTCCCTACAATCAGCATGCCATGTAGAGACTGGACCCTAAAATTAACAGCAGACAGTTCTTTTTGATTTCTTTTTTTAATGACAGAGAGTTCAGTAAAATTCTACCACTCAGGTTGAGGGGAAAAGTAAAAGCAAAATGAGTTAAAAAGTAGCCTGTACATTCAAAATTTAAATTTCTTGCCAGTTCAGCAATGTTAGATGTCATGGGTAATGCAGGGGATACTTATTTAAATTTTTCATATACTCACAAAATGCATCAAAATTAAAATGAGAGGTGCACTTATTAGTGTAAAAGGAGCAAAATCTCAATCCTTCTTCCTGGTGAAAGATTAGTCATTTAGGTCCTTCCCATGTCAAAAGCAAAATAGCAACTGCTCTCTGCTTGTTTTAGAAACAAGCTTGTTTAAAATAGTCCTCCAGACATTTCTACTCCGTTGGATAACTAGATACACCATTTAAGAAACAACCTCTGTCCCTAATCCTGATTAAAATATAAGGAACTTTATAATAATAGCAAGTGGATTTTATCTAAGAGGCTGATCACACGTGAGTAGATGTACAAACCTTGGTTTAAGAAGCCTGATATAAACAGACATTTTAAAATGTGTTTAGATTTTTCAGTGTACTTATTGGTGGGTTTTATTTTTGGTGTTGTTAGTGCCAGGCACAAAGTAGGTTAGCACGCGCTTTAATTACCCAAACACAAAAGGAAACTTGAGAAAACATCTTTATTTCAAATTCTGACTTTGTTCCCCGCACTCCAGCTGTTACTGGTATTAGACACATGACATATAGACAGAGAAGGGACATGGCATAGATAAAGCAAACAAAAATTGAACAAAACACAGGAAGACGACATTTATAATGCCACTGACAAAGGCAGTCACTTCACTTTAAATAATGTGGCAGGCTGCAAAACTATAGTAATTACTAGAATTTCATTTTCATTAACTAATAAACCAAGGAAAACAATTTAAGTATTTGAATGTCATTTTTCAAATGAAAATAAACTGTAAACATTTGAATAACATCACAGCAGGGATAATATACCTAAGGAAATCTATTGAAAAATGCTAGCGGATTCATCCTCTTCTATCACATTAAAACTGCAATTGACTGTAAACCTCCTACCACTCTCCACTGAGACTTTAATTGTAAAGATTCCTGTTACATATCATATTAGAATTTAGTTAAAATTGTAGAACACATTATTTCCAATCAGACAGCCAACCATCACTCACAAAGATTTTTAAAAAGGTGATTAATAATTCATCTCAGATAAGGAAAAGATCTATATTTATACCATCTTCTCAGCCACCATAAACTACCTGACAATTGTTCAGTAATGATGCCCAGTAAATTCTTTAAAATGGTAATTTGTCATTCTGTCACTTCATTTGTGACCTAAAATTCCTCACTTGAGGCATCATCAAATAAATTAATCACTTTCCAGGATCCATTTCTCTGTTCTGCACGTTATTATGCCCGGGCTCTCTTGTGTTTCTCTTCATTTACATATATTTAATGGCTGAGCCGTGGTTCACGATGGCACATAACGCACACATCTCATTACAGGTGAAATATTCTAACTGCCACTATCACTGGGAAAGAAAATAACTCTCCCAATTTAATTTTCCTGATGTAACAAAACCATGATTCTTCACTATGAAATGTTGATGCCATCCATCAGTCACAATCAATAAAATCATCATAGAAGTACGCCTTCTTTAGCATCTTTCCTTCACACCGGTATTATTTGAGGAAGGTAATTAAACTCATAATATGTAATGAATGTAAATGAAGTAAAAATCCTCATGCTAGCTCTTTAACTATGCTTATTTTACAGCTTTGATTGAAAATACTTTCCCCACAACTTACAAGTATGTAAGACCTAAATAGAAAGATATTCAATGCAAAGATAATATACATCAATAAATACAACTAATTTTAAAAATAGCACTCAATATAAAAGTACCAGGTGTTACTATTTACAGATTTCTCATTTAACTGATTTAATCTCTTTGCTTTTTCATATTTCTGGGATTGCTTCAAATTCATCTAGTAGTTTCAATGTATAGATTATCATGTGACAAATTAAGTGATTTTTTAAAGGTAAACTGGACTACTTGATTTCCCAGTTAAGGGCTGCAGGTACCTTCTGTTCTGAAGAAACTGTCTTGTTGAACTTGACAATTTTGTCCATTTTTGCCTGAGGAAACCTAGAAAAATATAGATCAAAGAAGTAGGATGATTACAGACAAGGGTTTGGGAATTGGCACATTGAAACTATTTCCATCAACTGTAAATATTCATCTTAAATTGCTATTGTATTATTTTTATAAAGGCCAATAAATAAATAAATAGTATGTGTGACCTCAGTTGTGTCTGACTGTTTGCAACCCCATGAACCACATCCCACCAGGCTCCTCTGCCCATGGGATTCTCCAGACAGAAATACTGGAGTGGGTTACTGTTTCCTCCTCCAGGGGATCTTCCCCATCCAGGGATCAACCCTGGTATCTCCTGAGTTGCAGGCAGATTATTTAAAGGTCAATAGGGAGTGTTTTAAAGTAAACTAGTGTCACACAAGCATCACCCATGTCTCTAAGTATATTACAACTTAATTTGACATTCAGTAACTGCTTCTCCCCACATTCTTAGGAACATTGGTTGCAGGAGAATGATGCTTTACAAAATTCCATTTAAAATGAGGATTGCTTTCATTATTAATTCATCATCAAAAAATGCAACTTTCTTTACCTTGGAAGTAGGTCCCCGTTTGCCTATTTAAAATAATGCTTGAGATAGTGTCTAAAATAAGAAGTGAAATATTAACTCTACATCTCTGAAACAAAGGAGAAAGTAGGTGAATATCACTGCTCCACAGATGAATGACCTAACTACACTATTGACAAACCATCTACACAGTGCCACCTTTCTTCCTCATTAATTATCATATAGCTATTTTTAATGGGCACTTATTTAAGAAAAAAGACTGTGTGTGCAGTTTTGCACATGTTTTTATTAACACTTTAGCAGTCTGGTAATGTAAAGCAAATCCTCCAGCACAAAACTCTACATAGAATTAGCTGGAAAATAGTGGCCAACCACTTTCTGGAGCTTTTTGGAGACAGTCTGAAGTGGATCTGAATTTTAAGAGTGTCATCAGCTCAGAATAAAGCAAGAGCCGAGAGTGTTGATGGTGGTAGCATGAGATTGTACCAGGATCTTAGTTGATGTTCTGATATGGGATATAGCAGATTGAATATGCCAATAGACCCCACAGTGACTTGAAATGACTTATTGTGGTGATGATGAAAGGATATAGAAAATGAACTCCCATCCTAATTAAACAAAACAAATACCACTCAAATATCATGGAAAATAAGATTGGGATACAGTGGTTTCATTTGAAGCAGTTATGTTATAAGGCTATTAGAAAATCTCATGAAATCTATAGCCAAGTGACACTAAATATATGTATTAAAACAAAGACTTTAGGCAAAGCAAATTAAACTATTTTTAACAAATAGGAATAACAAGAGGAATTTTTTTAAATTTTTGATGCATTCATGAACTCTATGCATTTTAGTAAATTTGATGCACAGACTATTCAAAGAACTAAAGTATATTTTAAGGACAGATGCTAGTAGCCAGTAAAGCAAATGGGTATGAAAGTTATATTTGAATGATAAAGAGGAATGAAGATAGAGTTTTACAAATACAAACTTATACATTAAATACATTCAATGTACCATGGAAACTGATGATTGCCCACATTGTGGAAGAGAACACATAAATAAAATCAAACCTTTAAAGGGTCGGGCAACATTTCCTTATTATTTAAGCAACATATATTTTTCATAAGAAGAGTCCACACACCCCCAGCCATATTTACAATTTTACTAATAAAAACTGCCCAAACTAAGATTTCTGGATATTCAGTTCAATTCAGTCTCTCAGTCGTATCTGACTCTTTGCGACCCCATGATTCGCAGCACGTCAGGCCTCCCTGTCCATCACCAACTCCCAGAGTTCACCCAAACTCACATCCATCAAGTCGGTGATGCCATCCAGCCATCTCATCCTCTGACGTTACCTTCTCCTCCTGCCCCCAATCCCTCCCAGCATCAGAGTCTTTTCCAATGAGTCAACACTTCGCATGAGGTGGCCAAAGTACTGGAGTTTCACCTTTAGTATCAGTCCTTCCAAAGAAATCCTAGGGCTGATCTCCTTCAGAATGGACTGGTTGGATCTCCTTTTAGTCCAAGGGACTCTCAAGAGTCTTCTCCAACACCACAGTTCAAAAGCATCAATTCTTCAGCACTCAGCTTTCTTCACAGTCCAACTCTCACATCCATACATGACCACTGGAAAAAACATAGCCTTGATTAGACGGACCTTAGTCGGCAAAGTAATGTCTCTGCTTTTGAATATGCTATCTAGGTTGGTTATAACTTTCCTTCAAAGGAGTAAGTGTCTTTTAACTTCATGGTTGCAGTCACCATCTGCAGTGATTTTGGAGCCCCAAAAAGTAAAGTCTGACACTGTTTCCACTGTTTCCTCATCTATTTCCCATGAAGTGATGGGACTGGATGCCATGATCTTCGTTTTCTGAATGTTAAGCTTTAAACCAACGTTTTCACTCTCCTCTTTCACTTTCATCAAGAGGCTTTTTAGTTCCTCTTCACTTTCTGCTGTAAAGGTGGTATCATCTTCATATCTGAGGTTATTGATATTTCTCCTAGCTATCTTGATTCCAGCTTGTGCTTTTTCCAGCCCAACGTTTCTCATGATGTACTCTGCTGCTGCTGCTGCTGCTGCTGCTGCTACGTCACTTCAGTCATGTCCAACTCTATGAGACCCCAGAGATGGCAGTCCACCAAGGCTCTCTTGTCCCTGGGATTCTCCAGGCAAAAACACTGGAGTAGGTTGCTATTTCCTTCTCCAATGCATCAAAGTGAAAAGTGAAAGAGAAGTCGCTCAGTCGTGTCCGACTCTGAGCTGCCTCATGGACTGCAGACTATCAGGCTCCTCTGCCCATGGGATTTTCCAGGCAAGAGTACTGGAGTGGCCTGCCATCGCCTTCTCTGCATATAAGTTAAATAAGCGGGGTGACAATATACAGCCTTGACGTACTCCTTTTCCTATTTGGAATCAGTCTGTTGTTCCATGTCCAGTTCTAACTGTTGCTTCCTGATCTTCATATAGGTTTCTCAAGAGGCAGGTCAGGTGGTCTGGTATTCCCATCTCTTTCAGAATTTTCCACAGTTTATTGTGATCCACACAGTCAAAAGTTTTGGCACAGTCAATAAAGTAGAAATAGATGTTTTTCTGGATATTACACTCATAGAAATCTGGAGACTAACCAGTGTACCTAAATAATAGTATTATGAAATATCATTGATGGTTGAATGGCATCACCGATTCAATGGACGTGGTTTGGGGAGGACTCCAGAAATTGGTGATGGACAGGGAGGTCTGGTGTGCTGTGGTTCATGGGGTCACCAAGAGTTGGACACGACTGAGCGGCTGAACTGAACTGTACAACCAGATGCCTCAAATATTGTTTTCCACAAACACAGAAAAATTGAAAACTTAGTTAAATCCAAGCTACAGATGCTAAGACAAATTCTGCTTGGGAATTTTTAATTAAATTGAAATTTCTATGCTGCTTCTGCTAAGTCACTTTGGTCGTGTCCGACTCTGTGTGACCCCATAGACGGCAGCCTGCCAGGCTCCCCCATCCCTGGGATTCTCTAGGCAAGAACACTGGCGTGGGTTGCCATTTCCTTCTCCAACGCATGAAAGTGAAAAGTGAAAGGGAAGTTGCTCAGTTGTGTCCGACTCTTCGCAACCCCATGGGCTGCAGCCCACCAGGCTCCTCTGTCCATGGGATTTTCCAGGCAAGAGTACTGGAGTTGGGTGCCATTGCCTTCTCCGGAAGTTTCCGTGACATAAATCTTAATAAACCTAAGATAACAAGCTTAGTTCTGTGGCCAAAGGCCAATGTTTTTAGGTTTCTTAAATAACCAGCTTTGCCTGAGACAACTCATTATTGAAAATTTGAATTACTGAGTTTGAGTTATTGGTTAACTAGATTAAAGTTTCCGTGACATAAATCTTAATAAACCTAAGATAACAAGCTTAGTTCTGTGGCCAAAGGCCAATGTTTTTAGGTTTCTTAAATAACCAGCTTTGCCTGAGACAACTCATTATTGAAAATTTGAATTACTGAGTTTGAGTTATTGGTTAACTAGATTGTCGTTTAGTTGCTAAATCATGTCTGACCCTTTGGAGACCTCAAGGGCTGTAGCCTGCCAGGTTCCTCCGTTTATGGGATTTCCTACACAAGAATACAGCAGTGGATTGCCATTTCCTTCTCTGGTGATCTTCCTGACCCAGGAATCGAACCCACAGCTCCTATATTGACAGGTGGATTCTTTACCACTGAGATACCAGGGAAGTCCTGTTGACTTGGTAACTTTGTATAAATTACATTTCCTCTTGATAGTCTTCTCCTCCTAATCTGTAGAAATAGAATTAAAAAGCAAACAAACGTGTAATTTACAGGATGGCTACCAAATCAATAAGCAAATGGGTTCAAGTAAGTTAGTAATGTTTTAAATATTACACTAATTATGTTTCTTTTTCTTTTGTGTTACATTAATTTGCTAGAGCTGTCCTAATAAAATGCTGCAGACTAGGTGGCTTAAACAATAGAAATTTATCTCTCATGGTTCTGGAGGCTGGAAGTCCAAGATCAAGGTGTTAGCAAGTTTTGTTTCTTCTGAGGTCTCTCTCTTTGGCTTGCAGATGGCCACCTTCTGCTGTGTCCTCATGTAGTTGTTCCTCTATGCATGTGTATCCCTGGTGTATCCCTGATGATCTTAAAAGGTCATCAGTCATTGGATTAGGGCCCCACGCTATGACCTCATTTAATATCAAGTACCTTCACTCCAGTACTATTGCCTGGAAAATCCCATGAACAGGGGAGCCTGGTAGGCTATAGTCCATGGGGTCGAACCAGGCTTTCTCTCTTCTCAGACATTTGGGAAAATTAAGCAACCCATCCTCTTACAGTTAAGTGGGAACTTGTGACTTGTTTTGGCCCATTGATTATATTACTATGTGAGCATTTTAACTCATGGTGTGGTACTCTCCCGTGCTCTCTTCCCCTGCTTGCAGTGATTGTGATCTCGAGTTGATGTGTGAGTGCTTTAACACTGAGGCAGCCTGGATGGCTGAGTCTCCACATAAAGGACATCTGCCCTTTGTGGTTACTCAGTACAGCAGCAGACTTGCATGCATAAGAAATAAAGTCTTGGTGTTGTTAAACCACTGTGGCAGGAACATCCTAAAGTGAGTCCTAATGAGTCACATGCTTGTATAATCCCTTTTGCTTGAGCACAGGTAGAACTTGTGACTTGCTTCTTACTGCTTAGAATATGGCAAAGGTGACGGGACAATCAATCCTTTGAATAGGGTATGCTATGTGACAAAACAATGGGACTATGTAATAATATAGACGTCTTTGCCTCAATAGACCACAGTGGAGACTCTCTTTCAGGCCTGGAAGATGGAAGCTGATAGGATATGAACCGCCCAAGGAAATGACACTGTGGTAAGAAGCTCTGCCATGCTAAGTTGCTGCAGTCGTGTCCAACTCTGTGTGATCCTACGGACTGTAGCCCACCAGGTTCCTCTGTCCACAGAATTCTCCAGGCAAGAATACTGACGTAGATTGTCATTCCCTTCTCCAGGGGATCTTCCTGACCCAGGGATTGTACCGGTGTGTCTTACGTCTAACCTGCATTGGCAGGCAAGTTCTTTACTATTAGCACCTAGTAGGAAGCCCAATAACCAGAGTTTCTGGTAAGAAACTCTAAGAGGCCTCTAAGTCCTAAGAGTATTTCCTAGCTAATACCTAGCAGAAAAACTGAACCCTCGGTGTTGTCTTAGGAACTAAACTGTGCTAACAACCATATGAACTTGGGAGATTCCCCAACCTCTCGAAAGGAATTCAGCCTGGTCAACATCTTGTTTACAGCCTTGTGAGATCCTGGACAAAAGTCTCTGGTAAACTATACTCATACTTCTGATTCCGTTAAACTGTGGGATAATAAAAGTATGTTGTTTTATGCTATTGAGTTGGTAGTAAACTGTAAGCAGTGGAAGAAAACTGATCTAATCACTGAGACTTCGAGGTTGTTTGTCGTCACAGCATAAATCTAGCCTATCCTGACTGATATTAGAGTGACTGGTAAAGTGGAAATAATAGGGCCTGATTGCTAACACAACTAGGTAGATAATCAGTTAAACAATTATAACACAACATGAGTACCAAAGAACAGACTGACAACATTCAGAATCAAGGTGTGCTAATGCATTTCTCACTTACATTTTTGTCCTTTGAATAATGTGAAGAAGACATACTTTTTAAATTTCAATATGTCACAAATTTTAGAGAGTTATCAAAAACACAAGATTTTAGAAATAGGATATGAAGATAAATATAAAGGATAAATTTAACAAATAGCCCACCAGGCTCCTTTGTCCATGGGATTCTCCAGGCAAGAATATTGAAGTGGATTGCCATGCCCTCATCCAGGAGATCTCCCCAATCCAGAGGCTGAACCCAAGTCTCTTATGTTTCCAGCATTGGCAGGCAGGTTCTTTACCACTAGAGCTACCTGGGAAGCCAAACAAAATGAAATAAAAGGTAGGGCCTTTGTTAAGAAGTCAAGTCTTGACTTTTTCAGTAACTACAACTGCATGACTTGCATACCATGATTTCAACTGATGCTTCTCCAATCTAACTTAAAAGGAACATAAACTGAAGCAAACATCTTTCATTCGGAGAATATGTGGCCACATTTAATCTGGTGTCATCTTCTTTTCCCTTTTCAGCATTGTTATAAGAAACATGTATTAAGAGTTGTGCTGGCTCTGTACAAAATAAATAATAGACACAATCCTTACATGGGAAGTTTAACATCTAAGATATTCACATGCACTCATAAAAAAAGGAGAGAGTTAAATATGCAATAGTTAAATACAAAATTCTGAGACATACAAAGAACTAAATCCTCTAATGTCTAGAAAAAGTTTGGCTAATGAGTCACAAAATGAAAGCTTAAAGTATGGCAAATTATAAAGAGACTCCGATAAGAGTCTGTGTTGGTTTGCGAGTTTAAGCACTAAATAAAACATCGGGGACAACTGTAGCTCCTTAAAACTGGCAGAATCCCAACGGAAATGATAAAGTAAAATATCATTATACTGAAGAACAAAAGTTCTCCAGTTTTTAGAACTGTGGAACATTAGTAAATACACTTAATAAATAACATGTCTCTTGTACATCTTATCACTGTATTTCATAGGAGAGCTTGCAAAATCTATGTGTATAAGTTTAATAATTGGGCACATTTTCTGCTATCCAGGAGAATATAAACAGAGATATGATAGAAAGCATGGTACTGTCTCTTCCAGTCTTTGATTTATCTGAATAATTTTTTTTCTGAAAGATTTTTAACACTTTGGATAATTTTTTTCTGAAAGATTTTTTAACACCTTATCCCAAAATGTTAAAGTGGCCTTTTTTTCTCTCCTTTGACATTTGACTGCAACAGATGCACTGAATTTTGTACTAAGGATACTGTAAAATGAGCAAGCCAAAGGGAGAAGTTGTCCCTGTGAGTTATGCTGTGGTAGCTCACTTGGGCGGGTGGTATGTAGACTTCAGCATTTTCAGTGGAACGGTGTCCAGTAAATATATGAGCCTTGTACCACCTCTATATATTTCACAAAGTAAGATGGAATGGAACTGACAAGTGCAACTAACTACTCACTTTAAGTAGTTTCAGTTCTAGGGAAGCAAAACAAAACCATGAAAAATGTTTTCTGTGTTTTTCTTATTACACAGCATAGGGAGTTTTGTTTTTTTTAATTACAAATATTACCATTTACTATTTTGGTTATTCAGGGTATTCAGTTTCAATGAAAATAATTAATAGTAGATATGCATTTGCTCCCCAAGGCTGGGAACTGAAATTTTTAATGGAGACATTACTTTGCCAACAAAGGTCCATCTAGTCAAAGCTATGGTTTTCCCAGTAATCATATATGGATGTGAGAGTTGGACTATAAGGAAAGCTGAGTGCTGAAGAATTGATGCTTTTAAACTGTGGTGTTAGAGAAGACTCTTGAGAGTCCGTTGAACTGTAAAGAGATCCAACCAGTCTATCCTAAAGGAAATCAGTCCTGAATATTCACTGGAAAGACTGATGCTAAAGCTGAAACTCCAATACTTTGGTTACCTGATGCGAAGAACAGACTCATTTGAAAAGACCACGATGCTAGGAAAGATTGAGGGCAGGAGGATAAGGGAATGACAGAGGATGAGATGATTGGATGGCATCACTGACTCCGTGGACATGAGTTCGAGTAAACTCTGGGAGTNCCTAAAGGAAATCAGTCCTGAATATTCACTGGAAAGACTGATGCTAAAGCTGAAACTCCAATACTTTGGTTACCTGATGCGAAGAACAGACTCATTTGAAAAGACCAAGATGCTAGGAAAGATTGAGGGCAGGAGGATAAGGGAATGACAGAGGATGAGATGATTGGATGGCATCACTGACTCCGTGGACATGAGTTCGAGTAAACTCTGGGAGTTGGTGATGGACAGGGAGGCCTGGCATGCTGCGGTCCATGGGGTCTCAAAGAATCAGTCATGACTGAATGACTGAATTTAACTGAACTGAACAGTCATATTCTGTTTTTAATAATTGGTTGTATCACCAAAGAGTTAAATAAAAGATGAAACATCCTTCAAAGGAGCACAAATGGAATTAATATCCCAATTAGGTAATTACAATCCACCAGCCTAAAATATCTTCGGTCTTTCCCTTTTCAATAGCAGATTATTGTACAATGTAGCTCTGTCATATTTAAAGCCTAGTTTCTTATGCTACACACAAGAGTGCTTTTCAAGTTTGGGTTAAAAATCATCTCTTCTGATGTATAGAGTGGCTAGTTCTGACTTTGGAAATTTCCTGGCATGATATAACAAATGAACTGATTTTTCTCAGTGTTCTTGCTGTGTGCTTGCATTCCAAGTCTCTCTAGTCATGTCCAACTCATTGCAGCCCTATGGACTTTAGCCCACCAGGCTCCTCTCTCCATGGAATTCTCCAGGTAAGAATACTGGAGTCGGTTGTCATGCCCTCCTCCAGGGCATGTATCTTCCCAACCCAGGGATCAAACCCATGTCTCCTGCATTGCAGGTGGACTCATTACCACTGGGCTACTGAAAAAGCCCCCGAGTGTTCTTTTGCACCCACCTAATTTAAGGATTCAATAATATGAATATTTTATATGATACAATATAACATACTAGATACTTTACTGAAAAGAGAGAATCAATGTTAAGAGGATGAATTTAGGAATCAGACTGCCTTGATTCAAGTCTTGGTAACAGCATTTGTTAACTGCATGACTTCAGGAAAGTTACTTAAACTTTCGATATTTCAGGTTTTCTCCAAGATAGTAATAGTTTCCACCTTATTGTACATAATAATAATAGTTAATACTTGTGAACATTTAATACGAACATAGTACACCTGAATACTTTACATGTACATTGAATCTCTGCATGTATAGGCCACATGGAATAGCTTCTGACATAAACTGAGCACTCAATAGACGCTAAGTATAATAATTATTAGTAGTAGTATGAATAGAAATCCTAGTAGTAGAAACAGACAGGGTAGAGTTCTTATCTCCTTTTGCTAACTCCATTTGTTGTTACAGATTTCAAATCCAGCTCTTTATCTAAAGGGCATTTCAAAAGTTCTATTCAGTTCTTTTTTTTTTTTTTTTTTTGTATTTATTTATTTTTTTACACGAACTCCCAAACATGAACCCCCCTNAGTAGTATGAATAGAAATCCTAGTAGTAGAAACAGACAGGGTAGAGTTCTTATCTCCTTTTGCTAACTCCATTTGTTGTTACAGATTTCAAATCCAGCTCTTTATCTAAAGGGCATTTCAAAAGTTCTATTCAGTTCTTTTTTTTTTTTTTTTTTTTGTATTTATTTATTTTTTTACACGAACTCCCAAACATGAACCCCCCTCCCACCTCCCACCCCACATCATCCCTCCAGAGAATATGCTATGAGTATATATGAAGGATGATGAAATTTTACATTTTGTCATCCATATTCTAAAACTGTCTTAAAATACAAAGTGTGTTGGCATAGCATAAATTTCAGCTAGATGAGTACAGAATAACAGAGTATGAAGAAAATATGGGTTATAATACCAGTTTCTCAAATTAATAGAGCCTTATTGCTATTCTGAACACATGTTGTCCACTTTGTTTTACTCAATTAAAAATACTGCATTTGTGAAGCAAGAATAAGGCTGGTTGTAGGAATGAAAAATGGAAAAGTTAGGGTGCTTATTTCCATATGTTCCTCACAACTCCTTCATTTTAGCCAAAAATGCCCCATACTTTTCAAATGAAAACAGAGTGAAAAGTAACACCCCCCCACACACACATGTGTGCAATCTCACATGTGTGCACATGCCCTCCCTCATTCATATACTCTCTAGAAAGAAAATGTCCTGGAATAAAATTCTCATCCCAATCCCAACCCAAATTTAAAATTATTAAAAAATATTAGTAATCACAATTTTGCTATCTACTATGAAGATAATGTCAATACTTTGTTGTTCTTGCATATTTTAAAATGTCAAACACATGCTCCTTGTTAAAAAATAATAATAATAAATCAAACAGTTGAGTGTGATATAAAGTAATGGTCTTAGTCCCCTATTCTACTCTTCTGAAGGAATCATTATTCACAGATTGGTTTATAGTCTTGCAGGTATCTATGATTTGCTTTTTTCTCTTGACAACATATTATGACTATCCTTTCATAACAGTTTTGATAGATTCCTTTTAATAAATATTTGAGTGTTTCTTACACTTTAAGAAAAAAAAAAACAAAATCTGGAGTGTACATTAGAGAGGGTGATCAAGAAAGCAAGAGTATATGAACAGAGGCCTGAATAAATGTGCCAATATGCTCTTTCAGGGAATGGATTTATTATTAGGACACTTAAGTTGGTTCAATCTTTCCACTATGTCAAGAAATATAATGGACTTAAGTAACTGCTGCATTCTTGTGTGAGCTTATTTCAGCATAAAGAGCTCTAAAAGTGAAACAGATGAACATTTAAAATGTTAATAACTATTTCCAAATTGCCTTCTAACCTAGTTTACCAACATGCCCTAACACATCAACCCTGTGTGTTCCTATTGCCTCCAACTCTTGCCAACCCTTCAGATTGTCACACTTTCTTAATGTTCCAAATCTAACTGATGAGGTAGACAAAAAATCATAACATTTATTGTATCATCTTACATTTTAAAGTGTGTAAAGAATAAGCAGAGAAAAAGTCAAAAAGTGTTGGGGAGTGGGGAGCTGCCACTTTCTTTACATAAAGCAGTTGAGAAAGGTCTCTCTGAGAGTGTGACATTTAATCAGACTCCAAGAGGGAGTGAAAGAGTGAACCACATAGGGACAGGCCTTCCAAGCAGAAAAACAGCAAGTGACACAGGATCCTGCTAAGTGTGACAAAGAGGCCAAAGGCCAAGTCAATGAGTGAAAGGTAATGGTAGCAGATGAGATCAGAAAGGTGACAGGTATCAAACCAGCTAGTGCTTTGTAGGCTGCTAAGTGAGAAGCCACTGGGAGATTTTCAACAGAGTATCTGGTTTAATTTTAAGGAATCATTCTTCCTGTACTACAGCAAATAGACTATAGAGGATGAGACCAAAGGCTAAAGCAGGGAGAATGTCTATAAGGATCTCACAGCAGACCAAGAGATAAAGAGTTTCTCAGCATTTTGACATACTTATCATTTACTTTCTTTAAAACTATAAAGACAAAATTATGTACATCTTCTTTCTGAAGTTAGGTTAAAATCTTTGTTTGTAATTAGATTTCTTCTTATGTGTAATTTATGTTATTTTATTTTTATATTAATTGATTTATATTTATTGAGATATAATTAACATATAACATGTTTAAATTTAAGGTATAGAGCATATTGATTTGATACATTTATACAATATGATTATTACCCTACATTTGCTAACATCTCTACCACTTCCCACAATTACCATTTCTTTTTTGTGAAGAGTACATTCACCATCTAGTGTCTTAAAGCATTGTTGACTATGATCACTATGCTATGTATTAGATCTCCAGAACTTACTCATCTTCTAGTTGCAGATTTGTAACCTGTAACATGTTCCCACTTTCCCCTCCTCCCAGCTGGTAACCATGATTCTACTTTAGTCTCTATGAGTTTGGTTTTTTCAGATTCCACATATAAGTGATATCAGATAGTACTGGACTTTCTCTGTCTGTCTTGTCTCTCTGATACCATCCAAATCTATACATGCTGTCACAGAGGGGAGGACTTCTTTCTTTCTCATGGTTGAATAATATTCCTTGTATGTATAATACTACATTTTCTTCATCAGCTCACCTTTTGACAGATACTTTTGTGGTTTCCATATCTTGGTTTTTGTGAATAATGCTGTGATAAATATGGGAATGCACAGAACTCTCCAATATCCTATTTTCATTTTCTTTGGATATATACCCAGAAGAGAAATTGTTGGATGGTATAGAGTTCTATTTTTCATTTTTAATTGTTTTCCATTGTGGCTGAACAAATGTACATTTACACCAACCGTGAACGAGGGTTCTCTTTTCTCCACATCCTCACCAACATTTGTTATCTGTTCTTTTCTTGATTGTAGCCCTAAAAGCTGTGAGGTGACATCTCATTCTCGTTTTGATTTGTGTAAATAATGTTGAACAACTTTTCATGTAACTGAATTGACTGTTTGGATGGTTCATTTGGAAAAAATGCCTGCAGTTTCTCTGTCCATTTAACTGGATTATTTGGTGTTTCTATTAACAAGTTGTATTAGTTCCTTGTATATTTTAGATTTTAACCCCTATCTAGGAGCCTGGTAGGCTGCAGTCCATGGGGTCGCTAGGAGTCGGACACTACTGAGCAACTTCACTTTCACTTTTGACTTTCGTGCATTGGAGAAGGAAATGACAACCCACTCCAGTGTTCTTGCCTGGAGAATCCCAGGGACAGTGGAGCCTGGTGGGCTGCCATCTATGGGGTCACACAGAGTTGGACACGACTGATGTGACTTAGCAGCAGCAGCAGCAGTCTATGATTTGCAAATACTTTATCTCATCTTGTAGGAAGAATTAATATTGTTAAAAATGCCCATATCACGAAAAGCCATTTATAGATTCAATGCAATCCCTATCAAAATTCCAATTGTATTTTACACAGAAATAGAAAATACGATCCTAAAATTTGTATGGAGTCTCAAACAACCTTGAATAGCCAAAGTAATCTTAAGCAAGAAAAATAAAGTCAGAGGCATCAAACTTTCTGATTTCAAACTATAAAGCAAAGATATAGTAATTAAAACAGCATGGTGCTGGAATCAAAATAAACACATAGAACAAAGGAACAGAGTTGAGAGCTAGAAATATCCTCCACATAAATGGTTAGCTCATATTTGACAAGGGAGCCAAGAACACTCAATGAGGAAAGAAGATTTCCTTAATAAATGATGTTGGGGAAACTGGATAATTGCATGCAGATAAATAAAACTGGACCCTATCTTACACTATTCACAAATATTAACTTGAATTGACTCTTAAATATAAGATCTGACACTTAGAAGAAAACATAGAGACACATCTCTTTGACATTGATCTTCACAGTTATTTTTTGGATGTGACACCAAAAGCACAAACAAGAAAAGAAAAAAAATCAAGTGAGACTACACTTGTGAACTAAAAACCTGCACATCAGAAGAAACAATAAAATCTTCAATTTACTTTAGAATAAAAGATAAAATAGGATTTCTTTCTTTTTCTCCAACATTCACCTATGTTTTTCCAAAGATTTGTTTCAGTGTTTTATAGTTAGGCCTTTTATTCACCAAGAACTCTTTTATAAATGATAAATTAGAGATTCAGCTTAGGCATCTTTTTGTTCAAATGCTTTTATTCTAAAATCCTTTTTACTTAAAAATGTTGTATTCACTGGTAAAAGATGCCCTATTCCCATATGTGCTTGAATATATTTTTGGGTCACAAATTCATTGTTCTGTCTCTTGATCTTTGTGCAGTATAATACTACTCTAATTACTGCTAGTTTTAATATATTTAATAATTTTAAAATTATATATAGTAAAACTATTCTCTCACATTAGCTCCAACTAGCTACCTTCTATTAAGCTGTTTATGATAATTAATTTTTTCTACCATTATAAACTGGAAAGGCAGAAAATAATTGCCAGAGAAAATTATACCTTTGAAGTGTCACTTATGCTTCATAGTTATTTCATGGCTATCACAACAACACTGCCCTCCCCACCCACCCCCAAANTCTCTCACATTAGCTCCAACTAGCTACCTTCTATTAAGCTGTTTATGATAATTAATTTTTTCTACCATTATAAACTGGAAAGGCAGAAAATAATTGCCAGAGAAAATTATACCTTTGAAGTGTCACTTATGCTTCATAGTTATTTCATGGCTATCACAACAACACTGCCCTCCCCACCCACCCCCAAAGCAGAGACCTTCTTCCAATTCATATTCTCTGTTTCCTCATTCTCTATTTATGAACTTTTATTGTTCTCTGCTAGAGTGTTTACTTCCTTACAGCTCTGTTATATCCAGTTGTTTGTGCATCCAAATATTCAGACTGACAGCATCTAGAGGACAAATGCAACAAGCAAGAATGAAACAGCTCAGGTATTTGTTGTCATTTGAAGATAAAAGATTTTAATTTTGATGAAGCCCAGTTTATCTTTTTTTTTGCTATTCATATTTTGTTGTCTTAAATACAAATTCATTGCCAAATATAAAGTCATCCAGAATAACCAATATAGTTCTTCCAAGACTTGTATAAATTTGGCTCTAGTTATTAGGTCTTGTCTTGAAAATTTTGAGTTACTTTTTGTATATGGAATGATAAGCATCCAGTTTCATTTTTTGTGTGTGGTGATATCCAGTTTCCTATATCATTGTTGAAAACACAGTTCTTTCCGCATTAAATGGTCTTAGTCTCCTTATCAAAAATCAGTAGGCCATAAATATATGGATTTATTTTTCTACTCTCAAGTTCATTCCATATTTACCCATATGTCTATCCTTTATGCAAAGTTCATAATGTCTCAATCACTGCTGCTTTGTAGTAATTTTTGAAACTGGTTAATGTGAGTATTCCAATTTTGTATTTCGTTTTCAAAGTTGTTTTGCTTATTCTGAATCACTTGCAATTTCATATGAATTTTAGCAACAGTTGCCAATTATTAAAAAAAAAATAGCTAAAATTCTACAGGGATTGTGATGAACCTATAGATCAATTTGGGGAGTATTGCCATCTCAACAATATTTAATCTTCCAATCCATGAACATGGGATGTTTTTCCATTCACATAAATCTTCTTTTGTTTCTTTCCACAAAGCCTTGCAGTTTTCAGAGTGTAAAAGTTGTACTTCTTTTGTTATATGTATATACTATATATATCTTTATGAATTTTATTCTTTTTTAAATTTTTTATTTTTACGTTATTTTGCTTTACAATACTGTATTGGCTCTGCCATACATCGACATGAATCCGCCACGGGTGTACATGAGTTCCTAATCACGAACCCCCCTCCCAATTTTGATGCAATTATAAATGAAAATGTTTTCTTAATTTTAGTTCCAAATTATTCATCAGAAATATTCAGAAATACAATTGATTTTACATTTATTCATCCCATATCCTAACAATTTGCCAAACTCGTTAAAAATTAACAGAGTCGGACACGACTGAGCGACTTCCCTTTCACTTTTCACTTTCCTGCATTGGAGAAGGAAATAGCAACCCGGTCCAGTGTTCTTGTCTGGAGAATCCCAGGGATGGGGGAGCCTGGTGGGCTACCATCTCTGGGGTAGCATAGAGTCAGACACGACTGAAGTGACTTCGCAGCAGAGGTGGATTCTTTAGAATTAGCTATTAATTTAGATCATATAATCTGTGAATACTAATAGTTCTTTTCTCATTTTCAACATGTATGCTTTTTATTTTCTTTCTTTTGCCTAATTACCCTGGATAGAACCTTTAACACAATGTTTAATAGAAAGGAGAATGAACATTGTTTTCTTTTTATTAATCTTTTAGGAGGAAAAAACGTTCAGTCTTTCACTATTATGCAGGATGTTTGCTATGGTTTTATACCTACCTTTCATCAGGTTAAGGAATTCCCTTATCTTTCTTGTTTTTTGAATATTTTTATCACAAAAGAGTGTCTGATTTTTTCAAATGCTTTCTCTGCATTCTATGTTCTATTAAAATAAACTCATTTTTTATTCTATTGATATGGTATATTATTATACTGATTATCAGATATTAACCTTAGCTTACATTCCTGAGAGAAATCTCACTTCATCATGGTGTAACATTTTTTTATGTTGCTGATTTGGCTTTCAAGTATTTTGTTGAGGATTTTTGCTTTCATGTTCAGAAGATATATTAGTCTATCATTTTCTGTTCTTATGGAGTACTTGTCTGATTTTGGTATAAGAGTAATATTGGCCTCTTAGAGAGAGATGGAAAGTGTTCTCTCCTGTTTTGTGAAAAGCTTATGAAGCATGAAATAATTATTCTTTAGATCGTTGGTATAATCCACGTGTGCAGCCATCTGGGCCTGGAGTTTTCTTTGTGATGAAATTTTTGATCATCACATCTATTTCCTTACTTAGTATAAATAAGTTCAAGTATTTTATTTCTTTTTGAGTCAGTTTCAGTAGTTTGTGTGTTTTTAGGAATTTGGCCAGTTCATTTAATTTATCAAATGTATTAGCATACAATTTATAGTATCTCATGATTATTTTTCCCTATAAAGGCATTAGTAATGCTCCCTCCCCTTGGAGAAGGAAATGGCAGCCCACTTCAGTATTCTTGCCTGGGAAATCCCATAGACAGAGGAGACTGGTAGACTGCAATCCATGGGATCACAAAAGAGTCTAACACGACTTTAATGCCTACACCACCACCACCAGTGTTCCTTCCTTCACTTCTGATTCTAATAATTTGAGTCTTATCACTTCTTGGTCAGTCTAAATAAAGACTTGCCAATGTTTGCAATTTTAAAAAAAAACATTTTTTCTATTTTTTTAATTTTTGATTTTATTATTAATAACTTCCACAGCAATAATTTTTATTTTCTTCCTCCTGCTTACTTTACATTTAGTGTCCTCTTCTTTTTTCAGTGATTTAATGTGGAAAATAACTTTATTGATTTGAGATCACTTTTTAAAAATTGTAGTCAGTCACGGTATAAATTTATCACTAATCACTAATTTAGGTATATTCCATATATTTTGGTATATTGTCTCTTTGTTTTCACTCCTCAAAATATTTTCTGCTGCTGCTAAGTCGCTTCAGTCATGTTCAACTCTGTGCGACCCCACAGACTGCAGCCCATTGGGCTCCTCCATCCCTGGGATTCTCCAGGCAAGAACACTGGAGTGGGTTGCCATTTCCTTCTCCAATGCATGAAAGTGAAAAGTGAAAGTGAAGTCTCTCAGTCGTGTCTGACTCAGCGACCCCATGGACTGCAGCCTACCAGGCTCCTCCATCCATGGGAGTTTCCAGGCAAGAGTACTGGAGTGAGATGCCATTGGCTTCTCCATCAAAATATTTTCTAACTTCTCTTTTTTAATTTCTTCTTGGACCCTTTGGTCATTTAGGACTGTGTTGTTAAATCTCCACATGAATTTGAGCTTCTTAAATTCCTTTGTGTTATTTCTATTTTTGTTCCATTATAGTCAGAAAACTTACTTTATGTTATTTATATTCTTTTAAATTTATTTTATCTTTGTGGCCTCACATATTATCTATCAGAAAGACTGTTCCTCGTGCTCTTGAGAAGAATATGTTTTGCTTTTGTTGAGCGGAGTTTTCTGCAGATGCCTTTTAAGTCTAGTTTGCTTTAATATTTACTCAAGTATTCTATTTTCTTATTGATCTTCTGCCTATTTGGTCTATCCATTATGAATAATGGGATATTAAATCTCTGACTATTAGTGTTACATTGCCTATTTTCCCCTTTATTTCTATCTTTTTCTCTTTCATCATATTTTGTATTCTGCTGTTAGGCAGATACATGTGATAATTTTCATATCATCTTGATGGATTGATCCTTTTATCATTATAAATGTCCCCATTTGTGCCTAGTAATATTTTTTATTTAAAGTTTATCTTGTCTATGGTTAGTATAGCCACTCCAATTTTCTAACAGTTGATGTTTGCATACTATACCCATTTTCATAGTTTACTTTTGCAAACAGTTTTTACTTTGGACTGTAAAATATGTGTTCTGTAGACAAAATTAAGCTGAACTTTTGTGTCCTATCTGACAATATCTGAATTATGATTAGAATCTATTTATATTTAATGTTAAGTGAAAGTGAAAGTCACTCAGTCATGTTCCACTTTTTGCGACCCCATGAACTATACAATCCTCAGAATACTGGAGTGGGTAGCCTTTCCCTTCTACAGGGAATTTTCCCAAGCCAGGGATCAAACCCAGGTCTCCTGCATTGCAGGAGGATTCTTTACTAGCTGAGCCCCAAGGGGAGCTATGGTTTTTCCAGTAGTCATGTATGGATGTGAGAGTTAGACTATAAAGAAAACTGAGCACCTAAGAATTGATGCTTTTGAACTGTGGTGTTGGAGAAGACTCTTGAGAGTCCCTTAGACAGCAAGGAGATCAAACCAGTCCAAGCTAAAGGAAATCAGTCCTGAATATTCGTTGGGAGCACTGATGCTGAAGCTGAAACTTCAATACTTTGGCCACCTGATGCAAAGAACTGTCTCATTAGAAAAGACCCTGTTTCTGGGAAAGTGAAGGCAGGAGAAGGGGATGACAGAGGATGAGATGGTTGGATGGTCACAGACTCAATGGACATGAGTTTGAGCAAACTCTGGGAGTTGGTGATGGACAGGGAGGCCTGGCATCTTGCAGCCCATGGCATCACAAAGGGTTGGACATGACTTAGCAACTGAACTGAAAACTGAATATTTAATGTTATTGTTACCAATATAGATAAATTTAAATTTGTCGTTTTACTTTTTTTGTTTTCTATATCACTATCTGCCCTTTATTTTTCCTTTACTACATTTTTTTTTTTTGCATTAAGTAAATATTCTCTAATGGAGTGGTTGATGTAAGCCTTACCATATACATAGTAATTTGTAAGAAACTTCTTCATATTGCACAAACAATTTCAGTGAGATATGGAAACATTATTCCTATATAGTCCAATTCTCTGCTTACTTTTTTGTGGTATTATTCTCCTACATATTACATCTATAATTGCTACAAATCCAAGAATGCATTATAAAAATTATTTTATATAACATACATTTTAAAGAAGCTAAAATGTGAAAAAAATGTTTTTATAACATTTGTATATTAAACTTCTCATCATTTCTGAATCATTTATTCTTGTTGATTGAAGTTTCCATCTGTAGTCATTTTATTGACCCAATACAGCTTTTCATCTACCCACGTTTTTGTGCTATCATAGGCAACTATAATATAGTTAACACTTAAAAACGTGAGTTTTGTTTTCTCACTATCATTTGTCAGTCTTTTCATTTATTATAATTAATTCAAGTTTCCATCTGCAGTCATTATATTAACCCAATATAGCTTTGTATCTATCCACCTGTTCTGTGATGTTATTGTCAAATATATTCAGTTCAGTTCAGTCGCTCAGCTGTGTTCAACTCGTTGCGACCCCACAGATCGCAGCACAACAGGCCTCCCTGTCCATTACCAACTCCTGGAGTCCACCCAAATCCATGTCCATTGAGTTGGTGATGCCATCCAACCGTCTCATCCTCTGTCGTCCCCTTCTGCTCCTGCCCTCAATCTTTCCCAGCATTGGGGTCTTTTCAAATGAGTCAGCTCTTTGCATCAGGTGGCCAAAATATTGGAGTTTCAGCTTCAACATCAGTCCTTCCAATGAACACCCAGGACTGATTTCCTTTAGGATGGACTGGTTGGATCTCCTTGCAGTCCAAGGGACTCTTAAGTCAAATATATTACTTGCTCTTATAACAACAGGGGTTTTAACTTTGAGGGTCTACCTATGCATGGATTTTTCTCAATAAATAAAAAATTGATCTTCCATATCCATGGATGTGGAATTCACAATTGTGGAGAGCCAGCTAGAAGGAATTTGAGCATGTGAGAATTTTATTATTTACTGTGGGTCCTTAAAGTAATCCCAAAGGATATCAAGGGATATCTCCATATGTCTACATTTTATAGATATAACTCTCTCCTTCTTCGCTCCCTCTGTCTATATTAAAATACATTTATAGATATATAGGGAGAAGGTAATGACACTCCACTCCAGTACTCTTGCCTGGAAAATGACAGAGGAGCCTGGTAGGCTGCAGTCCATGGGGTCACTAAGGGTCGGACATGACTGAGCGACTTCACTTTCACTTTTCACTTTCATGCATTGGAGAAGGAAATGGCAACCCACTCCAGTGTTCTTGCCTGGAGAACCCCAGGGATAGGGGAGCCTGGTGGGATGCCATCTATGGGGTCACACAGAGTCGGACACGACTGAAGCAACTTAGCAGTAGTAGTAGCAGCAGCATAGATATATAAATAGATATACATGAGCAATTTCTTTTAAAACTTTTAAGAAAACAAAGTAAAACTATGAATTTATACTGTTCTTTATAGTTATATAGTTACTGGATTTTTATATCAGTTTGAATTACTGTCTGAAGTCACATTTAGCCTGAAAACTTCCTTTAATATTTTTTTGTAAAGTAAGTCTTCTAACCACAAATTCTCTTAGGTATTGTTTTTTTTATGTATTTTTTTATATCTAGAGATGCCTTTATTCCACTTTCATTTTTTCATTGAAATATATAGTTGATGAACAATGTTATATATTATAGAAGTACAATATAGTGAGTCTCAATATTTAAAGGTTATACTCCATTTATACTTATAAAATATTGACTATATTCTTTATTTTATATAATATATCCTTGTAGTTTATTTTATATCTAATAGTTTGTACCTATAAGTTCCCTGCTCCTTTATTGCACCATCCCCATTCCTTCTCTCCACTGGTAACTCCTAGTTGTTCTCTATATTTGTGATTCTCCCTTTTTGTTATATATGTATATATATAATTTGTTGTATTGTTTAGATTCCACATATAATTAAAAACATACAGTATTTATCTTTCTCTGTCTGCTTTATTTCACTTAGCATAATGCCTTCCAAATCCATCCATGGGGCTCCAAAAGGAAAACTTCTCTCTTGTGTATGCCCGAGTAACATTATATTGTGTACATATACCACATCTTCTTTATCTACTCGTCATTTGGCAGATATTTACATTGCTTCCATATTTTAGCAATTGTAAATAATGAAGCTATGAACATTGGGATGCATGTATCTTTTCAAATCCGTGTTTGTGCTTTTTTTTTTTTATGAACAATGTTATATATTATAGAAGTACAATATAGTGAGTCTCAATATTTAAAGGTTATACTCCATTTATACTTATAAAATATTGACTATATTCTTTATTTTATATAATATATCCTTGTAGTTTATTTTATATCTAATAGTTTGTACCTATAAGTTCCCTGCTCCTTTATTGCACCATCCCCATTCCTTCTCTCCACTGGTAACTCCTAGTTGTTCTCTATATTTGTGATTCTCCCTTTTTGTTATATATGTATATATATAATTTGTTGTATTGTTTAGATTCCACATATAATTAAAAACATACAGTATTTATCTTTCTCTGTCTGCTTTATTTCACTTAGCATAATGCCTTCCAAATCCATCCATGGGGCTCCAAAAGGAAAACTTCTCTCTTGTGTATGCCCGAGTAACATTATATTGTGTACATATACCACATCTTCTTTATCTACTCGTCATTTGGCAGATATTTACATTGCTTCCATATTTTAGCAATTGTAAATAATGAAGCTATGAACATTGGGATGCATGTATCTTTTCAAATCCGTGTTTGTGCTTTTTTTTTTTTTAGATACATAGCCAGGAGTGGAATTGCTAGATCATACAGTAGTTCTATTTTTAGTTTTTTGAGAAATCTCTGTACTGTTTTCCACAGTGGCTATACCAATTTACATTTTCACCAACAGTGTATAAGGGTTCCTTTTTCCCCACATCCTCACTAACATTTATTATTTGTGTTCTTTTTGATGGTAGTCATTTTGACAGATGTGAGGTGATATCTCATCATGGTTTTGATTTCCATTTCCCTGTTGATTAGCAGTGTTGAACATCTTTTCATATGCCTATTGGTTATCTTCATTTCCTCTTTGGAAAAACATCTATTCAGTTCTCCTGCTTATTTTTACTTGGGCCTGTTTGTTTGTTAATGTTGAGTTGTATGAGATGCTTATATATGTCGAATATTAATCTCTTATTGGTCATATCATTTGCAAATATTTTCACTCATTCAGTAGGATGTTTTTGTTTTGTTGAAGATTTCCTTATTTTTGCTTTTATATCCTTTGCTTTTGAAGACATATCAAAGATTCTGAAAAAGATTTTGAAAAAAATATTGCTGCAACTTAGGTTAAAATGTTCTTCCTTTGTTTTCTTCTAAGAGTTTTATATTACTTGGTCTTACATGTAGGTCTTTAATTCATTTTGAGTTTACTTTTGTACATAGCATAGAGAANTTCTGAAAAAGATTTTGAAAAAAATATTGCTGCAACTTAGGTTAAAATGTTCTTCCTTTGTTTTCTTCTAAGAGTTTTATATTACTTGGTCTTACATGTAGGTCTTTAATTCATTTTGAGTTTACTTTTGTACATAGCATAGAGAACGTTCTAATTTCATTCTTTTTACACCCTGCTGTCTAGTTTTCCCAACATCACTTATTGAAGAGACTGTCTTTTCTCCATTGTATATTTTTGCCTCCTTTGTTGTAGAATGACAGACCATTAGTTCATGTGTTTATTTTCTGGGCTTTCTGTACTGTTTCAGTGATTTATATGTCTGCTTTTGTGCCAATTCCAAACTGTTTTGATTACTGTAGCTTTATGGTATAGTCTAAAGTCAGGGAGTCTGATTTCTATCAGCTCTGTTCTTCTTTCTCATGATTGTTTTGGCTATTGGAGATCTTTTGAATTTCCATATAAATTTTAAAATATTTTATTCTAGTTATGTGGAAAATACCATTGGTATATTTATGGGATTGCATTAGATCTGTAGATTGCCTTCAGTAGTATGGTAATTTTAATAATATTGATTCTTCAGATCTAAGAACATGGTATATCTTTCCATCTGTTTGTGTCATTTTCAACTTCTTTTATCAGTGTCTTTCAGTTTTCCAAGTCAAAACAGTTTTGTTGTTTTGCCTCATTAGGTAGGTTTATTCCTACCTAATCATTCTTTACCCATAAGTAAAAAAGAGACCCAAGGAATTCTTTCCAGAATATTTTAGAGGGGAATAGATGAGAATATGCTAAATGGAAAAAAAAAAAAGTTTTATTTGTTGTTCTTATCTGTAAAATAGTGTAGAAGATTTAAGCAAAACCAGTTAAGAAATTTGGAATCTCCTGGAGTTTGGATATGAGTTTGAGTAAACTCTGGGAGACAGAGAAAGGTAGGGAAGTCTGGTGTGCTGCTGCTATTCATGGGGTCACAAAGAGTCAGACATGACTGAATGACTGAAAAACAACAAATTAAGAAGCAATTGCTTAATACCTATATAGTCAAACGATAATTCGGAGGTAAACAATTCCAGTTCTACTCTATTTCAGTTCTATCATAAAACACTTTCTCCATGCTTATTATTGAAAAGAATGTACACATTATCAAGTAAAGAATATAACCTTTCTTTAATTGTTTTCTGTATGTGAGTATTATTTATCCAATAAGAGTCTCAGTCTCCTAAGGGAAAGGACTTTGAGATTTCTTGCTATCTCTCATGCTAGGCAACCTATAGTGCTTACTGAAATACTCAGCATATTGAAGTATTCATTAAGCACTTCTTATTCAATTGACAATTGACTGAAAGCCTGACTACTGTCTGCAATTTTACTACTGGCATTTTCTATATGTTTTCTAACTACTCTGGTGATAATACTTGATAGAGAGAGATTTCATTGTAAGTAACTATATTATCTTTTCAATTTTTCCTTGTGGTGACGGTGGTCATCCATGTCAGGCACCTATTATTAACACAACAACTATCAGTTAAAAAAATAAAACTTTAAAGGCAAAATAAATTCTTGAAAGACACTGCCTCAAAATAAGAATGGAGAAAGCAGTCCACGAGGTGTCCGCAAGACACCTTTAGATCCCCTCATACCTATTCAGTCTTCCAATCAAACACTGTAGAATGCTAACCACAAAACAGACATATTGTGATTATCTATAAACATCAGAGGATATAGCATCGAGCTGTATTGCCTCCACCAGGACTCTAAGCCATAAACTTGTAAGTACATTAGAAGCCGACACTTAAGCAGACTTTGCTGAATTGCTGGCAGCATCAACATCTGATCGATATGCATGTTCACCAGCCAAGCTGACTAGTACATCTGTTCTGTGAAGAAACATACATTCTGCCTCTAGTACAATCAGTGTAATTAAAAATTAACATGCATTAATTGTTAGAGCTGATGTAAACAGCTGATGTTCCACTTAGCACTGTCTTCTGTACATATCATTAGGCAAAGCCAAATATTGTTAAGTAAACAGGCAGCGCTTACAAAAAGGAGAGAAATAGAAAACTAATTTCAACTAAATAAACTGACACTGTATTATAAGTCAAATTAAAACCATTAACCACAGCCAGCTTAGGCTCTGGATCTTCAGAGGAAAACAATTATAAAAGTCACATTTAATTATTTGGATCTTATTTTGGTAAATGTATTTAAGCTCAGTCTGAAATAGAATCAGTGTGTGCATGATACGCTAAGATCTCAGAAGAGCTGCAAAGAACTCTAGGAAAAGTATGATTCAGGATTGATTTATGGCTAAAACATTCTGTGAAAATGCATCATTCACAGCCACTCCAGTAACCAGCTTTCTCTGGGGAGACCCAAATCTGATGTTTAATGTTAAAAAGAGTCTATTTTCTTCTGCATGCATCTGCATAACTGCCATCACTGTCAGTGGGAGTTACAGGCACACACTGAGACGAGAACATACATCTCCTGAGTTAAGTCTTGCCTGACTTTTTTTTTTTTGTAATGTTAGAGCAAAATGATTTCTCCATTTTGATTCAAAAGCAGAAAGAAAAAGGAAAAATAAAACAAACAAACAAACAAAAAAAAACTCCAACAAGCAAATCTGTCCAGGGAGGTGCCTTCCCAGCTCTTTACACATTGCCTGGGGCATTCAGCTGCTAGGGCCCCAGGCACTTCCTCCTCCCCTGAGGCCATCCTGCAAGGAACTTGCTTGTCACTCTCAAGTCCAATTTAAAAATAGTGTGAATCTGAATTTTGAGAATGATTTCTTCAGCTATTTCCAAACTCATGAAGCTTGACTGAGTTTAAAAAAAAAAAAAAAATTCCCAATAAATACAGTCTTCACAAAAAAGTGAAAACCACAGGGTGCTAGAGTCCAAAGGAGAAACTGATCTATGAAGAAATAATTAGGGAAAACATTGCCATACTACTCAGAATCAACCTTTCTTGTTTTTATCATCATGGCAAAGCCGTTAAAAAAGAGAATAAAAGCATTAAAAATCCTTTAGTATATAGGCCTGCAGTGACAAGACCTCCACTGTAACCATTCAGTGATGTGCTAGAAACAGTGCCTTTTACTCATAATTTTATTAAATTTGACTGAAAACTGATTTGGTTTATGTATTAGGGAACATATA
The DNA here is from genome assembly GCA_006410675.1 of Oreotragus oreotragus. Lineage (NCBI taxonomy): Eukaryota > Metazoa > Chordata > Mammalia > Artiodactyla > Bovidae > Oreotragus > Oreotragus oreotragus. The sequence continues at coordinate 69,345 of SJYX01003773.1, forward strand.
AAGCTGTTGAATCTACTTTTAACAAACAACATTAGATGTGTCAAGGATCACAGGAATCAAAATGAAGCCTATATAAAAGTTTAAAGTTACATAAATTTAGGCATGAATATAAAAGCTTTCATTAAGCTAGCTTATGAGCTTATGAGCTAGTTTATTCAAAACTGCCATCAACCTGCATGCTTTAAACATAAAAGTTAAAAGTTGGTAGTTATAAATATTTGGGGAATTTAAAGTAAAACTTAAAAGACATCATCCTTTTTACAAAAAGATTTGATATCTATAAAATGTTAAACCTTTAAATATCAATTTACTGTTTGAAAACAATATTTGCAAAAATTGTGGCATTTAAATGTATTTTTCTCTTTTTAAATAAAAAAATGATTAAAAATTATTAGATAAATTATTTAAGCAGAATAATTTGAAAATGATGTCCCAGTTAATTAAAAGTTCACATGTATCCAATGCATAGATTATGGATTTAAAAAAGAAAATATGCTTTCAACAGAAACTATAATAAATCTTAAGTATTTCTTTTCAAATTGCTCAGAAAATCTTAATACTCTTGCTGCTGCTAAGTCACTTCAGTCATGTCTAACTCTGTGCGACTCCATAGATGGCAGCCCGCCAGGCTCCCCTGTCCCTGGGATTCTCCAGGCAAGAACACTGGAGTGGGTTGCCATGTCCTTCTCCAATGCAGGAAAGTGAAAAGTGAAAGTGAAGGTGCTCAGTCATCCGACTCTTAGCGATCCCATGGACTGCAGCCTAACAGGCTCCTCCATCCATGGGACCTTCTGGAGTGGGGTGCCATTGCCCTCTCTGCTTAATACTCTTACCGTGCCTCAAACACATGGATATCTATCCCCAAATAGTCCCTCGTGAAGTCCTGATAGGTTGTGCAATGAGGATAAACTTGTTTTTGATCTTAAAAATTTCCTTTTAAAACATTTCTCATAGTTTTAGTATCTTAACATTATTCATGCACACATACACTCAAACTCACACAAATTAAAAAAATTCTGAAAAAAATCTGCCAAATTTTAGTTCTCCATACATGTACAGTGAGTAGACAAGAATTTGCTAAAATTGAAAATTTTAAAAGATATGTACATCTTGCCACTGTTGCTGATGCTAAGTTGCTTCAGTCATGTCTGACTCTGTGCGACACCATAAACGGCAGCCCACCAGGCTCCCCTGTCCCTGGGATTCTCCAGGCAAGAACACTGGAGTGGGTTGCCATGTCCTTCTCCAATGCAGGAAAGTGAAAAGTGAAAGTGAAGTCGCTCAGTCGTGCCCGACTCTTAGCGACTCCATGGACTGCAGCCCACCAGGCTCCTCCGTCCATGGGATTTTCCAGGCAAGAGTACTGGAGTGGAGTGCCATTGCCTTCTCTGCACATCTTAACCTTTTGTTAAAAATTGAAAAATAAAGGCAACTTCTTCATTTAAAAGGAAAGGTAAGATGAGAATATGTTGTTCATGAGAAGGACAATAATCCATTTTAATCCATTATACTCCATTTTTTCTATAACATTTTTATGAGGATATCATAAAATGGTATATTATAGTGAGCCTTAAATTCTCTGCATACTTACGATGATACATTTTCTCCAAAGATGAAAGTATGAATTTGTGTTATACCTTAAATTCTGTACAGTCTATAGGAGACTTTCAAAAATATGTAAATAACCAACAAATGTTTATCATACAAAAGAGAATAAAATATAGGAATATTAATACTTGTTATTAAAACTTCATTAATACAGGATTACATTTTTATCCATGTTTCCTGTAAAGTAGTAAACATCTTTAAAGATTGATACATTTCCTAATTGCTATCATTTCCTATGGTGTTTAATTTCACAACACCTTATCATTCTTTTTCTCTGTAGCATCAGGTCAAAATATTTGTTGTTCATATTTGATTGTGCCTTCAGGTGATGGAAGTTTCAACAAATGATATGTATAATTAATAGTAAGAACACATTCATACTCAAATTATCTATTTACATGCCTACCCACCAACAAATTTGCCAATGGGATTTGACAAACACAATGAAGAAACTGATATTCACTTTTTCTGTGTGCATATCACAATTCCCAGAGTCAGAATCACAGCTAATTAAACCTTTTTATTTCTATTTTAAGAAGTAAAACTCAGTTATCTTTGAGTTTTATCATCAGTTTGTTGTTAATGATTGCCTTTTCTTGTTATAGGATACTTCAGACATTTACTTCTTTTCTCCCTTCCTTTGTCATATTATGAAACTATAATTACAATCAAGACAATGCATTTTCTAGCTATTATTAAGGTGAAATAGCATTTCTCATGGAGAAGGCAATGGCACCCCACTCCAATACTCTTGCCTGGAAAATCCCATGGACGGAGGAGCCTGGTGGGCTGCAGTCCATGGGGTCTCGAAGAGTCGGACACGACTGAGCGACTTCACTTTCACTTTTCACTTTCCTGCATTGTAGAGGGAAATGGTAACCCACTCCAGTGTTCTTGCCTAGAGAATCCCAGGAACAGGAAGCCTGGTGGGCTGCCGTCTACGGGGTCACACAGAGTCGGCCATGACTGAAGCGACTTAGCAGCAGCAGCATTCCTCATGGTATCACTTTGAAAGTGAAAGTGAAGTCCCTCAGTAGTGTCCGACTCTTTGCAACCCCATAGACTATAGCTTACCAGGGTCCTCTGTCCATGGGATTTTCCAGGCAAGAGTACTGGAGTGGGGTGCCATTTCCTTTTCCATTATTTATAAATGACAGGACCAGATGGTGAGTGCTACATGAGCAGCCCATCAAGAAGATCTGAAATGCCTCAGAAGAGGTATGCAAAGGAGAGGTGAGAAGAAGTTAAGGATAATCTTTTTACTGTTTCAGCATTTTGACTTTTATTAGTGAAGAATGAGCAATCAGGTATCACTATTTATACTAAAGACAAGAAATCTCTCTAGTACTGATACACTCTGTCATGGTCCTTAAAGAACCAGAGATCTTAAACCCACTGCCACTGTAATTCAAACTTTCAGAAACAATTTCATTCAAATTTCCCAAACAGCAGAAAACAGTGACAGGGATGTATGCAGTCAGAAGCATTATCTGAAGATAGGGAAACAGATTCAACTCTCATTTTTCTCATTCACTAAAAAAATGTAATGAGTTCATCAAATTAATCAACCAAATTCATCTTGGCCCTTGAATCTGCCCTGAAGTCCAGCTATGTTTCCTTAATTTGCTCTCTCCAAAGCTGTACATTGTAGGGACCACAGTTATTTCAGACTTCTTTCCTCGAATCTCTAACCATGCCCTTTGCTCTCAAGGGAGACTTTATCTCCTAATTCACAAAATACAAAGGAGCCAGAAAATAAAAACTGCCTTAAGATCCTGTCCCTAACCCTACAAAATCATTGCATCTTTGCTGTTAGCACCTCTGTTGTGTGAAAATAGTAGAGTTACCCTTTTTGAAGGCTACTTTTCTGTTGGTATCTAGATTCCACCCTTTCTGACTTCTCAGAGAACCTTCTCTACCCATTTAATGTTTACTCCTTCCTAGTAGCCACATTTCTAGAGAATAGTATTTTGCATAATTGCTCCAGCTTGTATTAATACCTCTTATTGATCCCCAATTTCCAGTTTCAGAGGAGCAGATACCAGGACAAAATTAAATGTGCAAGAAGAGGTTCTTGGGGGAAATACCTGTAAAGAAGAAAAGGGAGGGAGCATAGAAAGTAGGGCAAACTATCAGATGTGCTGGAAGGAGCCATGCCTGAGACATGCAAGAGGGAGCATTGGTTGGAAAGAGTCTCTAATGGTAGCAGAGATACACGATCATTTCATCCTGGCCGATGGAGACACCTAGAAGCAGAGTTGCCCAGTTAAGGAAGGCTGAGGCTCTCAGAAACGGATCTGCATTGCACAATCACTGTGCTCAGTCATTAGCCTTCAGCAACTAACTGGAAATAGGGACTGGGCTCCAATGTCAGTAAATCCAGAAAAGCAATGGTTGGAGTCATAATTCAATTATGCTCTGGCAGCAGAATGCTAGAGAGAGCATTCTCTTCCCAACACATCCAGTCTGCTGAAAGTTTAAATCATTCTCATGCAAGCTTCCTATGGATAAACCCAATGAACTCTTTAGTTCTTAATGTTCTTGTTTTCTCTACTGCATTTGACACTAGACCACGTTCTCCTTGAAGTCATCATCATTGATTTCTGTGATGCTACACTTTCCAGATTTTTCTCTTAAATCTCTAACTCCCCCTTAGGACGTTCCTGCTCTAAGAATCATAGCTAAAACTCCCCTTCCCATATTTCCAAAATTTGTAAAGGTCACTATTATCTACTAAAGATGAGAGAAGCTTCAAACTATACTATGTCATATGAGCTGTCATAACAAAATACCATAGACTACTTTGCTTAAACAGAAGAAATTAATTTTCTTAAATGTGCTGGCCAATTCTGCTCCTGACTAAGGCTCTTTCTGACATGTAGATTTTCACCTTCTCTCTGTGTCTCATATGGCCTTTCTTCTGGTCATCCGTGGAGAGAGATAGGGAGAGCTCTGATGTCCTTTCCTCTTCTTAAAAATACATCAGTTCTATAGGACTTATACCCCATCTTTATGACCTCATTTAACTGTAGTTACATCCATAACATCCGTATCTCCAAATATAGTGACATTGGGGCTTAGGGTCTCAATATACGGATTTGAAGAGGACACAACTTGGTCCAAAACACTTTGATTTTAACATAGTACTTTCTAACCACCCACATTTATTATAATGGAGCTTCCCAGGTAGCACAGTGGTAAAGAACCTGCCTGTCAATGTGGTCAGAGAATGCCTTATCCTGTTACATGTGATACCAGGGTCCTCTGTCCATGGGATTTTCCAGGCAAGAGTACTGGAGTGGGGTGCCATTTCCTTTTCCATTATTTATAAATGACAGGACCAGATGGTGAGTGCTACATGAGCAGCCCATCAAGAAGATCTGAAATGCCTCAGAAGAGGTATGCAAAGGAGAGGTGAGAAGAAGTTAAGGATAATCTTTTTACTGTTTCAGCATTTTGACTTTTATTAGTGAAGAATGAGCAATCAGGTATCACTATTTATACTAAAGACAAGAAATCTCTCTAGTACTGATACACTCTGTCATGGTCCTTAAAGAACCAGAGATCTTAAACCCACTGCCATTGTAATTCAAACTTTCAGAAACAATTTCATTCAAATTTCCCAAACAGCAGAAAACAGTGACAGGGATGTATGCAGTCAGAAGCATTATCTGAAGATAGGGAAACGGATTCAACTCTCATTTTTCTCATTCACTAAAAAAATGTAATGAGTTCATCAAATTAATCAACCAAATTCATCTTGGCCCTTGAATCTGCCCTGAAGTCCAGCTATGTTTCCTTAATTTGCTCTCTCCAAAGCTGTACATTGTAGGGACCACAGTTATTTCAGACTTCTTTCCTCGAATCTCTAACCATGCCCTTTGCTCTCAAGGGAGACTTTATCTCCTAATTCACAAAATACAAAGGAGCCAGAAAATAAAAACTGCCTTAAGATCCTGTCCCTAACCCTACAAAATCATTGCATCTTTGCTGTTAGCACCTCTGTTGTGTGAAAATAGTAGAGTTACCCTTTTTGAAGGCTACTTTTCTGTTGGTATCTAGATTCCACCCTTTCTGACTTCTCAGAGAACCTTCTCTACCCATTTAATGTTTACTCCTTCCTAGTAGCCACATTTCTAGAGAATAGTATTTTGCATAATTGCTCCAGCTTGTATTAATACCTCTTATTGATCCCCAATTTCCAGTTTCAGAGGAGCAGATACCAGGACAAAATTAAATGTGCAAGAAGAGGTTCTTGGGGGAAATACCTGTAAAGAAGAAAAGGGAGGGAGCATAGAAAGTAGGGCAAACTATCAGATGTGCTGGAAGGAGCCATGCCTGAGACATGCAAGAGGGAGCATTGGTTGGAAAGAGTCTCTAATGGTAGCAGAGATACATGATCATTTCATCCTGGCCGATGGAGACACCTAGAAGCAGAGTTGCCCAGTTAAGGAAGGCTGAGGCTCTCAGAAACGGATCTGCATTGCACAATCACTGTGCTCAGTCATTAGCCTTCAGCAACTAACTGGAAATAGGGACTGGGCTCCAATGTCAGTAAATCCAGAAAAGCAATGGTTGGAGTCATAATTCAATTATGCTCTGGCAGCAGAATGCTAGAGAGAGCATTCTCTTCCCAACACATCCAGTCTGCTGAAAGTTTAAATCATTCTCATGCAAGCTTCCTATGGATAAACCCAATGAACTCTTTAGTTCTTAATGTTCTTGTTTTCTCTACTGCATTTGACACTAGACCACGTTCTCCTTGAAGTCATCATCATTGATTTCTGTGATGCTACACTTTCCAGATTTTTCTCTTAAATCTCTAACTCCCCCTTAGGACGTTCCTGCTCTAAGAATCATAGCTAAAACTCCCCTTCCCATATTTCCAAAATTTGTAAAGGTCACTATTATCTACTAAAGATGAGAGAAGCTTCAAACTATACTATGTCATATGAGCTGTCATAACAAAATACCATAGACTACTTTGCTTAAACAGAAGAAATTAATTTTCTTAAATGTGCTGGCCAATTCTGCTCCTGACTAAGGCTCTTTCTGACATGTAGATTTTCACCTTCTCTCTGTGTCTCATATGGCCTTTCTTCTGGTCATCCGTGGAGAGAGATAGGGAGAGCTCTGATGTCCTTTCCTCTTCTTAAAAATACATCAGTTCTATAGGACTTATACCCCATCTTTATGACCTCATTTAACTGTAGTTACATCCATAACATCCGTATCTCCAAATATAGTGACATTGGGGCTTAGGGTCTCAATATACGAATTTGAAGAGGACACAACTTGGTCCAAAACACTTTGATTTTAACATAGTACTTTCTAACCACCCACATTTATTATAATGGAGCTTCCCAGGTAGCACAGTGGTAAAGAACCTGCCTGTCAATGTGGTCAGAGAATGCCTTATCCTGTTACATGTGTATTGCAACTGCCCTGTTTCCCTCTTTTGCTAGATAAAGGAAATACGGTGATTGGAATTACATCTGTGATATGCATTATTACAATGATGGAGATATAATAGTCAATAAATATGCCAAAAATTCATTTTAGTAGTATAATTTTGGAGATGTTGACTTCTCCTATCCTTCACCAGACATATATTCATTTATTTGAGCTACAAATTAGAACAGTTGAGTCAGGTCCCTCATTCAATTATTAATTAACTCTGAAACCTTAGGATAACATCTTTAGCCCTCAGCATCTTCATCTGGGGATATGCCCTACATGTGACTGTTGTCCTTCAGGTGAGTTTCTTTCTAAGAAAAAAAAATGTCTGCTAAACCACATGACCTTTAAAAGCCTCTACAGTTCTAAAATACATTTTTGCTGGCCTAGAAAATATTGAGCTAAGGTAGATAATGAGTGTACACATTGGCATCACTCAGTTGCATCAAACAACTTTTTTACTATAATTTCCTTTTCACATGGTCTTCTTTGACTAATCCAATACTTAGTCATTCTGTTCCCTAGCTCTAGTTCCATGTTGACGTCATACTGACAGGTTATGTCTCTGACCTTCAGCCTCAGTTCTCGGAGCTCTCTAGCTTACCAATGAGCCAGGATTCTAGAGATGTGCTTAAGATATCTTAATTTCTCTTTCTCAGTTTCTCTATATGTAAAAATGGGTATAGTAATAAGGTTTTCTACAGATGATTAAATGAATTAATTTTCTTAAAGTGCCTGGCACACAACTTTATATAAAGCTGTCAATTATTATTATCAGTAAAAATTAGACCTGCTTTCACTTACCCTGGCTTGGTTTTTTGATTGACTACCTATCAACATGATAATCATAATCTTTCAACCGCTTTTTGTTTCCCTGTCTCTAGGCTTTTAATGTTTTCCTAGTCATTAGGTACCATGAAACTTCAATCTGTGTTTAATAATTCTAGGACTTCATCTTTCTCTTTGAATAAGAAACTTTTTTGTTACCAAAACAAAATGAAACAAAACAAAACACAGCCTGGTTAATCTTTTTTGCTTCCAACTTTTGCCCCCATTAATTCCTCTTTGTACCTCACTATCCTTTTACCCCGTAGAATATGTAGCACTTTATAGCTTAAGTAATATATGAAAAGTACTTAGTGGAACTGTCATTACTTTCTTGTGTCTACATTGTAATGGCCGTGGCCTAAGATCATTGAACCCTCTAAAATACATTGCAACTTTAAGGGAGGGAGAGTTTTCCTGCTGTTTGAAGATTTATTTAAAGATTTATTAAAGATTATGTGGGAACTCTAGGACTTTTAGGGACAGAATATAAGCCTCTGACTGAAAGGTTGTCGCCTGCCATCAGGCAGAAGCCCAGCAAAGCTCAGTTCTTCTGAGATGAGGACTATATTACCTAACATTCTGGAGGAGAAAGAAGAGAGGCTTTTTAAATACCCTACCAAGTTTGTAGAATCATAAGAATTCAGCAGAAAAGACCAGATATACTAAATACTCCCTCCTACTTTCACCTCAGCTTGTACATACTCCCATTGCACCCGTAGGCAATATGGCATGAAAAGGCTCAGCAAGAAATATTCATTTGTAAAAGAAAAACAAATCATTATAGCAACACTCACTGGTCATTCTGTAGCAAATGTGCAATGCTCAGATTTTGTATTTTCCTGAAATAACATGCACATTTTAAGCATGAAATTATGATTGTTTGACTGTGAAATGCTGCACCCAAACACCATGTGGCTTTTAGCAGCATATCATCATATCAAGAACTATTTTTACCCTTTGGCGATTTTTCCTGCTTTGGCTCTGAGAGCTAGTCCATACGGTATTTGTATGTGGCATCAGTGGCAAAGATTTTTCAGAAGAGTAGATTTCTTATGTAGTACCATGCACCAGTGATAGCACAGAATCTAAAGCAGAAATTAAAATAACCTGCCTTCAGGTTCAACTGGCAAGAAATAAAGTCATAGTGTATATGAAAGAAGGAGAGAAAAAAGATGAGAAAGGACTTAAAACATACTCTTCTGTTCTTTCTTACTTTCCTTAAAAATTATTTTACTTAAGTACCTACTAACTTTTAGAATATCAGAAAAACAATAAACAATTTACAATGCACATCCTACATTTCTTCCCCAGTGTCTCTGGATCCTAGTGACAATGAACTTTGAGGAAAGCAGACAAAAATCTCTAAAACTTCAATGTATTTGCTGCCTTTCAGAAGCTTGGGAAGAAGAAAAGAGCAACTTTTTTTACAAGATTTAAGCACATATTGGTCCCCTTCCAGAACGCAGACATGAAGCCATATAAGAAATATTTTGAAAAGACAACCAAAATTAGCCAAACTCTTTAAACTTCCAAACTGCTTGGAGCAAAAGTCTGTTTTAGTTTAATCCAAATTAGTTTGCAGACTTAACTAGACAGAGGAGCTATAGGAAAATATGAGCTGGCTTAACGTTTGTGTCTTGTCTATAGCTGCAAAGTTGGCTTTTGTCTGTTCAAGAGACCGATCTGGTTATGGGGTTTTCAAAACATGCGATGAGGTGAAGGTGTTACAATATTGAACATGGATTCTTAAATTTCAAAAACTCAATTTGCATTGAAAATAAAATGAAGTATACTAATTCATATAAAATTTCTACCATCTTGTCCACTTTAAGAAAATAACAATGTTAGAAAGATTAAGTCAGCATTATTTTGTACTCACCCAGAAGTATTGCTGTTTGACCTGGTGAGCTATTTCAAAAGCTGCATAAATCACTTTAAGGTCTATTGCTGTTAATCGTATAATCTTCTCATAGTTACTCTTATAGTTACCTCTTTAAGGAGTTTCCAAGCACTATTGTTTTATAATAAAATGTTCCAGAGATTTTATACTAAACCGAAGTTCAACTTGTCCCTGCAGCCTAACTTGGTGCATATGTATTGCAAAGAAATTCCATTTTGTCAGTTGATTTATTGTTGTATCAAAAGAAATAAACTCTTGAACCCCAAGGGAGAAAAATTATGCTATTCCATTCTACTCATGACATTTCAACATAGGCCAACAAATAACTGGAATTATTTTCTCGAGTGAGGAAACTGAAATAATTTTTTTCTTGAAAAGTAAAATTTCTGTCCTAATCAGTGTATTTATAAACTTTTAGTTGTAAAAATTGCTCTTCTTTCAGACATTTCTCAAGTTTCTTTTCCTACATGTATCTTTTCTAGGAAAGTGTTGCTATATCATCTGTTCTTTAAAATTTGTCATTAAAATTAAGATGGAAGATACCAGGGAAAGAAGCAAATGTGTGCATTTCCTTCTAACTAATTGAGTGCAATATCTGCTTGATGAATGGATTTGGCTGAAGGAGTGCAACTCTCCCTGTCATTTTTGAACATATGTTTAAAGGTCTATGAGACAATAGCAACAGCCCCAGGATTAAATAACATTGTGTTCATAGGCTTATGCATCCTTAAAATAAAAGAAATTAAAGTTCTCAGTCATGAAAAGGAAGACCTGTTACGATCCTGTTTTAGAGAAGATGAGTCTGAGGCCCACAGAAATTGTGTGGTTTGCTTCCTATCTCAAACCTGGTAGATGGCGGTCAGGACACTGAAACTATTCATTTAACTTCAAAGCCCATGGGTGAATGACCACACATTCCCATTCTTTTTTTTTTCTCCTGCGCCAGAGATTAGCCCACTGGGTACCTAATAAGCTAGGTTACCAAGACTGCCTTTAGTATGACTTTCTTTCAAGTTGTCATTTTTCTCCTCTCCTCTCTCTCACTTCCGACTAGCAAATGGGGGAAATTTTCCATTAAAAATAGACGATGCCTTTCAGAAAACGTATTTGCTTGATAGCAATGCAAATAGACTTGTGAGTTACTACAGCCAATTCACTCAATTATGATCATCAAACAAAAGAAAGGGACAAGGAAAATCAAATGGAAATGCCTAAATTAAGATTCTCAGTATCCCCAAATGTGAATATCAAGAAAGACTATTCCAATGAAGAAAAGCACGTTAGTTCTCAAAAAGAGAATCGCAGTACTTGAAGTTGTTTCAATGTGTCATTCAGCTTTATGCTGTGAAGCCACTCACAGTACTGCAATTGTTTCCTCACTCAGCTACATATAAAATGTGTACTTAGGAATGCTTTATAAGACATTCAACAGAGTCTTTCTTCTTTAACTGCACTGATTAGAAGGGGCAAGCATTTCATTTTGGCACAGTGCAGCTCACTACCTCATTTCATCCTGTTTGAAATATTACTCAGAGTTCAGAACGCCAAGCTTTGAGCAGAGAAGAACAATGTGTGGTTTAAAAACAAATAATAATAAAATCAAATCACAATAGCTATGAAGAGAAGAGAGTGGAATAATGTAATTCTGGGTTCTATCTGACAGCAACTAGTTCGGGGGATAGGGGAAGTGAGTCCCATGTTACCAAAACAGAATCTAAGAAAAACCCTGAGATTACTAAAGAAGCAAAGTTTAAATCTACCCTGTAGGAGTGAGGGTCAACCAAAGCACTGTGTGACTAGATGAGAAGGACTCGAGGAAAATGTCTGTGAGAAGAGCTACTGGTGATGGGGAGGAGAAAGTTGCCAGACAGCCTAAAAACAAACGTGACCTTAATAGTGACCACATTAAATGTATAATAGAAAACTTCACGGAGCAAAACCAGGACAGTGAAGAAAATGGGCAGAAACCACGTGGAGTCTAACAGAGTTTACATTAGATACTTAAAATATGTGAGTGATGCCCCCTGACATTTCTTGGTGTTCCAATGAGTTCTAGAGTTTTCTCCAAAAAGGAAGAAAATCTACATCTCCATTAAATATAGAATGAGACCACGTACTGAAGCCACAAATCATGTTAGAAAATCGTGTTCTATGATGTCACCTCCAAACATTTTTAGAAGAAGAAACTATAAATCCAAACAAATTAAATGATTGCTCAATGCCATCGTTTAATGTGTACTATTGGAGCTTGTAGTTGCTAGGCATGTATGTGCATAGCCAGGTAAATAAATTTTGTTCCTTCTTTCTAAATTGTATATTTATTTTTTCATATGCTTACAATTCTGAAATATGAGTGTGTATGCATGATTAATGTATACATTTTAAGAGTCATGTTTTACTTCTTTTATTTTTCTCCCACTCTTCTTATATATTTCTACCTTTCCTTCCTTCCTTCTTCACTTTCTCTCTTTTCTTTTCTCTCTTAAAGTACTTCTGTAAAATATATGATCTGTCTTATATTCCTGAATCTTTTGGACAAGTACCTTCCAGATTGAGGTCTAAGCCAATAAAATAGAATTCCAGTGAGTAGATTATGGACATGATGGAACTTTTGCAGGAATACCACTTCAAGTACACCTAAAAACTTTTATTATTTAATTTTTCAAATCCCATGAAACGTTAACTATGCAAAGACTAAAATACATCCTTTCTAACTATAAAGCTATTTTTTGTCACCCTCCCACATTAATTACTATAATTATAGTTTTCACCTGGTAATTGTTTAGGGTGGAGAAAAATACTATGACACTTCACTTGCCTTTAAGTTCTGGTCAATACAAAGAAAATCAAAACTGTGTCAATATTTTGTGAGTGTCAACAATGAAAACAGTTAACATACCATAGACTAAGCTGTAAAGTGTTTTCACATACATTGGCAATAGATCCCGAAAGTAGGGATAGAGATTATTTCTGTGGACTAACTTTAAAAAAGAGTTATATGTGGTCAAATTAACAAAGAAATTCTATGTATATACTTGGCTATAACATTTTAGATGATCTTATCAGTATGTTCATATGATACAAATCCTTTCTGGGAATCACCTCAATACAACTTCCTAAGGTACCTCATTATCTGGAAGGAAGGTAGGTGAGGGAGGAACTAATGTATTTTTGTCTCTCTCTTTTTCATATTGGAATCTATATTTTAAGAATGTACATTTCCCTTGAAATTTGCTACTGGTTTGGCTGCAACCATTTTCAAGATGGTGATTATAGTTTATTTGTGGATTTTTATAGCTATTAGAAAAACAAGACTGTTTTTCAAGCAGTTTTAAGGGAAAATAATCATCCTCTTTTCCTGATTTTAACAGTATAGGACACTATCAAGTTATTAGATCGTCAGTTCTAGTTGATAAGTCCAAATATTCTGTGTCCAATAAAAAGTACAACATTGAAATAGTGGTGGGAAGTTTATACTCATTCTAAAGAGAAACTTCTACCCAAAGATTTCATAAAGCAGAGTATATGATACAACTTTTATGAGAAAAGTTATCTTTTTCCTTGCTTTATGTTCCAGACATAAAGAGAGAACATAATTGCAGCCACTCCTCATACATGTCAGATATCTCATTTCTCCAAAGTCTTCTCCAAATGAAACAATACAGATCTATTAGTGTAATTATAACATGAGGTCATTTACCACTTTGTAATTGCTGCATGTGTGAATGATGTATGAAATGAAAGCATCTGCAGTGCAAATAGAACATAGGCAAGAATGTGCCGTGTGCTAATTAGGTAACCATCTAATGATAAGACCCTAGGGAAACACAATATAACAAAATCCCACAGTGCTCTGCAATCATAAACCACAAAATATTCCTAAGGAGTTCAAATATCCACTAGTAAGTATAATCCTTTCCTCTCTTTAGATTCTCTCAACTCTATTCCCTGTGAGGATATACCTGCTTCTTTCTATTTCATCCTGTGCATTGCTAACAAGGCCCCAACAGTCAAGAACTGTCTGACTGCTATAAGAATTGTTCTAACATAGACATGCACTCTTGTGCTCATTGAGACCCCATGGACCGTAGCCCAACAGCCTCTTCTATCCATGGGATTTCCCAGGCAAGAATACCAGAGTGAGTTGCTATTTTCTACCCCACGAAATCCTCCAGACCCAGGGATCAAACCCTACGTCTCTTGCATCTCCTGCACTGGCACGGGATTCTTTACCACTGCCCTACCTGGGAATCCCAAGAAATGTTCTACTCATTCATGTTAAAGATTGAAAACTTATTTAAAGAATGTTGATGAATTTTGGTTTTATATTGTTTTCTTAACCATTCTATTAAAATGTTTCAGAACAGGCCACATTGCTAAGGGTGGCAGGCCTCAGTTATCAAAACCTCAACTGATGAGAATGAAAGGAATAGAGTTCACCTTACTTAAAGCAAACTCTTCCTTTGTTAATGCAATAATCCAACAAGTTTAGAGCAAAGATATTATGTAGACAAAAAATAAAGTATTTAACAAACTGAGCTCTTAACCAGTTCTTAATATTCAGCTAAGATTGTATATGGATGAACTGTAATGGAGGAGTCTGACACTGAGCACCTGACATGAAATACATTGAACATTTGGCCAAATTAACCTGTGAAATGTTCTCTCTTCTCTGCTTCTATAATGCATTACTGAAAATATTTGTTTAATTGTCTGCAGCACCCATTGGGATAGAAAGGATTTAATTCTATAAAGTTGCCTACCAAAAAGATTAACCTAATCATTCTGATTACCAACAATGGCAATTAATTTCTTCTATCATGATCCTTTTGCTATTTATATAGTATTTTATACTCATCTCACTTTCTTTTGGGGCTCAATATATGTACTTCTTATGAAGTCACACTGTCATTTTCTACTGACACTCTATTTTAATAGGAATATGAACTTGTCTTCAGTAAAACAGCTGACTTGGGATTCATTTCTTGCTTTTCCTTTCACTGCTCTTTGTGATCCTTGCATGTATGCTAAGTCACGTCAGTCATGTCTGACTCTTTGAGACCCCATGGACCATAGCCTGCCAGGCTCCTCTGTCCATGGAATTCTCCAGACAAGAATACTAGAGTGGGTTGCCATGCCCTCCTCCGGGGATTGTCCTGACCCAGGGATAAAACCTGAATCTCTTATGTCTCTTGGATTGGCAGGCGGGTTCTTTACCACTAGCGCCACCTGGGAAGATTTGTGACTCTTTATTTCAGTTCAGTTCAGTCGCTCAGTTGTGTCCGACTCTTTGCGACCCCATGAATTGCAGCACGCCAGGCCTCCCTGTCCATCACCCAAACTCATGTCCATTGAGTCGGTGATGCCATCCAGTCGTCTCATCCTCTATCGTCCCCTTCTCTTCCTGCGCCCAATCCCTTCCAGCATCAGAGTCTTTTCCAATGCTTCAACTCTTCACATGAGGTAGCCAAACTATTGGAGTTTCAGCTTTAGCATCAGTCCTTCCAAAGAACACCCAGGACTGATCTCCTTTAGAATGGACTCCTTGCCATCCAAGGGACTCCCAAGAGTATTCTCCAACACTACAGTTTGAAAGCATCACTTCTTCAGCATTCAGCCTTCTTTTTGGTCCAACTCTCACATCCATACATGACTACTGGAAAAACCATAGTTTTGACTATATGGACCTTTGTCGGCAAAGTGATGTCTCTGCTTTTTAATATGCTGTCTAGGTTGGTCATAGCCCTTCTCAATTTCATGGCTACAGTCACCATCCAGTGATTTGGGAGCCCAAGAAGATAAAATCTGTCAATGCTTCCACTTTTTCTCCTTCTATTTGTCATGAAGTGATAGGACTGGAAGCTAGGATCTTAGTTTTTTGAATGTTGAGTTTCAAGCAGCTTTCTTGCTCTCCTCTGTCACCCTCATCAAGAGGCTCTTTAGTTCTTTTTCACTTTCTGCCATTAAAGTGGTATCATCTGCATATCTGAGGTTGTTGATATTTCTCACAGCAATCTTGATTCTAGCTTGTGATTCATCCAGTCTGGCATTTCACATGATGTACTCTGCATGTAAGTTAAATAAAAAAGCAAGGTGATGACATACAGCCTCTCACACTCCTTTCCCAATTTTAAACTGGTCAGTATTCCATGTCCACTTCTAACTATTTTTTCTTGACTCACATACAGGTTTCTCAGGAGGTAGATAAGATGGTCTGGTACTCCCATATCTTTAAGAATTCTTCACACTTGTGATCCACACAGTCAAAGGCTTTAAGCGTAATTAAGGAAGCAGAAGTAGAGGTTTTTTCAGAACTCCTTGCTTTCTTCATGATGTAGCAAATGTTTGCAGTTTGATCTCTTGTTCTTCTGCCTCTTCAAAATCCAACTTGTATATTTAGAAGTTCTGGGTTCATGTACTGCTGAAGCCTAGCTTGAGGGATTTTGAGCAAAACTTTGCTAGCATGTGAAATAAGAACACTTGTATAGTAGTTTGAACATTTTTTGGCAATTCCCTTCTTTGGAATTGGAATGAAGACTGACTTTCCCAGTCCTGTGACCACTGCTGAGAAAATGTGGGGTAATTGAAAGAATTGGATGAATTTGGACTGTATTTTGGAAGTAAAATTCACAGGATATATTTGTAGAAAAGATGGTAGCAGACTTAACAGAAAGAATAATTCCAAAATTTTTGGTGATCACCTTGTAGATAGGATCCATTTCCTTAGAGGGACAAGTACAGGAGAGGAGAAGAGAAGTTTTGCGTTGGCAATGATTTGACTTCTGGAGTCTTAGAGTCATGCCTGTAAGAATGCCGAGTTGATGCTGGAGATAAACTGACATTCTTTCCAGCCATAAGACTAAAAGATCTCACCTGAGAAGTTTATATAAATAGACCAAGAAAAAGGGAGCATAGCCTGGCCCTGAGTACCTTCCAATGTTAGAGGTGGAACAGAGGAAGCAAACAAAGGAAACTGTGAAGACCAGTTAAGTAGGAAATATGATATTATGTTGTCTCTAAAGCCAAATAAAGAAATGCATTTTGAGACAGGAGGAAAGGGGCCGAAATGACAAAGTAGGAGACCCCAGCCTCCATGACCACAAAGATCAACAATTAGACAGCTATCCCTCAGTAACAATTCTGGGAGAGTGCAGGAGTTCACTTAAGAAAACATCGGCAACACAGTGAAACGAACAAAACTGAGAATAATTGAATGACAGTGAAACAAACAAAACTGAGAATAATTGAATGAAAAAGGAAGAACAGCTTCATTTTCCCTGTAACATCTGATCCTCTAAGCTGCCACTGTACAGCACGAAGAGGGGACACCCCAGCTAGACAGTGTTCCTTTCACGAGGAAAGGAAGAGCAGGATGAGAGACCGGGTTCTCCAGCTTTTCGGGCACCACATGAGTGATTCTCTTTGATCTCACCCTACCCAGAAACTAGCACATTTAAGATTTACAAATATGGCTACGAACAACGAAGAAGAATACAGGCTTTGAGGATCAGTCTCATAGTAAGAGCGACCATGGATCACAGTGACCGGCTCTTCAGAGGACCACAGCTGCTTTCACCACTGGAGAAGCCAAGCTAGTGAGCATAGCTCAAGACCAGAAATATTTCAGATGACAGTTGCTCCTTCAGCCTGAGTCCTAGAATGAAGATGAGGACCCAGAGCAGAGCCATATGATCAAAAATGGGTATGTAGTACAAGTGGGTATCAAACTTGTTGCAATCACTTTTGAGGTAATTTCTTCCTGCAGCATAACTTAGTCTAGTGGCTAGCCACAATCTCTGTCGAATCAGCATTTGTTGTGGCCTGTTCAGTCTTAGATAAAAAGTTTTCCACCCACAACAAACTGCCATCTGCAAAATAATCTGATGATTGAATTAATATTAGATCCTATTCTTCTAAGATCATCATCTTCTAGATTACTTCATTTGTGATGACAATAGAATTCGAGATTAGTATATCTATGTATATTCTTAGCCAACATTAATCCTTGCAATAAGTTATTATGTGATGTTCAGTATTTATATATTAAAATGATGAAATGTTACGGTCAGTTTATTATATATACTTAAGTATCTGGAAACAACCATTAGAATACCGAATAAAAGCAAGTGAACTCCAACAGCAATAAATATTTATCTCCCAAGTCTTCATCCTTTTAGTACAGTGAGAGTCTATTAAGATGAGTAATGTGCTCTTTTTCTTTAAGACAAGGATGCCAGTATTAGTTGTGCATAAAAAATAAAGTAGTACTTTGTACTAATCAAGACAGACTAGGTAACAAACAACCTCAAAATCTCAGTGGCTTAACACCAGTAATTTATTTCTAGTTGATGCAAAGTGTGCTATAGGTCAAGTCACCCTCCTGGGCAGCAGTCTTCTGTGTCCACCTCTTAATAATCTAAGATGTTTCAACCTTGCATCTCCACCTTCCCAACAAACAATTTCCATGAATACTACTGGAGGAACAGAGACAGGAGAATCATGCAGAGGCTTCTCATTGCTGCCATTTAGAAGTAACATATTTTACTGGCCAGAATTGCTCATGCGACCCTACCTAGAGCTATGTCAGGGCTGTCTCAGTGGGCTCAGGAAGAAAAGAAATACTGCTGAGCTTCTGCTTTCATGTTTTGAATAATATAGAAAATGATGCTTTAAAAATGGTTGATCATACTGATGGAAATGGAAAGACAGGTTGCACAAAAATTTAATTATTGGGTCACTGAATTTCCATTTATCTGTAAAACTACCAAAATATTGAATGTAGTGCTTTACCATTAATGCAGCAAAAAGTTCCCAAATTATACAATAACTTCTCTCACTACTGTATTTCTCTTAACTGAACTATAGGATATCTATGGTGGAATAGAGGTGATAGTGATAATGACAATAATAGCAACAACACTGTGAGCTAATGTTCATTGAATACGTTGTGCTGACACTATTTAAAGGGCTTTGCAGAAGTGGTGTTTTGTAAAACGTCAAAGAAGACCTAAAAAATAGTTACTATTGACCTAGAAAAGAGAGGAGTAATTAATAGTCAACATTGTTTCAAAGAAAATATGAATGACTGACACCAAAGAATGTATGATCTTGATGACAATATTTCATTCTATAGTAGAATAGTTTTTATATCTCTTTACATCCTTTTATGATTTGGCAGGAGTTCAAAGATAACATATGTGCATTCCAGTGCTCCAAGTATTTTTGACTCTGTGCTAACATAAAATGTGCTTTCACCTCACCAGCTCTGTGCTATAATACCAACTGGGGAATATTCTCACGCACATCAATCAGACATAGGGTAGACACTACAAATCTTAATCCTCTCTTAGGTTGCCATGGGGGCAGGAGGAAGAGTTTAAACAAAGAAATTGCAAGATGACAAAATCCTTATGGAAAATAAAACAGGTATGTAAAATTATAGATAATGGAGCAGAGAGAGAATGTGATGGGACAGGCATACAAGTGGCTTTGAATCGTATTGGTAAACTTTATTTCTTAAACTAGGTTTTGGGTATATGGGGTATTTATTTTATTATTTAAATATGCATATTGACATATCTGCATAGTATAATTCCACAGATAGCAAAATAAGTTTGTTGGGAGAAAAGCTTTCATAAACCCAAAATCATAACTATATTTGACTATTCAAATCACCTCATTAATTTATTTTTGCTATGTAGAAAAAAGACTTCGGGAGAAAGTGACATAAATATGCTCATTTTCATTAATGGGCATAATTACATAGAGTGGTAATGTGTAAACATTAACTGAATTGAATTAACAATCATTGCAATACTAAATTATCAGGAATAGATTTTATGAGGGGATGCACTCTCGTGACTTCCAACTTGTTCCCTGTATCTACCTCCCATTCATCAGGTACATTCTCAACACTGATGCTCAAAGGATCTTTATAAAGTGAAAATCTGGTATCTGATTTCTGCTAAACATCATCAGGGCCACCTCAGTTCCCACGGAATGGTATCCAGATTCCGACGTACTTTGAAAGCTTCATTTTCTACTAGTCCCACAATGTGATAACGATTACACTCAGCAATAAGTGGCCCCCCTTCCACATCATGTGCCAGCCTGCTAAGCTGTTTCAGTCATGTCCAGCTCTTTGTGACCCGATGGTCTGTAGCCCGCCAGGAATTATAAGTAATCTAGAGAGGATTTAAAGTGTCTGAGAAGATAGATTATGTACATAGCCTATATGCCTAGGCTATGTACACATATTATTCCGTTTTATATGAGGTAATGAGCATCTGCAGGTTTCAGTATAGGGTGGCAGGAGTGGAGGTGCTGGTCCTAGATTCAGCTGTGTCTAGATACTGAGGGCTGACTATCCTCAGGATTTAGAGTAGTGCTTGAAATGTAGTGGGCACTTAACACATGCCTGTAGAATGAACAGCTAAAAATGAACGACAATGAAAATATTTAGAGCCAAGACTGTGAAATTCCCAGTATAGCTGAAACTGGTACCTTTCAAGTTTGACCAAATCAACAACAAATGAATCACATTCTTTCCTTTCAAATATGATGATATCTTCTCTCTCCCCTAACAATAAATATAGTGGTTTATCTTTGTTTCATGTATTATAACCTTGACATTACATTAGCTGCATTACATGCATTATCTAGTCTTCACATCAATCCTTCTAAACTGAGCATTCTTAAAGCCCACTTCATGGTGAAAATTGAAATCTCAAAATAGTTCAATAACTTATACAAAGTAGCATAACTAAAAAGTGGTAGAGTCAACCTCCAAACATGCCCTAGTTGGGCATATTATAACTCTGCTTCACAGAAAAAAATCATCAAGGATTATACAGATGTGAAGATTTCTCAACCTACAATAATACCACAAAACCAACAGCAAACTAGGATAGTCAAATCCAGATAACCTATTCCCAGATAGCAAGGATAATCAAAGAGCTGTTCCTACATCCAATATGGAGGTATACAAAGATCATGAATCTAGAGAAAGGAGGATCCTATCCTTTATGCCTGTTTTTTCTCAAACCACACAAAAGAAGAAATTTTCTAGTAAACTTCTTTTAAGAACATTCATTTATGCCAGGGTAGGCAAACACTTCTGTTTCACTCAGGAATATTTCTTGTCAGTTCCCTCAAAAAGAACAAAAGTCTAAGACTTTTGGCTTTCTACTCACATTGTTTTTATCTGAATAAGAAAAACAAAATAGCCTATATTTTGTCTGAATTGGTCACTAGTTTGGATATTCAGAACAGTAACTTTGAAGTTCCATCAATAGTCAAATCCAGATAACCTATTCCCAGATAGCAAGGATAATCAAAGAGCTGTTCCTACATCCAATATGGAGGTATACAAAGATCATGAATCTAGAGAAAGGAGGATCCTATCCTTTATGCCTGTTTTTTCTCAAACCACACAAAAGAAGAAATTTTCTAGTAAACTTCTTTTAAGAACATTCATTTATGCCAGGGTAGGCAAACACTTCTGTTTCACTCAGGAATATTTCTTGTCAGTTCCCTCAAAAAGAACAAAAGTCTAAGACTTTTGGCTTTCTACTCACATTGTTTTTATCTGAATAAGAAAAACAAAATAGCCTATATTTTGTCTGAATTGGTCACTAGTTTGGATATTCAGAACAGTAACTTTGAAGTTCCATCATTTTTCTGTGTAAAACTCTCATTTTTCCTGATTCTCTTCCGAAACCATATTTACATTTTTCTATTTCTAATAAAATATTTTGTCACTTCTGTCAGTTCTGATCCATTAAACTTTGTTTTTACCTCTGTTTATTCCTACAAAAATAATCTGCTTAACCTTTATCCTTATTTTTCTTTGTAAAAATAATGAGGAATATCTCTTTGTTTTGTTTTTTTTTTTATGCAGTTTTGTGTGAGTTGACAGGGAAGATGATTACCAAAGTAACTGGTGTTTATCAAATTTTGGTGGTGTATAAAATGTTGTATTTTAAACACATAATGAAAAGATATACACAAGAGAGATGTCCAGAGGCAAATATTCTTACCTAAAACAGAAGACTTCTTTATAAGTTTGAGGGCATAAATCCAACAAAAAGCAATGTGCACCAATGTGGCTATAGTCATGCATGACATCCTAATGAAATATGCTATTTCTAGAACAAATAATTGCCTTTGTTTTCATCATCTTGCCTGGTATATCCTAGCAGTCTACAGAATAGTGTACATTTTATCCTGATCTACA
Source organism: Oreotragus oreotragus (assembly GCA_006410675.1). NCBI lineage: Eukaryota > Metazoa > Chordata > Mammalia > Artiodactyla > Bovidae > Oreotragus > Oreotragus oreotragus. The sequence goes on from SJYX01003773.1 coordinate 91,373, forward strand.
ATCAGACAGTTCATAAAACTCTAATGGAAATGAAGATTTTGCTATTTGAAGTGGTCAAATTTCCATTTACAAATACATCACAGCTTATAGCCACTGATGGCATTTGGGTTTGCTTTTGAGTTTTAGGATAATAGCAAATTACAGAGAAAATCTACCAATTCTTTGTCAGTTGAACTATGAGGAAAAAAGCCCCATTATCTGCCTGAAAGAAAAGCAAATCTATATGGTGCTTTTAAATGAAAACTATATATTTGTTTGTAGTTATGTGCCATTTATCAATTTAAGATCACTGGTTCTGCTTAAGAGACCAGGGAGTTTGTTCAAATAGATAAAAGTCTTTCTTCTCTTTTGTGCAAATCCATTTTAAGAATAAAGAGAAGAATGAGGAAAGCTACGTAAGAGAGACTATTTTTCTCCCTATTTCAGTGATTTGTGATCCATAAAATCCAAGTGGTTATTTAGAACAATCCAATTTGATTGGAAATGTGTTGTTGCATACCTTTACCTTTCTAATACTTTTTCTTCTATTGCTTCCACCTACCTTCCATTGTACCTAGTTGAAACCCCCAAGGCCTCCCTACTTCAACTCAAATCCCATTTCTCCTGTGAGTATTTCACCATCTAAGCCTGCTAACTACCACAATCATCTCATTCATTCAACAAATATTTCACAATAGCATACTTAGAGATCATCCTTTCTAACCTCCATCCAATTTAGGAAATTTTACCATAAATTCCCAACATGTTAAATGTTTGATTAAATACATGCAACTATTGGTATCTCATTACTTTGTAAGACACCAATTCCTAAAACATCTTCCTCATAGTTCAGCTGAAATCTACCTGCCTGTAGTCTTCACATATTGCTTTCTGTTCTGTACCTTAAGGACATCAGGAAATTATCCAATTCTTTTTTTCAATGGTGACCCTTCAAATATATGAAGAACTCTGTCATAGTTCACTGTTGAATTTTCTTCAAGTAAAAAAATGTCCAGTTCCTTCCTTCAGTCTCAGTATGCGTCAGTTCTGATCGTTTCATAATCTTGATCTTCCACATACACTTCAGGCTACTAAAGTTCTGTTTTAAAATACCCTAATAATAGTCCTGTTACCCCACTCCAGTGCTCTTGCCTGGCAAATCCCATGGACGGAAAAGCCTAGTGGGCTGCAGTCCATGGAGTCGCGAAGAGTCGAACACAACTGAGTGACTTCACTTTCACTTTTCACTTTCATGCATTGGAGAAGGAAATGGCAACCCACTCCAGTGTTCTTGCCTGGAGAATCCCAGGGATGGGGGAGCCTGGTGGGCTGCCGTCTATGGGGTCGCACAGAGTCGGACACGACTGAAGTGACTTAGCAGCAGCAGCATCTTGCTAGTGGTGGTATCTACATGATTTTACAATTACTGAAGCATATCAAACCACACTTAAATTGGGTGCATTTTATTGAATACAAATGACACCTTAGTGAAGAGGAAAAAAAAAAAAAAACAGAAGCAAAGCCACATGTATATCATCTACATGGAGCACATTACCTATAGGGTCAAAAAGAGTTGGAAAGATTGAGCAGCTTCCACTTTCACTTTCTTTCTTTCTTTCAATGAAAGCACAATGCACTAAAGTTGTCATCTCCTTGGTTCTAGATGTCATTTTTCTACTTTAATTTTTCAGCCATGGCACAATAACTAAAATGGCATAAATTGTTTACGTGAGTGAATATGACTAGAAAGAAATCCTTACCATGTGATTAGTGATTATGTTTAGGATGAGGATGGCTTATACATGGCGCTCCCTTTGCATCATGGCAGACACTATAAATCAATTACAGGGCCAGATGTAGCCAAAGAATCTTCACTGCCTTGGAGTCATTAAACTCTGTCAGATTTAGCAGTCATATTACAGTATTTTTCCATCCCTTTGTGAGAAGTTTCATTATGAATTATTTTTTCTACTTTTCAAATTTTCTATACTCTTATTTTTAGAAGAGTGTGATTACATATTAAATAGTTTAAAATTTTAAGTCACCATCAGAACTATCCAAAGGAGATAAATTCCTTATCCCAAGAAAACATGCCTAATGGGAAATTTGTGCTATCAAAATTAAGAGAATTACATGCTTAACTTTTCCAAAGAATAATTCCAAATATGAGGAAGAAGCCTGAATTGTTCCATAAACAAGCCTGAATTGTTTCATATACTAAAACCACTGCATTAATAGATTTACAGGCTGAGAGAACAAGGAAGGTCAAGTAGGTCTAAGTGTAAATTTTTACTCAACTAAAAGTAACTATCAATTCAGTCTGTCCAAATGAGATAAAAAATTCAATTTAGTTATTAGCTGCTATGTTTTAGAAGTTGTGATATTGTCTGGAGACCCAAAGAATGAACAAGTTTTAAACACAGTGCTTCCTTCATGTGGTTCACAGTCGACCAAGGGAAAAGAGTTTATAAATAATTACCTGTGGTGTCAATTGGCAAATGTCTTAATAAAGAAATATGCAGAGTGCCCTGGGGATTCCCTGGTGATGCAGTGGTAAAGAACCTGCCTGCCAATATACAAGATTTAAAAGATGCAAGTACGATCTCTGGATTGGGAAGGTTCCCTTGGAGTAGGAAACGGCAATCTGCTCCAGTATTCTTGCCTGGAAAACTCCATGGACAGAGGAGTCTGGCGGCTTACAGTTCACAGGGTCACAAAGAGTCAGACACAACTAAGTGACTGAGCACACAGGGGAACACAAAAGTGGGCAGTTAATTCTAGAGAAATGAAAAAGAGCCCTCTGAAAAAAGACAACATTGAACATCAGCCACCTAGATACACAGGTGATACCACTCTAAAGGCAGAGATGGAAGAGGAACTAAACAGTCTCTTGATGAGGGTAAAAGAAGAGAGTGAAAAAGATGGCTTGAAACTCAACATCAAAAAGAAAAACAACTAAGATCCTGGCTTCCGGTCCTATCACTTCATTACAAATAAAAGGAGAGAAAGTGGAAGCATTGACAGATTTTATTTTCTTGGGCTCTCAAATCACTGTGGATGGTGACGGCAGCCATGAAATTAAAACACCTTTGCTCCTTGGAAGGAAAGCTATGACAAACCCAGAGAACATGTTAAAAAGCAAAGACATCACTTTGCCAACAAAGCAACACATTAGGCAAAGTTTTTGCCGTATAGGCAGACCTATGATTTATCCAGTAATCAAGTACAGTTGTGAGAGATGGACCATAAAGAAGGCTGAGCAGCAAAGAATTGATGCTTTCAAATTGTGGTACTTGAGAAGACTCTTGAGAACCCCTTGGACTACAAGGAGATCAAACCATTTATCCTAAAGGAAATCAACCCTGAATATTCATTGGAAGGATTGTTGCTGAAGCTGAAGCTCCAAAACTTTGGTCACCTGATAGGAAGAGCTGACTCATTGGTAAAGATGTTGGCAAAGATTGAAGGCAAAAGGAGAAGAGGGTGGCAGAAGATGAGATGGTTCAATAGCATCACTAACTCAATGGACATGAATTTGAGCAAACTCTGGGAAACAGTGGAGGACAGAGAAGAGTTTGGCCTGCCACAGTCTATGAAGTTGCAGAGTCAGACATGACTTCAGTTCAGTCACTCAGTCGTGTCCAACTCTTTGCGACCCCATGGGCTGCAGCATGCCAGGCCTCCCTGTCCATCACCTACTCCCAGAGTCTACTCAAATTCATGTCCATTGAATCGGTGATGCCAACTAACCATCTCATCCTCTGTTATCCCCGTCTCCTCCCGCCTTCAATCTTTTGCAGCATCTGGGTCTTTTCCAGTGAGTCAGCTCTTTGCATCAGGTGGCCAAAGTATTGGAGTTTCAGCTTCAGCATCAGTCCTTCCAATGAATATTCAAGACTGATCTTTAGGATGGGCTGGTTGGAAGATGTGTATAAGAGACAGCCCTTTGCATCATGGCAGACACTATAAATCAATTACAGGGCCAGATGTAGCCAAAGAATCTTCACTGCCTTGGAGTCATTAAACTCTGTCAGATTTAGCAGTCATATTACAGTATTTTTCCATCCCTTTGTGAGAAGTTTCATTATGAATTATTTTTTCTACTTTTCAAATTTTCTATACTCTTATTTTTAGAAGAGTGTGATTACATATTAAATAGTTTAAAATTTTAAGCCAGCATCAGAACTATCCAAAGGAGATAAATTCCTTATCCCAAGAAAACATGCCTAATGGGAAATTTGTGCTATCAAAATTAAGAGAATTACATGCTTAACTTTTCCAAAGAATAATTCCAAATATGAGGAAGAAGCCTGAATTGTTCCATAAACAAGCCTGAATTGTTTCATATACTAAAACCACTGCATTAATAGATTTACAGGCTGAGAGAACAAGGAAGGTCAAGTAGGTCTAAGTGTAAATTTTTACTCAACTAAAAGTAACTATCAATTCAGTCTGTCCAAATGAGATAAAAAATTCAATTTAGTTATTAGCTGCTATGTTTTAGAAGTTGTGATATTGTCTGGAGACCCAAAGAATGAACAAGTTTTAAACACAGTGCTTCCTTCATGTGGTTCACAGTCGACCAAGGGAAAAGAGTTTATAAATAATTACCTGTGGTGTCAATTGGCAAATGTCTTAATAAAGAAATATGCAGAGTGCCCTGGGGATTCCCTGGTGATGCAGTGGTAAAGAACCTGCCTGCCAATATACAAGATTTAAAAGATGCAAGTACGATCTCTGGATTGGGAAGGTTCCCTTGGAGTAGGAAACGGCAATCTGCTCCAGTATTCTTGCCTGGAAAACTCCATGGACAGAGGAGTCTGGCGGCTTACAGTTCACAGGGTCACAAAGAGTCAGACACAACTAAGTGACTGAGCACACAGGGGAACACAAAAGTGGGCAGTTAATTCTAGAGAAATGAAAAAGAGCCCTCTGAAAAAAGACAACATTGAACATCAGCCACCTAGATACACAGGTGATACCACTCTAAAGGCAGAGATGGAAGAGGAACTAAACAGTCTCTTGATGAGGGTAAAAGAAGAGAGTGAAAAAGATGGCTTGAAACTCAACATCAAAAAGAAAAACAACTAAGATCCTGGCTTCCGGTCCTATCACTTCATTACAAATAAAAGGAGAGAAAGTGGAAGCATTGACAGATTTTATTTTCTTGGGCTCTCAAATCACTGTGGATGGTGACGGCAGCCATGAAATTAAAACACCTTTGCTCCTTGGAAGGAAAGCTATGACAAACCCAGAGAACATGTTAAAAAGCAAAGACATCACTTTGCCAACAAAGCAACACATTAGGCAAAGTTTTTGCCGTATAGGCAGACCTATGATTTATCCAGTAATCAAGTACAGTTGTGAGAGATGGACCATAAAGAAGGCTGAGCAGCAAAGAATTGATGCTTTCAAATTGTGGTACTTGAGAAGACTCTTGAGAACCCCTTGGACTACAAGGAGATCAAACCATTTATCCTAAAGGAAATCAACCCTGAATATTCATTGGAAGGATTGTTGCTGAAGCTGAAGCTCCAAAACTTTGGTCACCTGATAGGAAGAGCTGACTCATTGGTAAAGATGTTGGCAAAGATTGAAGGCAAAAGGAGAAGAGGGTGGCAGAAGATGAGATGGTTCAATAGCATCACTAACTCAATGGACATGAATTTGAGCAAACTCTGGGAAACAGTGGAGGACAGAGAAGAGTTTGGCCTGCCACAGTCTATGAAGTTGCAGAGTCAGACATGACTTCAGTTCAGTCACTCAGTCGTGTCCAACTCTTTGCGACCCCATGGGCTGCAGCATGCCAGGCCTCCCTGTCCATCACCTACTCCCAGAGTCTACTCAAATTCATGTCCATTGAATCGGTGATGCCAACTAACCATCTCATCCTCTGTTATCCCCGTCTCCTCCCGCCTTCAATCTTTTGCAGCATCTGGGTCTTTTCCAGTGAGTCAGCTCTTTGCATCAGGTGGCCAAAGTATTGGAGTTTCAGCTTCAGCATCAGTCCTTCCAATGAATATTCAAGACTGATCTTTAGGATGGGCTGGTTGGACCTCCTTGCAATCCAAGGGACTCTCAAGAGTCTTCTCCAACACCACAATTCAAAAGCATCAATTCTTTGGAACTCAGCTTTCTTTATGGTCCAAACTCTCATATCGATACATGACTACTGGAAAAACCATAGCTTTGACTAGATGTACCTTTGTTGGTGACTGAAAAAAATAAATAAATAAAATGAATTCCTATAAGTATACAAATAAAGGAATGCTAAAGAGAAACACAAACATAAATGACAGTGTCATGTGTTTAATTTTCTTATTCCTCTACCTTTCCTCCCAGCCCCTACCCCTACCTGACAGAATCTGAAACTTCAGTCAACAACCTTGGAAGCTAGATGTAGAAAGACAAACTGTGATGATCTTTTGCTGCATGTGCCAGCCCTTGTCAGTGTAATGAAGTAGAAGTTGGGAAAAGATTTATGATTAAATTATGTTACAGTTTTGTATTGTTTATTGCAATTGGATCATTTCAGTTAATGAATTGAAACAGAATATTGAGCTAGAACAAAAGTCATGGGCCTATTGGAACTTTCACCAAGAAGCAAGGTAGGAACTATACTCCAATGGCGTAAAGGAGCAGTGGAACAGCTAAATAAAGTTGATTTTATGATGACTTTCATTGCATTTTACTTGTTCAATATGCTAAGGACCCAATCATTTGCTGGAAATGCCATATAGAATATGTACAAGGCTGGTTTCTCCGAAAAATGACCAAACCAGTTCATAGCTATTGAACTATGAATCAGTCACATAAATAAATGCTTAAATTATTTGATCTCATTTTTTCTTTATGCCCCAGGACACCATAAGAGGTAAATAGATAAGTAAGTCCTGGATCTCAACCCAAATAATCTGAATCAAGCATCCATACTTGAAATATGTAAACTACATTTACTTCTAAGACTCTAAAATTTCAAATTCAAAGTAAAAGATACATTTCAAGTCTGAGACACCTTATTTTAATGGTACAATATTAGTAGGCTTTCTATCTGACTGTTGTATTTATTATACTAATTAAAAATATCATCAGCATAAATGCATGTAGAAAGCAATTCATTTCAATGAGGTCACATAACAGATCCAAGTAATCAAACAACTAAAGAAGAATAACAAAAAATTTTTTGATTGGGCTTTGTGGAAAATTACGTTAAGATCTTATACTCATGAACTGTTAGAATTGTGGACAAAGAGTGCTTTTTTATGAATACAATAAAAGACTTCAGGAATAAATAACAGATTTTTAGGCATTCTAGTGCAATTCACTAATACCCACTCTTTTGAGCCTTTAATAATATGTGGGTTAGAATGATTTAATGATACCTGAAATAGTATCATTAGAGACCTGGAGACATGCATACCTTACACTCATAGAAATTTGCTACTTATCTCCTTACTTATTTAGTCTGTCAGAAAATTGATGGTTAAATAAAATATTTAACAGTTAAATTCTTTTTTCCTATTAAAGACATTTAGTCTGAAATCACAAACAGGAAAAAAAAAAAGCAAAAAAAATTGCTCAAAAGGTTACAGAAATTGATGCATATAAAAATGGCCATCTAAAAATGACACAACCTCAAAAAGTTTCTATTTTTTTTAACAACTATGTTCCAAAAGAATATGGCCACATTTCAGAGAGACATTTCTTCTCCCAACACCATGACAAGTGTTGATATCACTAAAAGAATCCTGAAAATGAATTCAAAGCAACATCATTTTTTTTAAATGTTGGAGAAAGTAAAATGACTTTGGTATATATGTCTTGTAAAGACCTTCATTTTACAGATTTAACTGTGTTCTCTTAATAATCTTTCTCTTAAAAGATCTATTTGGACTATAAGAATCTTTCTTGAAAACTTTTTTAAGTGCTCACATTTGCACAAAAATGCACACAGACACGCACACACCCACGTACAGACATGCACACACCCACGTACACACACACAAACTTTCATAATTTTTAAAGTGAGCAAGTCATTTTATTCACAACCTCTCATCTTCTTTGATTCACAGTATATTTCGATCTCTACTAAACAATACAAAAACTACTATTTGTAGCTAAAAGTCTTATAAAGAAAGTTAGAATTTTCTGCAGGTACTCTCCAAGCACAGGGTGATTTTTCCAAATGGTCTGTAAATTCTCTGTAAATTCAGTACTGGCATTTTACTTCCCTTCTGCTAATCACGTCAAGCCACCTAATTCCTAACTGTAAAATCGAATGTCTTACTGACTTTCTCCTCGCTGAGTCTTCTCGAATAGCCTCACATATTAAGGATTCAATGGCTGTGCTTTAAATGAACCCGTTTCACTGGCAGGTGCCTGCTGGTTTTTAGGTTCTAAACGGTACCATTACTATCATTTATAAGGATAACATCACAATTAAGAATGTATGAATAATTTAAAATTGAGTAGTGTTCAGTTTCACAGTCTGTCTGGCACGAAGGTTTGAAAGTGCAAGGTCTTTATTTTATTACAAAACACTGGCTGTCTGGGAAAGAGGAGATGAAAAGTTACTAATTTCAGGCTTTACTTCAAACCCTTTAATCTTGCAAATAAGTGCCTTCAGTGAGGACTTTGTTATTTCCTAAAGCCTAGCCAGAGTCGTGCATGTCTTTTGTCTTTTCCCAAAGTCCTCACCTTATCCTAGGTGAGCCAAATGAGACAAAAGGGAATCCACTGGAGGAAGTGATTATTTAATAGAGCTTTTCTATTTAAATCCTAACTTGTGCTGTTAGCAAATATTATGAAACACGATCATTTCATTGCTATAAATAATGTTATATAATTAAAATTCTATTCTGTCATTGGGAGCTGTGTGATAAACTGTTTGCGAATTGGTAATTCTATTTATTAAAAACAGAGGCATTAATTTTGACACGTTGAATTATAACACAGACAAACAGATCTTGTGTTTTAATTAAATGCTCTATTTGATGAGTTTTGTTTTGTTTTGTTTCTAAGATTTAACACCAGTGTAGAACAGGGGACATTCTTAGCACAGAATAGACTCTGGCAGAAAAGCTCTGTTAGGATTCAAAAGACACAGAGCAGAACTCCTGAACCTCTTCCTAAAATAGCCCCTCTTTGTGCCAGGCCCAGTTACCATTAGCTAGTTTGTTAAGACCTCTCCAAGCCGCCTTCTACTTCCAAAGTATCCAGCAAGGCTGCGGGTCCAGTAATGCATTACTTAATTTTCTAATGATGAAGCAGGGCTGAATATTTTTTACTAAATAAATAAATAACCAACTGCTTTGAGCTTTCTCTCACATTAAACTACATTTAATATTCATTTCACATTTTTTTTCTATTAATTAAAAGTAAACCGTGTATTGTATGGTACATTATCCCTCTAACAGCCCCATGTGGAGATCATGAAGTGGAAGACTAATGGTGTAGACTTTAGCATTTAGTTTTAACCAGAATAATTTACATATCTGTGAGAAGAGTCCAAGGCATGTGTAAATAAGCAGAACTCTGAGATATCAAGACCCTTGCTCAGTTTACTATGGACTGCCGAGCTATGGGCTGTGTATTTATTCCATCAGGTAATTTAATGAGACTTACACAGCATCTATTTCTGCAGAAGAGACAAAAGTTATTATTAAGGAGAGGCATGTGGCAGTAAGAAAAATGTGTTTGCTTGTTTTATTTTATTCTATTACCCCAAGTAGCAAAGGTGATCCTATTCAATGTTCATTAAAGTGTACCTTTATAATTTATCAAAGGGGAACCACATCAACAGTTTTATGCTGAGATTTCAAAATTGGAAACATTAAAATTTGATCCAAAATGCCAGATATTTAGGGAGCTTTTCCATTAGAAAAATAACTACACAGCTAATCTATAGATTTTTATTAATGCACAACTCTATTAGGTGAACAGGAGAAAGTACATTAAAGAAAAGTCATTGACCCTGAAAGGGCATTTTTAACTTCACATTACCAGACTTTGGGAACAGTTCTAAAAAAGGAAAGATATTTCTTAAAGATTTGTAAGTTTGAATAAATGATCAAAAAGCATAATTTTCAGTGACTGTACCTGGAAAGAGTCATGCTGTATTATAGTGTTATGTTAGGCAGTTACTAGAAGACTAAGATTATTTAAAGAAAACAGTGTTTCTTTGATAAGATGTGAAAGGAATGACATTAGGATTTAGTATTCAAACCAATTTAAGTAATATGCTCTTAACAAATGTCTTATGTGAAGTTTCTTCTCTTAGGAAATCATTTGTAAATGATACAAAATTTGATGAGGCTTATGGCTATATGATGCCAAACATCCTCAAGAAAAGTGAAAAACTCAATTACCAACAGTGTTTCCAAATATTCATAATTTTTGGCACCAATGGGGCCAAGTGGGAAATGAAAAACAGAAGGAAGTTCCACCCTAATGATAATCCTTTTTTAGTAAGATATTCATCATTTTGCCAAAGCTGCTTATATAATCTGAATTATCTAGATATATATCCGAAAACTTCATTCCAAAGTTTATACCAAAATCAAAATTAATATTAAGATATTTAGAATTGATTGAATTAATTCTGTTTCTTTAAAAAGCATCATAATCTTTTGTAACCTAAACCAACAGTACAGACCACAAATGTTCAGACACAGACACTGCATTTTTTACATGGCCTCTTGAGTGTTCACACTCCTGCAAAGGCTGTCAGACCTGCTAAATGGCATAGCCAAATTTCTCTTGAATCTTTTTATAATACAATGATGCATAAGTGTAAGTCAACATAGCATTTGACTCTTCAAATACCACACCAAAAAGTCCTTTAAATACACAACTCAACCCATAGGATGAATTTGAGCCAATTCCACAGAAATATATAAAACTTTACATACCCTTTGCATGTTATAACCTAACATTAAACTTACACACAATTCTTCCTGCAGCAAAAAATCGATTTAAAATTATCCACCTTGGTTTAGAATGGTTCTACTTTATTCAAATCATGAACTCTACCCTGTGTAAATGAAAATAAGTCTATTTTCACAAATGTTAGTATTGTGTTTTCTCTAATTTTTCCGAAAATAATTGTTTCAAATAATGTGGGAAATCATTTATTTACAAGACACATAAAATAAAAAAATGAATCTGACAAGAGAAGACTGAAAGTTTCTGAAAATAAAGTTTTGTATTTTTATAAAGTTCATGTCATACTACATTTTAATTATTTATTTATTTATCTATTTATTTGTTATCATCTGCAATAGATTCTGAGTTCCTAAAGCACAGATCATAGTTTAGCTATCTTTCTCTCAAGTACCATTTACATTATCTTGTACACAAATGTACTTTTTAAAAATATCCTGATTGAAATTTGAATGAGTTGAACTTTCTCAGGAATTCCTGCAAGAATTTCAAATAGTTTAGCTACAACTTTGGTTTTGAGACTAATAAATAAAAGGCAAATTGCTTTGGATAGAAAAATGTATACATAAATCACAGAAAACATTTTTTTAAAGCAGAAATGATCCTTCTTTCTGAAGATGATTCTTTTTCATTCAAATATTTGTGGTCATGATAGGCCATACATTTAAAAACTTAAAAACAATGGTATCATTCTTATTTTATTTCCACTTAGGCTTTATAAAGTATTTCAGTTTGTCTGACTAAGTCTGTATCTTATATTTTTAAGATGTAATTTAGTATTCTAAAATATTGTATTTCCCTCATTCTCCCAGGAAAGTGTGATAATATATCGAAAGTTTTAGTTGCTCATTCTTGTCCAACTCTTTAGAATCCCATGGGCTGTAGCTTCTGTCCATGGAATTCTCCAGGCAAGGATCCTGGAGTAAGCAGCATTCCCTTCTCCAGGGAAACTTCCTGACCCAAGGATCAAATCCAGGTCTCTCATATTGCAAGCAAATTCTTTACTGTGTCGATTAAAAGACTGTTTGCTACATCATTAGTTGACAGAGATTCAGTGGAGTTTCCTAGCAAAGAGAATCTTGAGGCATTTGTCACTCTTTTATTGTAAGTCTTTTCAACATTTGTCATTACACTTGTTTGGACAGAGATTAAAATATAGTTATTTTTTATTAATTTTCTCAAATAATCATAAGTGGTTCTGAATTTTCAGTGTCTTTTTTTTTTCCAGAAAACACATGCATATACAAATGTCCCTTTATTGGTTTTGATTCTTTAAGTCTGGCATGGGTCCTGGGGATCTATATGTGGCATTCACTCAAATCACTGTGATTCTTTTTCATGTTTAAAATTCAGTGCTGACTTCCATGACATCAAACCTCCAGTGTCATATCAGATATGAGCCCCCATATTTGTTTTTAACTAGTAATATACAGTACACTGGGCTTTCCCAGTGGTTCAGCAGTAACTAATCCAGCTGCAATATGTGGGCCGCAGGAGACAGGGGTTCGATCCCTGGGAAGATCCCCTGGAGGAGGGCGTGGCAACCCAATCCAGTATTCTTGCCTGGAGCATCCCATAGACAGAGGAGCCTGGCAGGCTACAGTCCATAGAGTTGCAAAAGGTCGGACACAACTGGAGTGACTTAGATTGTAGGCACACAGTATACTAACATTATATGATTAAACTCCTAAAATAGGAAACCCCCAAAATATTAATTTTCTGATCTTTAGGACCAAACTGTTATAGTAAAGCAATATATCAGAAAGTCCTGAATATTTACAAATTATTATGTTGAAATGATATGATTTCTTTTATGATCTTTCACTTTATGTTCTGCTTGTTGATAAATATATTGAAAAATACATTTAATTCCTCTTAAATCATAATAATATTTAAATGGTCTCAAACCTGAAAAGATACTGATGATGACAAAATCACTAAAATTTAATGACAGAAAAAGCCATTGTTGAAATACGAAGAATTTTATAAAGGATTCATATGATCATTTGTAAAACGTTAGCTTAAGACAATAAGAACTGGAATGCTGTGACACGGAGTCTCCTTTCTTATGTATTAATAGCAGCCTTCTGAGCACACATATTCACTTTCAGATTTTTAAGCAATTAGTTTGCAGATGTCACTAAATAAATGGCATTCATTCCTTAAGCAGGAACCATACCTGTTAACCGTCTCAGCCTATTCTAGCTTTAAAACTGGGCTTGATGTGCACAGCATGCTCAAAAACTGTACTCACAGTTCAAATGAGCTGGATTACAGACCATGACCACTGAGACCCTCACATGACAAAGCCTTTGTGTAATTAATATGCAGGGTAAAATGCTCCCTGGACTGCTGCTAAAGCGATTTAAATCATGCACATAAAAAATGTAATCACAAATTTAGCATGGTGGACAGAGTAGTCACACTGGGCTTGATTGCATAGAAGGTTCCAAGTGTGTTTTAAATGTCCTTTAAGATTGAGATTAGGACTTGTACTTACAAGATGCATATTAATCTAAAACTCAACATTTTTCAGTGTGGGATCACAGTAGGAGAACATTATGGGCAATAGAGGTTCATTCTAATCCCAGTAGGTAATTACACTTTGAAATAATATTCTTTAATTAAATCTTGTTTGCAGTTGATTGATTTAAACACTAAATCTAAAAACCTAAATTTGAGTTTTTATCAATTTTTGATGCTTATTGCACACAACTTGGGCTTTAATTGATGTTTCTGAAGTTTTAAAGCCCTTGTCCACCGTATCCTGGCTGAATTTAGTGTAATTATCAACATCATTCTTTAATACTCTTGATGACTTTCTCTGGAAGCTCAATAAGTTTGAGCACTTTTGCAATTTTAATATATACCTGAAAGGTATTTAATATGTCACAGTTCCAATATTTACATGGAAGATTCCTCTCTCACACCTTTAATAGACATATTCCAATTTCTTCTCCAAAATACAGACAGGGGGCTTTTTCTCCAAATATTTACCACTTGCAATATTACAGCATAAAAACTAGGCTATAGCTCTAATAATGGATTATATACAAAGACAAAAAAGTACTATGTTCCAGAGTCATTTGTATTTTTTCAAATTTTAAGTAATATGGCAGTGAACAACAGCAGCACACACACACAAATTCTTATGTATTTGCAAGAGGAAGCTCACAATATATACATCAGCTTTTACATTTATAGCTTCTTTCTGGTCATTTGGCAAAGCTATCAAAATATGATCAAAAGAATTATTATGGACATTTTAAGATGAATTCCTTTCATATTTAATAATCCATATGCTACCAAATCTGAGTAATAGCTTTTAAGATCAATATGTTTTACTGTACAGTTGTGAAAGAAGATGATTCTGGAAGGTAACATTAATATCTAATTGAATTTTAGTCATGTAGATTTTGGAACTGATACAATTTCTCACTCTTCATACATGCTTTTACTAAAAGAAACTTGTGAAAAATGTCATAGCTTATGACCCACAGAAACGAACTTTGAAATATGTCCTAATTTGGCACATGATATTATCTGTCAGGGATGATCAAAGATCTTCATCATTTGTTGCAAATTTGCAAATTACAATAAGATCATTTTAATAGGCATCCATATAACCAACTAATTGTACACTTTACAGATTTATTTCAGAAAACACAAAATAAGGTCTGCTGGCCTAAGCATTGTGATTTAAAGATGCTGTTCAATACTGTTTATATTTAAATTCATACAAACAAGGATTGGTTTGGTTTCAGCTTCAGAGGTACCATACAGCAGCATCTTATAGATGTAGCCCGGTAAATTACATTCATGATGCCATATTTAATAAGTGAAAATTCAAATTTTACAACAATTGCATTTGTCACTGCTGAAAAACAAACTAGTACGTGGAATGTTTTATTACAATGACTACATTCTTGTGAGAAATGATTAAGTCACTACAAGAGAAAAGTAAAGCCAAAAGACCTCATTCACCATAACACAAATATTAATCACACATAAATAATACAGGTGTCTTGCAGTAAGCCACATTCCCCTAAAATATAGATTACACATCCTAGGGGCAAATAGTAGCACAACAGACTTGAAATAAATCCCTCAAGCCATGGTGGCCAAAAGGAAATCATTTATGTTTTGACAGTTTAATATACTTTTTGGTTATGCATAAGACATGAAAATATTTACACCAATATAAGAGAGTGAAAGAAAAATTAAATCTAACTAATCGACATGTTCAAGGTATGATTTTTAATTTCAAGGAATTTTTTTATAACTACTCCAAATAATAAATATGCTCCCTACAATTCAACTGTATCCATTCATTTTTAATTATTTCACAGTAGTTAAAAAATAAACCAGTCTCTCAACTCAAAGAGAACTTTTCCCGGTCTGTACATATACCCCATCTGCCAACTCAGAATACTGCAAAGTGAGATGAACCTCACCAGCAGGGATATACAGAAAGTGGAACCAGGAATGGCTCTGGGGAGAGAATCAGGCCTGCAGGAGGTTACTGGGCAAAAAGATCTTTTGCCACGACTTTCACATTTATACTAATTGATTTTTTTTTAACCATATGTAGACCACCTCTTCAAAAACATTCTTAAAAAGGTGTGTGTCAGCAAAACAGGAATTCTTAAGTTTTAGAAATATATTTCTTTCTGTTTTTCAACAAGCATTTATTAAACACTTGCTAAAACTTGAAAACACTGGACTAGCAACTAAGGAGAGAGTTAAAAATTAGCAACCAGCCAGCTCTTTGGCCTTAAAATGTTTAAAATTCATTGAGAAACTTATCTGATAAATTGAGTCTCAGGACAGATCATATACAATCAAAAAGACATTATAACGTACAGCTAAAGCATTTCAGAAAAACACTCCATAGGACTGATATAATCAGGGAAGTGGTCATATAAGGAGATGGTGGGGATAAGCAGTTAGCCTTTGATAGGAATATAGACATTCCAACAGTATGAGTCCTAAAATTAAATTATAGAATTCTGAGATTGGTAAATAAATGGGGAAATTATTTGTAACACCTATTTTAAGGAATTAATAAAATTTGTTACAAAGTTTTAGAGGTTTTAGGTACCTTTACAAATATGGCATATCTATACCAAAACAGGGCCTTCCCTTGTTGCTCAGTCAGTAATGAATCTGCTTGCAATGCAGAAGACCTGGGTTTGATTCCTGAGTTGGGAAGGAAATGCAAACCATTCCAGTTGCCTGGACAAAGGAGCCTGGCAGGCTATAGTCCATGGGGATGCAAGAGTCAGACAAGACTGGGCAACTAAACCACCACCGTACCAAAAAAGCTATTTTATCCATGATCAGTAAATAAGATAGGGAAATGTGCTACATGATTACCATCATGCAAATGAATGATATCTTTAAAAACTAATATGTTGGAAGACTCCAAATGTCCTTCAAGAGATGGTCAAGTAAAAGCAGGTTCTAATCTTTCCTGAAGGTGAAGGTGAAGTCGCTCAGTCGTGTCCGACTCTTTGAGACCCCGTGGACTGTAACCTACTAGACTTCCCGTCCATGGAATTCTCCAGGCAAGAATACTGGAGTGGATTGCCATTTTTTTCTCCAGGGATCTTCCTGACCCAGGGATCGAACCCGGGTCTTCTGCATTGGAGGCAGACGCTTTAACCTCTGAGCCACCAGGGAAGCCCTAGCTGACTTTAAGTCTTTGTTCTACTGTTCTGTGTTGACTGGTTAAAAATTCTCTTCTTCAAATAAAGTCATTTACTTTTGCCAATATCTGCAACAGAAGTTCCTNGCATTGGAGGCAGACGCTTTAACCTCTGAGCCACCAGGGAAGCCCTAGCTGACTTTAAGTCTTTGTTCTACTGTTCTGTGTTGACTGGTTAAAAATTCTCTTCTTCAAATAAAGTCATTTACTTTTGCCAATATCTGCAACAGAAGTTCCTTATTGTTCCCCCAGCAAAATGACCAATTGGTTCACATCACACGCTCTATTGTCTTACCTACTACTGGAAGTCAAGTGCCCTGCTACCCATCAGTGCTGAACTGGAATCCTTCCTGTTCCCCATCCATTACATTGATGAGAAATTTGATCTTTAGTTTAATTTTCTGTGACTTTTTTACATTGTCAGCCTCTCTCTCCCTCCGATGTCATTTCTGTGGGCATACAAAGATAATCTAGAAGCTCCTGTTTAAAAAATAAATAAATAAGAGAAAGGAAGGGAGGAAGAAAAGAAGAAAAGCAACTCTGCTTCAAGCATACTTCCTCTTACACTGTCTGCTTCGCAGCAATGTTTCTTGACATGATGCTTTACATTCACTTTCTCCACAAAATCTCCTTAATCTAATCCAACTATCTACCGTTCTCAAAGCGTCACAAACACGACTCTCAAGGTCATCATGTTTTCAAACCCAGTGATCCGGTCTCTAACCTTGGGACAAGGTCCTGTTTCCCCATCCACAGATACACACAGCAGTATCTGAAACTGCGTCCAGGTGGGAGAAATCATCATCTGCGGGCCACAAGCGTGTAGATACCAGGCCAGTTAAACCTAAGGTGGACAGTGCTGACTCCTCTTACCTCACCCACAAACCATGAGAAGAATGTCCATGAGCTGACCACACCTTCTTTTACTATAAAACTTGCCACTGTCTTTCCCAAGTGGGGATACATGATTTTGAGGGCACAAGCTTGCTGTTTTCCCCTTTGCCTGGCAAAGCAATAAAGCTATCCTTTTCTACTTCACCCAAACTCTGTCTCTGAGATTTGATTCTGCATTGGTGCACAAAGAAGCTGAGCTTCAGGCAGCAACACATTTGGATCATGTGCTACCCCATATATGCCATTTTTAATTATTTTTTCACTAGTATCATCATTGTATTAATAATGATGCAAGTAGTTATAGGTAAAAATGGTATGTACCATATGTATATCTTTTAGAAAATTGTAGCATCCTACTAAAGTGTTCACGTAACAAGGGCATATGTTTAGTCTTATTCCTTATGTGTAGTACTTGCCTTCACCAATTGAGCAAAGATTTGGATGATGAAGTAATGGCATTTGTTTACACAGAAATATGCAAAGTAGTCCTAACAGCCACCTGAACGCTACGTGTTCTAAGTCACTTCAGTCGTGTCTGACTCTTTGTGACCCCATAACTGCAGCCCACCAGGCCCCTCTCTCCAAGGGATTTTCCAGGCAAGAATGCTGGAGTGCGTTGCCGTGCCCTTCTCCAGGGGATCTTCCTGACCCAGGGATTGAACCCACATCTCTTATGTCTCCTTCATTGACAGGCAGGTTCTTTAACACTAGTGCCACCTGGGAAACCCCAACAGTCACCTGAAGTTTGGTCCTAAATGAAAGGAAGGCTGGCCATGTGAAGCTGAGGTCCCACCTAGTCCCTCTGTGAACCTGAGTTATAATCAAATGCTCCCTCTATCCTTGTTTCTGGGGCTTCCCAGGTGGCACTACTGGTAAAGAATCCACCTGCCAGTGTCAGAGACGTAAGAGACCTGAGTTCAGTCCCTGGGTTGGGAAGATACCCTGGAGGAGAGCATGGCAACCCTCTCCAGTATTCTTGCCTAGAGAGCAAAATGGATAGAAGGGCCTGGTGGCCTAGGGTCCACAGGGTCACAAAGAGTGGGCGTAACTGAAGTGACAGCACAACACACACTCTTGCTTCCGTCTGAGAGGCTCGCTAACGCTTCCAGCTCAGGCAGCTCCTCAGCCTTTCCCTAAGGAAACATCCTCAGTAGTTCCTGCGAGGACTTTCTACCATAACTGATGGAAAAGACATTACGAAACAAAAGTAGTTTTCTCCACAAAACACATAACAAGGATATCTGAGGAAAAGCCTAATTATCTTTAGAGATTTTTCAACTCCCAAGAAAGTATGTTACCTTGTTCCAGACACTCAAATTAGAAGATGAAATCTTAAGTAATGCTGAAAAAATGTTTTCCAACACTATACTTCAGGGTTTGTAAAGAGCATTTCTTTAGGAAATAGGATTTCTTTTTTTTTTTTTTTTCCACTTTCCTTGGATAGGCCTCACTCATTCTGCTTTTGTGGGACTTCTTTCTCTATAATAATTATCAAAAATTGTATTTATTGATTATATTGATTGACATAAGAACAATTATGTTATTAAATACTTCAAACTTTTTCATGCTCTAAAAATTTATTGTTTGAAATAAGATTTTTAAAGGAATTATTTCTTAGGCCTCCAAAATTATTGTTAGCTTAAGCTGCTGTGCCCATTGGTGGACTTGATGGATAAGTTGGCCCTGCTTAATTTGAACACAGTTTGTCTATCAAAGGACTAAATGATTCTTTCAACAAAATACTGCATTTGCATCTCACAGGTTTTATGGTATCCTACATTACTAAATAATTTTCAGCATACACTTTGAGCACTTAGATACATAAGATAAACTCAGAGTGTATTGTTTTCTCTGGTTATAAAAGGAGTAAAATTAAATATATTTCTTTAAACAAATTAAAGCAAAATTTTTAAATCATCAAAAACATTGCTATTTAATATCCCTGAATATATAGATTTACAGGAGCACACTCTCACTTTTTTTTGAGTAAGAGCTTTGCAAATTAAAATGGTCTACATCAGAAAAAAATGTTATTTTTGAGTCCATTAAAGACATGGAATATGAAGTTAAAAGCCAAAGTGAAAGTGAAAGTGAAGTCGCTCAGTCGTGTCCAACTCTTTGATACCCCATGGACTGCAGCCTACCAGGCTCCTCCCTCCATGGGATTCTCCAGGCAAGAGTACTAGAGTAGGTTGCCATCTTCTTCTCCAGGGGATCTTCCTGACCCAGGGATTGAACCCTGGTCTCCTGCATTCCAGGCAGACACTTTAACCTCTGAGCCACCAGGGAAGTCCTAAAAGCCAAAGATTTTATTGTAATGACTCAGCATCTTTCCCTTTTCCCATGTCTTCCTACAAATATTCATTCAAGTTCTTAAATGCTCCATCTTACCCTATTTTCCCATCTTCATCCTAGGTAGGATGACTATACATCCCAATGCACTTGAGAGATTTCCTTTTTATGTTTTTTTGCACTGATGTCCCCCTCCCAGTCTTATAAGTGATCCAGGCTGGGCAATAAATGATAACTATCTTATCTACAGTGACTCTGGAGTCTGTTGTTCATTCAGTTTAATTTGTATCCTTGTCAACAAATTAAACTACTTAAATACAGATGAAGATAAGGAAGACATTTCTATCAGATTCAGTTTCTCCAACTATAGGTCTAGCTCTGTAAATTTCAAGTCCAAAGATTACCACTAGTATCCCATTGTCGTATAATATAGTTCAATGTAAGATTCCTCATAATCTTATCTCAAACTTATGAATACCATATTGTCTCTCTTATCTAATTTAGTCACTGGTCCCCATTTGGCTTTTAATCATGCTCTCATTCTTCCCATTCCTAGCTGCTTTAGATAAAACATTGTGCATAACGCAGACCCACCCCTAAGAGCCAAATCTTAAGAGCTGGCCTATTAAGTCAGCATCCTAAGTAGATCTTTCTCTGCCTCCTTCTCTTCTTGCTAATAAGAGATGCTACCTTATAATGCCATATTGCTTCATTTTTTCTCAACATTATAAATGACCTTGTCAGTAGAAAGCACAGATGTCTATCTACATAGTTATTCAGAAATTTACTTGAGCCCAAAATGTGTCTTCTTCTACCTCCTGAAACATCACTAGGGCTTCATTGAAAATCTTCCTTTATTATCATTCAAATGTCTCTGGAAAGTGCAATTTCTAAAGTTTTTGTTTATACTTTATACCCTAATATAAGTTAAAATGCCCAAAGCAGAGCTTAATAAGGAGGATAGGGAGAAAATGGAGGCTCTGGGTTAAACGCTGAACGAAATGCCGCCTCGTCAAGAAAAAAAATCATTATGACCAGTCTCATTTACTCTGCTGCTACTGCTGCTGCTGCTAAGTCGTTTCAGTCGTGTCCGACTCTGTGCAACCCCATAGATGGCAACCCACCAGGCTTCCCCATCCCTGGGATTCTCTAGGAAAGAATACTGGAGTGGGTTGCCATTTCCTTCTCATTTACTCTGCAGCCCATCAATTCTCTTCTAGCTAGAATCAGCTTTGGAATCATTTTTAAAGTATCTGCTTTTTAATGGAGGTTTCATAGTGTTAAAAATAAAATTTGCTTTAGAATGTATGCAATTTGGGTACAAATACTGATTCTGCCATTTACCCTGAAATTTCATGCAGCTTAAGAAATTTCTTCAAGCCTTAATTGGTTAATCTATAAAAGAAGTGATAGTTATTAACAAGTGATGCTGTTATTAAGATTTGGGGAAAATTAAATCACTAAGTGCTTAGGTTACCCTGAATTTTAGTATTAATTTTAAAAAAAGTAGTCTTCTCTTTTCCACTTTTCAAAGAAAACAAACCATCACAAATGCATCAATTTTGCAAGAAAAGAAAAACTTTCTAAATGAGAATACTTGCATATTCTCATTTATGAGAAATGAGGGACAAATGTCTGACATTTTGTGTAATAGGTAGTCCAGACACTACCTGTACAGCCAAACACTGCATTTCTTCCATCTCTATAATTTTGAAAATTCTAATTTCTAGGGGAAAAGCAAAACAAAACAAAAGAATACTGTATTTAAGGACAGATGACAGGGAAAGGAACAACACTGTAAATGGGGAAAAGTCTACAATATTCCTTTTACCCCACTCTCAGTAACTATGGCTAAGCTTGTACTACCCCACATGCCAGCAAAACAACAAGCTAGCTAGCAGGTTGAGAATCCTAGAGCAAAGTCAGCCAACTGACATTCTTCCTGAAGGGCTTATTGTATAGTCAAAGATCCAATTAGGACAGTCAATAACCACCAGATATTTGCAAGAAGATGTGAATTAAAACTCTTGAAATAAAAGGAACACCAACAATAAATATGGACTAAAAGTTAAAAAAGATATAGCATTGATACAAAAGAAAATTGTGTGGGAAATGTAATTAGTACACTTAGAAACTAATATATGATACTACATTCATAGAACATACAAAATAATAGCTTTAAAATCAAAGAATAAGAAATAAGCCATGGAAACATAATCTAGAAGCAAAATTTTAAAAATCAATATAAGAGTTGAAAGATAAGCTCAAGGATATATATCAAACACAGAGTAAATTAGATGAGAAAAAATAAAACAATTAAGGGGCCAACTCAGGATTTTTAACATCTGGCTAGTAGAAAACATAGACAATGAAAGGAAAAATTTATTAAGAAAAATAACAGAAATTTCCCAGAACTAAAAGATATATATATTTCTAGGTATGTGCCCAGTGTGAAAAATAAAAATGACAAATAGCAAAGCAAAAAATCATGAAAATTTAATGTATCAAGTTTTACAATTAGATTAGAATTGCTTTCAGAGAAAAATAAAACTCACCTCTTTTAAAAAATCTATTATATACAAGAGCTCAAGAATGAGGTATTTCTGACTTTACAAAGAAACATTGGGAGCTAGCAAACAATGGAACAAATAGGTTTGTCTACTTAGGCCACCTGATGTAAAAAGCTGACTCATTGGAAAAGACCCTGGTAAAGATTGAAGGCAATAGAAGAAGGGGGCAGCAGAGGATGAGATGGTTAGATAGCATCACCTACTCATGAACATGAATTTTAGCAAACTCCAGGAGATAGTGGAGAACAGTGGAGCCTGGAGTGCTACAGTCCATGGGGTCTCAAAGAGTCAACAACAACAACAGACATTTTTCAAAGGCTCCAACAATGTACCCACAAAAAGTTCATTAGTTGATTTGTTCCACCAGACTCAGGAAGTAAAGCAAGAAAAACATAAAAGGCATTCCAAAAGACAAGAATGAGACAAAACCTCGTGACAGGCCTAGCTTGAGAAAACAATCAAACCAGAGCCAAGACATGGATGGACACTTCTTGGAGGGAGGTCACTAGAAATCAAAATCAACACATTCAAAAATTCAAATGCACAGAAAATTACACTGAAGGATTTGGAGGTTATGGAAGGGATGTAGCTAGAGATAAATAAGTAAAGCAAGCATAACAATTTATTATTTCAAGGAAAACTATAAAAAGCTATGCAAGAAAAGGATTACTTCAGCTGTGTTGGTTTGTCTCCACCACATTTTGGAGGCAGACCTTTCTACTCCAAGTTGGAGAATAATGAGAATTTCTGGCTATCTGGCCAGCAGGAACTTCTAAGGTACAGTTCAGCCCTCTTGCAACTGAATCATTTTCTATGCATTCAGGCCTTCTCTAGCCTTTGACATCTGAGGATGACTAGGGCCCTACTTAGGAGCATCTAACAATCTAATAAAGCCACTCTTGTCTTCATTTTCAGCTCACTGGCTTTCCCAGTCACTAGCATGTCATTTCATCTTTATTACAGTTGATTAAATTGGGGTAGCTGTATATTTTTTAGTGATGGCAGAGAAAGCCATTGTTTTCTTAAAGTGAAGAAGTGAGGTGAAGTTGCTCAGTCGTGTCCGACTCTTTGAGACTCCGTGGACTGTAGCCTGCCAGGTTCCTCTGTCTATAAGATTCTCCAGGCAAGAGTACTGGAGTGGGTTACCATTTTCTTCTCCAGGGAATCTTCCCGACCCAGGGACTGAACCCAGGTTTCCCACATCAGAGGCAGACGCTTTAACCTCTGAGCCACCAGGGAATTCTTTAATTATTATTTTAATTTCTGTATATTCTCCAATAAGTGTGGAAAGTTAAGAGTTAAAAGAAAATTTCTGGGGCCAGTTGGGTCCTTAACTTTGGGAAAATAAATCAAACAAGGAGAATAAATCGGACTTCTCGAATGGATTACTTGGTTTGTGAGAGCTGGGGAAGTGGAGCTCATTTCTGAATTGTTCTATTTATTTAATAAGTCCTTCCTTTTTTGTTTTATGTTTGATCCTATTAAAAGAGTATCAGTTAGTGAAGTACTGATTTCCTCTAGTGTTAAGTCACCGGGTAATTACTGTGGGAGATAAATAGCCCAGTGTTCCTAGTGTCAGGCTTCCCTTGTGGCTCAGACAGTAAAACATCTGCCTGCAATGTGGGAGACCCGGGTCTGATCCTTGGGTTAGGAAGATTCCCTGGAGAAAGAAATGGCACCCCACTCCAATATTCTTGCCTGGAAAATCCCATGGATGGAGAAGCCTGGTAGGCTGCAGTCCATGGGGTCGCAAAGAGTTGGACACTACTGAGTGATTTCACTTTCACTTTCCTAGTATCATTTGGAATAAGATGAGACTAATGTTGGAAATGAGAATGTAGAACATCAAGAAATTTGTTGGAAACTAAGACCCTTGTTCTTTATTTTCTTCTGGCAACATGAGAAGGAAATTAAGAAAATCTATGGTAATTATGCTAGATCATGGGGAAAAAAAATCATTGAGTCCCATATCCAAGAGGACATTTGCCATGGAACAACAGGCTGTTGTCATGAGACAGACAAACAAGTCCTGGTCCTTTTCAGTTTGCTAGTCTCATCCTTTGCTTTTATTTAGAGACCACACTCCATCATTAAATTCCTCTGCATCTGACTAGCCAACTTGCCATTTCCTTGAGACCTAATCTCAAACCATGGAGTACTTAGCTTAGAGAACTTACAAAATTGCACTGACAACTATTGAATATTTCTGGAAGGGTAGTTTTACAGTTAGATATTTTATAGCCACTGAATCTGTGTGTATCAGTTCACAGGAATGCATAATAGAAGTGGACATAGGCTCCCGGGCACCACAGCCACAAGGCTCTGCTGTAGGTGGGTATGCTCTACGAATCCACAGGTATCCTGATAGTGGGTGACTTGCTGAATGGGTTCCACCATCTGCACATACAGGTAGATACTTGACAAGTACTGGCCTCAAATTCCTGTGAAATTGACTGTGGCACAGCAGGCGCCATGGCATAGCTTGTGCTCCTTAAATTCATAGCGTGTTCCGTGTTTAAGGAGTTAATTAAAAAATGCTCTCCAGATTGACACATTTTCTCAGAGTAGATCAAAAGAGGGTTTGGAAATACAAGCCTAAAGTAAATAAGACCAACTGCTGATTTTTCAATTAGGTTATGTTTCAGGGATACAAAATTACATATTCCTTTCCTATGCACATCCCCTGCATTTTTTAAACACAGAGCAACCCATTATTAAGCTATTAATCACCTCTTCCAATTAATTGCTAGAAAATGACCCAGGTTTTAGTAGTCGAGTTGCAATTGAAAAGCTCTTTGATATTTGGCAAGGTAAAGTTACAGGCAGTAGTAATTTGAGACAGTGAGGCTATTAGCTGCTGCTTAGAATCTCAATTACTCTAAAGATAGATAATTAAAAATAAAACAAACTTGTTCTCCTACATTAGTAAGTACTTCTTTTTGTTTTACAAAATTCATGAGTGATTTTTTTCAGCCACAAAATATAATTTCCATGTGAGAAATTGACCCAAACATTGTGAAGAATGGTCACAAGTAAAAGCTATGTTTTCATCAAAAAGAATAAATACATTTCCTGAACTGTGACTGTTAAAGCTAATTGATTTATTGGCCCTCTACATAGTATACTATTGTCTTTATACTCTGAGGACATGGGAGCTCTTCACAAAAGAGCTAAATTCTGCCACATCAATATGACAGTTGAAGCACATCTTCCCTTTCTTCAAGTGTAGGGTTTCTTGGAGCTTTCAAAAATAAGAAAGAAAGAAAATTCTTTCCCAGGATGGGTTGGAGTTAAGTGAAGGCTGCCATATCCCTTGGCTTATGGAGTGTGTACTTTTACTGCTTTAATGTTCCTAAGAAGTTAATAGTGTGGGGGTTCTTTTCTTTTTAATCATATTCCTTTCATAGTAAAATATTTATTCAAGCAAATGTAAAGTACTTGTCAAAATATGAGAATATGAAATTCCCTTTTTTAGGTTTCTTAAACACAGCAGTGATACAAAATAAAAAGTGATGCATTTTTCCCCAGGGCTACTTTTTAAATTCATGAAATTACCAAGTTGTTTTTTTTTTTTTTNTATTCAAGCAAATGTAAAGTACTTGTCAAAATATGAGAATATGAAATTCCCTTTTTTAGGTTTCTTAAACACAGCAGTGATACAAAATAAAAAGTGATGCATTTTTCCCCAGGGCTACTTTTTAAATTCATGAAATTACCAAGTTGTTTTTTTTTTTTTTTTACCTTTTGGTTGCTATACAAATTAGTAAATATAATGAGAGAAGTTTCTTAGGTGCAGTTGATCTCAACATTGAACAATCATCTCCATAAAAACACATTGAAAACAGGAGAAAAACCCAAACACTGAAATGATGATATCTAGATTTTCTCCTTATCATGGCATATAATCAACAGATTTGGTGATGCCTTTAAGATGAATTTCAGTTCAGAAAACAAAAGAAGGCTTAACATTGTATAGCTGGTGTGCATATATCGGACTGACACCAAAAGGGGAGAGAATGTGGAGGAAGTGATTCATATTCAAGGTGTCTTATGCAACCTACAGACCTCCAGGTCTTCAATGAGAAACTCTCATCTTTCTTTGCTCCAGCCCTCCTCTTTATACAGCTGTTGATTTGGGTTGGCTAAAAAGATAGTATGATGAATTTTAATTTTCTTTAATTTTACCTCCAAAACATGTGTAGAATAGTATTGTGTATAAAGATGTACTGAATACAGAACATTTTTCCCCTCAGTTCAGTTCAGTTCAGTCGCTCAGTTGTTTCTGACTCTTTGTGACCCCATGGACTGCAGCACGCCAGGACTCCCAGAGAATATTCAGGACTGATTTCCTTTAGGATGGACTGGTTGGCTCTCCTTGCAGTCCAAGGGGCTCTCAAGGGTCTTCTCCAACACCACAGTTTTTTCCCTCAAGGTAATACCATTAGTTTGTGTTTTGCCACTTTCCCCTCACAGTTTGATCCAAGTATGTATTAACTCCATGTGCTGACTGCAACCTAAAACAGAAAAAGAAAGAGGAGCTTAGATGCTTTCAAAGGGAGCTCATGAGGCAAATTTCTCTTTTATATCCAAAAGACCTGGATATTATCTGGAAAAGAAGTTAATTGGTATAAGAAAGTAGGGTTTGTCCTTTTTCAGACACTCATGTTGTTTATTTTGCTATTTTCCACTAATTTTCCCACACAAACTTCCATTCGTGTAATTGTTGCCTCTTTCAAAGCAACACACCATTAAAACAAATCAGCAGAATACTTTAAAAAGAAAAATATCAAAAAGTGATTCACAAATTAAAATTTTCTTTCTCAATGTAGAAAACTATGCAGTCTTCATTTGAAATCAACAACTTTAAAAGAGAGGCCATTTGAAATTCTTAGTAAATTTAACTTTGTGAATGGAAGCAAAGATAAGATAAAGGTTCAACCTGAAGAAGATAGTTTTCATTAACAGGTTTTAAATCATTTTTGAAAGATCACTGGGAAGAGTGCCTATGGGCAGATGGGGTACCATTTAAGAATGAGTAAGTTTCCTAACCTCAACTTTATGGCAGAAAGTGAAGAGGAACTAAAAAAAGCCTCTTGATGAAAGTGAAAGAGGAGAGTGAAAAAGTTGGCTTAAAGATCAACATTCAGAAAAATGAAGATCATGGCATCTTGTCCCATCACGTCATGGGAAATAGATGGGGAAACAGTGGAAACAGTGTCAGAATTTATTTTGGGGGGCTCCAAAATCACTGCAGATGGTGATTGCAGCCATGAAATTAAAAGACGCTTACTCCTTGGAAGGAAAGTTATGACCAACCTAGATAGCATATTCAAA
>SJYX01003773.1:122481-185585 GCA_006410675.1 Oreotragus oreotragus
TTTTTTGCATGATAGTATACATATTTCAATGCTATTCTCCCAAATCATCACACCCTCTCCCTCTCCCTCTCCCTCAGAGTCCAAAAGTCCACTCTACACATCTGTGTCTCTTTTGCTATCTTGCATACAGGCTCCTTATTACCATCTCTCTAAATTCCATATATATGTGTTAGTATACTGTATTGGTGGTTTTCCTTCTGGCTTACTTCACTCTGTATAATCAGTTCCAGTTTCATCCATCTTATTAGAACTGATTCAAATGTATTCTTTTTAATGGCTGAGTAATACTCCATTGTGTATATGTACCACAGCTTTCTTATCCATTCGTCTGCTGATGGACATCTAGGTTGTTTCCATGTCCTGGCTATTATAAACAGTGCTGCGATGAACATTGGGGTACATGTGTCTCCTTCTATTCTGGTTTCCTCGGTGTGTATGCCCAGCAGTGGGATTGCTGGGTCATAAGGCACTTTTCACTTTCATGCATTGGAGAAGGAAATGGCAGCCCACTCCAGTGTTCTTGCCTGGAGAATCCCAGGGACGGGGGAGCCTGGTGGGCTGCTGTCTATGGGGTCGCACAGAGTCGGACACGACTAAAGCAGTTTAGCAGCAGCAGCAGCATACTACAAAAAGCATCAAAGTTTGTAGAGGAAAAGCAGTCTCTATCCTGGGATTAGAATTCTCTGAATTTTCCTAGTCCCATAATGTTCTTGTTAACTATTTGACACTGGATCTACATACATTGTATCAGAGCTTTCCCAGCGGCTCAGTGGTAAAGAATCCACCTGCAGTGCAGCAGTTGCAGGAGACACAAATTCAATCCATGGGTCAGGAAGATTCCTTGGAGGATGGCATGGCAACCCACTTCAGTATTCTTGCCTGGAAAATCCCTTGGACAGATGGGATGTCCAGCCCAACTGATGGGCTGCAGTTCATGGGGTTGCAGAGTCTGACATGATCGAAGCAATTTAGCAAGTAGCTGCATACATTGTATCTACCACATCCTCCCTTTCTAGCACTGGACTCAGATCTGGAGTAAAACTCCATATTCCAGTATCTGTCAGATCATTTTTCCAACTTGGACCTCTATTTCTGATCTCTCCTAGTAAACTGTACACTGTTTCTTCATATCTTACAGATTAATATTAATTTTGCCAGTGAAATAAAATAAATTGATCACAGTTCATTAGTTGAGGTCTATATTAATCAGAGGGATTATTCTGAACAAAATTATACTCTCTAACTTTAAAAATGCATTAAACTAATCTGATCACTAAAAGCCTAAGCTTGGCTGCAGTCATACCTCCGCAGATAATATGAGAATAAAAGCAACATTTTTCTTATGAATTACACTAAAGTGTGTAAATTATTATCCTCCACTGACAAATACATGAGAAGGTATAGAACAAATGTTCCATGATATGTCTATGGCAACTCAAACAACTCCACTTCCGGTGTTACTTTGCTTTTTCGGTTACTATCCATTTTTGGTGGGACAAAAACCTCAAAGCATATACAATTCCAAAATAATAATAGGTACTAAGAAGCACACAGAAGCCTGAAGATTAAGAGGAAGAAATAAAGTATGGCTAACCAGAACACTTCAAATCTCCTAGTTCACTTCCGATCAGTTCAGTCACTCAGTCATGTCCAGTTCTTTGTGACTCCATGGACTGCAGCATGTCAGGCTTCCCTGTCCATCATCAATTCCTGGAGTTTACTTAAATTCATGCCCATAGAATCAGTGATGTCATCCAACCATCTCATCCTGCCGTCCCCTTCTTCCACCGTCAATGTTTCCCAGCATTAGGGTCTTTTCTAATGAGACAGTTCTTTGCATCCGGTGGCCAAATATTGGAGTTTCAGCTTCAACACCAGTCCTTCCAATGAATATTCAGGACTGACTTCCTTTAGGATTGACTGGTTTGATCTCCTTGCTGTCCAAAGGACTCTCAAGTCTTCTCCAACACTATAGTTCAAAAGCATCAATTCTTCAATGCTCAATATTCTTTATAGTCAAACTCTCACTTCCATACATGACTACTGGAAAACCTGTAGCTTTGACCAGATGGACCTATTCAGCTTCAACATCAGTCCTTCCAATGAATATTCAGGACTGACTTCCTTTAGGATTGACTGGTTTCATCTCCTTGCTGTCCAAAGGACTCTCAAGTCTTCTCCAACACTATAGTTCAAAAGCATCAATTCTTCAATGCTCAATATTCTTTATAGTCAAACTCTCACTTCCATACATGACTACTGGAAAACCTGTAGCTTTGACCAGATGGACCTTTGCTGGCAAAGTAATATGCTGTCTAGGTTGGTTATAGTTTTTCTTCCAAGGAGAAAGCATCTTTTAATTTCACAGCTGCAGTCACCATTTGCAGTGATTTTGGAGCCCCCGAAAATAAAGTCTCATTGTTTCCATTGTTTCCCCATCTATTTGCCATGAAGTAACAGGTCTGGATGCCATGATCCTAGTTTCCTAATTTTGAGTTTTAAGCCAACTTTCAGTTCTTCTTCGCTTTCTGCCATACGGGGGTATCATCTGCATATCTGAGGTTATCAATATTTCTCCCAGCAATCTTGATTCCAGTTTGTGCTTCATCCAGTCTGGCATTTCATATGATGTACTCTGCATGTAAGTTAAATAAGCAGGGGTGACAGTATACAGCCTTGAAAACTCCTAAAATCTCCTAAAATAATATTTAAAGTTCATATATAATCATACTTTAAGTGACTGAACACCTTGAGCACATTGAGTAATCATACATGACCAAGACTTACCATAACCTAATAGCATATAAAAATATGCATGCTTTTACCTAAATGGACATAGTCAAGTCCTCTTCTGATTAAAAAAAGATATTGCTCAGGATACGCATAGACAATAAGTACAATTCTCAGGAAAATATTGACTGAGGAGAAAGAACACTAATTATACTGCTCTGAGTAGTGGTGACAATCCACTTTTGCAGAATTTTAAAACAAATCTTAAAGTTGTCATGTAGATACAGTGAGCCTATTGCTTGCTTTCTTCTCCCCTAGATCTTCCACTAGTTGGATAATGAGAGCTCTACCCATCGGTTCACAGAAAAAGAACTTCTCAGCAAGGTGAATCTGAGTAAGATGTTCTATGAACCTGAGAAGCTGTAGAATGGTGTCCCAAAGAAATGCTTATTTTCTAATCATTTAACTGAATTTCCGGTTTTTTTTTTATTACGTTGTCGTGTGTGTGTGTGTGTGTGTGTGTGTGTGTGCACAGTTGCTCAGTCATGTCTGACACTTTGCGGCCCCATGGACTGTAGCCCGCCAGGCTCCCCTGTACATGGAATTCTCCAGGAAAGAATACTGGTTGCTGCTAAGTCACTTCAGTCGTGTCCGACTCTGTGTGACCCCATAGACAGCAGCCCACCAGGCTCCCCGTCCCTGGGATTCTCCAGGCAAGAACACTGGAGTGGGTTGCCATTTCCTTCTCCAATGCATGAAAGTGAAAAGTGAAAGGGAAGTCGCTCAGTCGTGTCCGACTCTTCGCCACCCCATGGACCGCAGCCTACCAGGCTCCTCTGTCCATGGGATTTTCCAGGCAAGAGTATTAGAGTGGGGTGCCATCGCCTTCTCTGAAAAATACTGGAGCGGGTTCCATTTTCTACTCCAGAGGATCTTTCCGACCTAGGGATCGAACTCGTGTTTCTTGTGTTTCCTCTACTGGCAGGCAGATTTTTTACCACTGCACCACCTGGGAAGCGTTTTTACTTTGTTAGGGAGAATGGAAGTGGTGTTAATATCCACGTCTTGTAGAAGAGAAAGAGGAGGAACCAGGTGAAAAATATCAGTGTCTTTCCTAGGGAAAGACCACAGATGACCAGGACTGAGTATCAGGTCTGTACATATCATGCATTGTTCTAGCTAATATTCTGTTAAAGTTATGTGGTTTTAAAAATCCAACCTCAAAAAAAAAAAAAATCCAACCTCATAACAGATTTTTTTTAATGAAAAATTAGAAAACATAGAAACATCATAAAAAATCAATTGTTTTACTTCACCAAATTTTACACATTTTTTGACTTAAGGATGGATAAAAGAGGATTTTAAAATTCTATTTCATTTAGCTCCTCCTTCAGTGCAAAGGGAAATAGCAATCTTGTCCTTAAATGGCTACTCCTGCCTTCCTAGAATCCTTATGTGTTATAAAATCCTTTATAATATCTGATACCCAACTGAGTACTTCCTTTTACCATTAACTTCTTAAACCATGAATATTTAACAAAAACAAAGTGTAAACCCCTGACTCTTTTCACAGTTAGTATCTATAATCCTTTTTTTTTTCCAGACTAGGTATTTCTAAATCATGTTAAATCTTTCATTTTCCTTCTGGTCAATTTCAAGGTTTTTATTGAATCAAATGAAATGTTTCTATACCAGCTTCCCTTTTGCTTTTAGACATTTCTAGTGGCTTAGCAAAAGATGTTCAAATTAGGTGATTATCTATATGTGGTACATTGGGTTAATCATTCCTTATTTTTAGACAATAACCTCTGAATGAATCATTTATCTGTTTATTTTTAATATATGGGATAATTAAAACTGGTCCTGAAAACTCAAGACATTTTTTTTTTCTTTTTTAGACTTCAAAAAAAAATTTTTTTAACAGACATCCCAATAATTTACTTTTAATAATCCTAAAATAAATATTAATAAGCAAATCTTTGATTAGATATTATACTTTCTTTTGATAAATTGCTAGATTAAATATTATAGTTTCTTTCCATAAATTAAAAATAATATAGTTGAACTATAAGTGCAGTGATTATATAATAGTGTTTTTTCCCCACCTTAAATAATTTTATGTCCTATGAACTTAAAAAGATTGACTTTTTATTTATTCCCCTTAAATTGTAAAACCAAAGAAAAGGTAAGGAGGAACAGTTAACCTCTGGTGACCAAAAGTGCACTTGATCTGTTATTTTGTATTCCATACTCTTCAAAAGAGCAATATAAACAGAATTATTTATGCCCAGCAAAATGTTGCTTAATTACTTATGCACCACTGTTTGCTTGTATTTTAAGCTCTCTCTACCACCCACAGGCAGACGTTAAACAGCTGCTAAAAGCTAGCTTTAGTCTTGCCTGTTTGAAATTAGCATACTTGAGCTTTGAAAAAACTTTGTTACCAATTTACATATGCATAGAGACTGATATTTAGACTCACCATATGATATGTCCCTCAAGAGCTTTTCTTATTGCCTCCATCCTCAGGTCTCAACCTAGAGACTGTAAATCTAGCAGGTGATTAATTCTATACCCTTGAGAAACTAGCAATTAGCACTTGCAACCAGTAAAAAATTGTCATTTCAAAACCCTGTTTACTATGCCCATGTATTTTCTATGAACTCACAGTTAACTCTAAATAGATGTGTGTGGCAATAGATTTGCAGACATTTCTGTCTCTTTATGTAAAATATAATATTGCTACCAGCTAATCAACCTATTAAATATATATAATTGACATTCCTTTTTAATATAAAATAGAAAGATGTAGCAAGCATGGAAACACTATACATGATGTTTTATGTTACTAAACCTTAATCAGTTCATTTCAACATGATGACTTTGTAGGGTTTACCTGTTCTGTGTCAATTCTTATCTCTGATAGCTGAAATTACCGTACTTCCAGATGTTCTTATGCATTATTGAGGTCTTCTGCAGTAGATGCTGGAAAAGGTAAGATAAGGTTTTATTTCTTTGTAGTAGTCGCAACACTGAGATCAAAGACGGTAAAGTGCAGTGCTTAGTATTGAAAACTATGATGAACCTAACATTTATTTTCAAGTCGCAAACCTATCATAAAAACTGCTCATCAATCTTTAGTTAACCATTTATGTGTAGTCTGTGAGTCAAGCAAGGAAATGTTTTGAAAGGTTTAAAAATACATATTTGATCACACAATAAACTAGCGCTAATTATGTACGTGCATAGCACAAGTTTTAAATTGAAAATATATGTTGGAAGTTCTATCCCGTGAGACAAGTGAAAATTAAAAAAAAAAAAACCTATTAAAATTCTTTTATAGAGTAACTTGTATAGAACAATGTACTTTGGTTAGATCTTTAAATATGTTAAAGAAGAATTGATACACACACATTTTTAAAAATGGTTTCTGATAAAATCTGCCAGTGCTCTGGAGAGTGCTAACAGAAGTGAAAACAAAGTAATTCCATTTTCTGAAATGTTTCCAGTTCAATTCAAGGGAAAGAAGATAGGTGAACGTAGCTAACATGCACGTTACCCACAGTGTTAACTCACTATAACTAAAACATTTTATTTTGAATTACATGTTATGCATTTTTATAACTGCAAGAGTAAAACAGGAAAAAAGCCATTAGAGTATCTTAATTACTAAATTCAGTGATCTTCAGTTAACAGACAGCCTTACTTCACAAATGCACATTGAAAATCTAGAAAACATGCAGGAACAATTTAGTTCTCAGTATTAGAAAGCTAAGGGCAACGAATCC
Organism: Oreotragus oreotragus; assembly: GCA_006410675.1. Taxonomy (NCBI): domain Eukaryota; kingdom Metazoa; phylum Chordata; class Mammalia; order Artiodactyla; family Bovidae; genus Oreotragus; species Oreotragus oreotragus. The sequence goes on from SJYX01003773.1 coordinate 129,000, forward strand.
TTTTTATTCAGAAGTGCAAAGTGAGGAGCAAATGCAGAACAATCTTGTAGAAAAGTGGACTTTTTTCTCCAGATGCACAGTCATTAGATGGTCTGCTATAAAAAAGCCTGCTAGACTTTTGACTAATTACATCATCGAATCATCATACTGTTAAAATCAGTTGCAGGGCACTGGTACACAACTAAACCCCTGCTTCTAATTACTATTTTAGTCTCTTTTTCCTTGTGACATGTTGGTGATAGATCATTATTTTTTCAGCAATTTGTTCGCATTTATATGCAATATAATTGGATCTGATTAATTATTATGATTAATGACTACAGAATTTCCTTGCGAAGCTATTAATACTGGTAGTATCAAATGAAAGACGTGGACAAATGAAAGCCAATGGATTCCTGTTGCTCTTGCAGCGTCTGGGCTTAAGTAACCCTTTGCTGTTCCCCAGCAAATAGAAAGGGACTGCAAAGGAGAGTTTTTGGAATGGCCATCAGAAGCTCATAATGTATAAAGTGTTTTGAATGCCTTTTTAGCTTATTTAGGTGCATAATAATTGAGAAATCCAGCAAGTCTCTGTTCAAAAAGAGCTTGTCGTGTTATTGATCTAAAGTAGTAAGGAACTGTGTAGCATTCAAAATATTAGAAAGCTATTAAGAACTAATTGTCTTGAAGGATATTTATAATTTCTCCATTTTCCTCAACAAATATGATACAAGGCACTTAGTTAACTTCTATTAAATGTCAGATTACAAAATTTCCAAAGGACGTATTTATGTAGAGAGTGTTTTGTATTTTAAATTCTATTCTGGCTTAGAAGTAGGATATTACATGTAAAAAAGCAAACAACGACTGAGTAGCTTAGGGGATCGACTTTCCTGTTACCTCTGGGACCTGACTTTAAATCTGGCTTTGAGCAAACTGAAGAAAAATCATTTCAATCTAATGGCAGCAGCAAATAAAAAAAAATCAGATAATTTGAGTTCCTTGAAGGTGGCAGCAAGCTTTTTGCTTTATGAAGTGTCCAGAATTCTAGGCTTTAAAGGAAAGAGTTGGATTTGGAGGATGCATGCCTGATTCTAATTGTAAAATACAAAAGATGTTGAGTATAATTTGCATCTGTCATAAACAGCACCAGCCCTGCTCATAGCATGAGCCTTAACAGGGGGGCATGGAGTCTTGAATCTTGCTGAGAAAATACATTCATCTGTCTCACCCAGAATTGGTAGTGGTGCCTGCCTCAACATCCAGATTCTAAAAAAATTCTAAAGCTTTTTACTTAGAAGTAGATGAAGGTTTCTGAGAATGTTCAACATGAAAATGTGAACAATTTTTTTTTAATGAAATAATACTGCAGGGCCAACCCAATATAGAAATAAAGGAGATGAATTTGCTTTATAGATAATTGCAATTATTCTTCGATGATTCATATTAAATTAAGCTCACCAGAAGGAGAAATGAAAAAGTAGACTAAAGAAATCATTGTATTTAAGTGAAGAGCAAAACAGTTAAGTCACACTCTTAGTCCTTATAGTTTCAACAGACTGAATTCCTGTGAAGATTTCACATGATTATTGATACTGACATATAAAATTATTCATTCAAATTCATACATTTCAGAAGATATTTGGGTCAGGACTGTAATTCTTAGGGAAATGATTAAACAAATTTAATAATGTCATTAAAAATCTTCTATCCCCTATAAGAAGAAACAATTTGGCCTATCAGGCTTCTTAGATAAACCACCAACCTCCCCCCACTCCCCTGCCAATGGCTTCATATAAATTATTTATATAAGGATAATGCTAGTTTTTCTTTTGAGAGTAGAAAAATGGGATTAATGTGAGGATCAACACTGAAGCCGTTTTCATGGGCTCCTTGTACATATAAACTGTGTTCATGGCAATTATTCTAAAAATTAGAGCTGGCTTTCACACCAGGGAAGAGTAGGAGTTGTGAAAGACAAGAATCCTGCTGTAAGATCTCTTTTCTGTTCCTAAGTAAGCATCACTGCTCAAGAGAGAGAGGGCACTCATATACCTGATAAATAATGTTGGGTGTTCACAGTTGCTAATACGAGAAAGGTAATGAAACAATTAGTAACAGAGCGATTGATGACTATTAAATACACTGTGTATGAATTGTATGAATTGCCATTAAGAAAATTGGTTATAAAATACATTTTGTTGGGAAATGCAACATAAAGCAAATAAAATCTAGCACCATCTGGGGCATAAATAAGAATAATCTAGGCACAGGGTGTTTAGAGTTAGTGTAGATGATCTGTCTGCCACTGTAAGACATATTCCTTTAGTTAATAGTTCATAGTTTGATTTCAGGTGCTCACTTTGGATTTGGTAGGAGAAAACATGATATGTTAATATCTGTACTGCCTTGTGGCACGATGCATCCAAGCATTTTACACACTTTTTTTATACTTGACATTTTTATTGTCATTACCCAGACACAAAGACCATAGAGTTGTGCCTGATACGTGTGTCCAAAGAAAGTGAAGTTGCTCAGTCTTGTACAACTCTCTGCGATCCCATTGACTGTAGCCTAACAGGCTCTTCCATCCATGGCATTCTCCAGGCAGGAATACTGGAGTGGGGTGCCATTTCCTTCTCCAGGGGATCTTCCTGACCCAGGGATCAAACCCAGATCTCCAGCACTGCAGGCAGAAGTTTTGTTCATGTATAACAAAATCGATATTTGTTTTCTGTTTGCTTTTAAACAGAGAAAATATAAGGAGTTACAGCTCAAAAAAAAAAAAAAAAAGTGTTATACACGTTTTACCAGGGAAGACACCAGGAAAGGCCAAAGAAAGGGTTCCCCTAAAGAAGTCCATTTTTATTTTAATCAGACTATATAATAGAATGATCAAACCAATTATTCCCATATTACCATTGTAAAGAACCAACTTATCAAATGCTGGGAAAGACTGAAGGCAAAAGGAAAAAAGGGTGGCAGAGATTGAGATGGTTAGGGACTCAGTGAACATGAATCTGAGTAAACTCAGGGAGATACTGAAGGACAGGGAAGCCTGGGCAGTCCATGGGGTAGAAAAGAGTCGAACATGACTTAATGACTGAACAACAACAATCAGTTCTTTATTTAATGACTCAAACAAGCCAAAGACAAATCATTTAATAAATTAGTGGAAGAGGTGAGAGAAAATACTAATGTCCTTGAATCAGTTCTCTGCCACTTGCAGAATCTCAAAGCTGCTGTTTGGCAAACTACATACTAAACAGACTCTCCTAATTAAATTCTAATGTCAAGAATCTACCTAGACAACAAAGGCTCTGAGAAAATCTGATCAATTCAAGACAGACCAAGGACCAGAAACTCTTCCACTCAAAACTGAATTAATCTGCTGTGTCTGAGTATAGAACATCCCTCTTAGGAATATAAAGTCTAGATGTATCTGTCGTATAGTGTATAGGACAAGTAGTGTATCTATAGTAGAGGCTATCGGACAAGGAATAGCTGAAATATAGGCATGCAAAGGTGTCCCATGCACCCATCAGCCTTTGCTACCCCAAAATGAATAATCTAAAGTAATAAAGGACTGTTTATTTTTCTCTGAAATCTTCACCTCGCCTAGTGAGTGATGGTACGTCATTTTTTTACAATAGCAACATTGAATCTTCCATTTAGAATTCTTGGACTCTTTGTCCAAGGCTGAATGTGGAGCTCACAGGCTGAATTTTAAGGATGAATGTGGAGTTCACATTCCTCACTTTGTAGATGAAAGCTAAGTTTCAGAGAAGTGAGATGGTTTGCCCAGTGACATATAATTAATAAGTGACTGGATTTGAAAGAGACCCAGATCCCTTGACTCTAAATCTACAGGCCTTTTGAATACACTACATAGTTGGTGACTGGTATAAAAATGTAGTATAACATTTAGATATCTATTTTTTTTCCTATTTTGATTTTAGTCAGTGAGAATTCCCTAGTAGATTAGTTTTCTCCATCTGAATAACTAATACTCTCACTCATAATTAAAGCATATCTTTTGCAACTAGAAATTGCCTTAGAAATTGAATTAAAAGTGGAAATAATCTAAACATCACCCTATAGGTTTTTAATTCAATAAATGATGACATAGTCATACAAGAAAATGTTGTTAGGCCATTTGAAAGAATGAGGTAACTCTTCATGTACTGGCATGAAAAGATATTCTGAAATATTAAAAAAACAAGCGGCTAAAAAATATGCATGGAATGATCATTTTTAAATTTTATATTTGGTTATATGACGAAAGGATGTCTGACATAATACACACCAAATGTTTACCAGTGGGTATTTCTGGGAATAGAAATAAAGGAGTTGGGAAGGAGAATTTCATAATATATTACATTTATTTCTGAGCTACTTGATTTTACTTCAAGAAGGGTAAACTTGCTTTTGTAGTTAAAAGTTAAAAGGTAAAACTAAAGTCCTTCCATAAAATAAAATCCTATTTTTTACAGGTTTATTTATATTTCTGAAGATCAATTCTATAAGGGCTTTTTTCCAAACTGTTTTCACATTTCTGAACTCTAGACAATTTTTGGTAAGCAAAATGTTAAGTGATTTTTTTTTTTTTTAAACTATCTTGCTATATGCTGCTGCTAAGTCGCTTCAGTCGTGTCCGACTCTGTGCGACCCCACAGACGGCAGCCCATTGGGCTCCGCCATCCCTGGGATTCTCCAGGCAAGAACACTGGAGTGGGTTGCCATTTCCTTCTCCAATGCATAGTTGCTCCTTTTTCTTCAATATGGGTATAAGTAATTATCTGTGGTCATAAAAAAAGTTATGGAGTATTACATTTTTATCAAATAAAAGGAAATCATTCTATTTTATTGCAACTAACAGTGTTATTTTTATGAAGGGAAACAAGAAAAACCAACTAAGGGTGTTCTTGGGTTTTGTGATTTTTATTTATTTTATTTTTTTTTTTTTGAAAAATTTTAATATCATTTCCAAGAATGTTGGTTCACATTTCTTAGTAGAAATATTCAAAAGACAAAGCAACTTTGTTGTTTGGTAACTGTCAATAACTCTTCTATGTGATTTCAACATATACTATTTCAGCTCTTCAATTTTCCAAACATACAACATATTCTTGAAATTAAAATATGCAACCTCATGTGGATTTAGTAAAATCATATTTGTTAGGAATTTGGAACTCTCCAAAAGAAGACATTCTATAGATATTACATTTGAAGAACTCCAGAACTTCTTATTTAGTATGTAAAGCAGTGTTTATTAGAGCATCAATTTGTGAAATTCTTTCTCATCCAAACCTCTGATTTTAGCTAAGAGTTTTGGAAAACGTTAATGTCATATTACTTTCAAAATTTCTATTTAACAACAAAATAATATTCTCAACATTACAACTTAAAATACATAAATTTTTAAAACATAAAAATTTCTAAAGTAAAAGTTGTATCATCAAATAAATGAAAATACTGATGAGAGATGTTGTTTTCTGTTCGATGAGTACATCAGTTTTTTTTCTCAATAATAAGAAGAAAATGAAGGTGTTTTGTACATTTATTCTAGGAAAGGAACAATAATTTTAAGTTTAACAATTTCATATTAACAATACTTTTCTACTTGGATAGTTCTTAAATAAGAGCTGTTTAATGGAAAGGAGAGCTTCTTTTTATTTCTGATAAAATTATGATGGAGAGGTCTGGTTGCTCCCCCAAAGTATCAAGAACCAAAAAACAGTTTTGCTATTCGCCAGTACTTTTCAATCTTGATATACATATCATCTACATTCTTTGAAGTTTTAAATTCCAACACCTTAGATAAATACCTAGCAGAAAGTCCACAAGTCTGATCAAAATTTTTCATAATGATGTATTTCATAGAAATTGTTTTGCTAAAACATAGTTGTTCTTTTCAAATATTAATGATAGTATGTTACATAAATATGAGTCAGATCAGCAGCAATATTAACATCCCAAAATGTGTTGCTACACATTCTTGTTTCTCAAATCTTTTTAATTTAAGAAGTAAACATATACCAAATGACAAACAAGCATTAGAAATTGAAGTTTGTAGGTAAAATGCATAGAAATGAAGAAGCTGAGCTTCAAAAAAAGGTCAAAAGACACACTATTTTAAAAGAGACCTACAACCATTAACTATGTGGAAAATCACACATTAAGATATGATAAATGCAATTCTCTAATGAGTATCTCTAGTGATTTGCAAGCACACTGCTTGTATTCATAGTCAGAAAAATAACAGTGATTTAACATTTTATTGCCTGTAGTTGCTCTGGATTCCAGTTCTATTTCTGTACAGATACTTCTTAAAATTGCTTTACAATAACATGAAAGCTGTTTTTCTCCTGTTACTGAGCTGTAACACTCGTGCATGTTCTGTTAGATTAAAAACAGTGGAGGTCAGTATATTTATTAGTAGCAGGAAAACCAAAGAAATGGGAAAACCAGAAAGAAGGTTAAGTGAAGGCAACTGTAAAAGAGAGTGTTTGGGGAGGTAAAAAGTAAGAACAGGTTAACAATATCTAGCTGAATAAGAAGGAAAAGATCTTAATAATGGGAGGCCCAGGAATGAGAATGGTGTGGTAATTGTATAAGGAACAATACAGTTTGCTCCTGCAATAAGCAGTACTTATCAAATGAAATCATACAGTTTGTGATCAGAACTACATTAAAATATTTCATCTTTTTTTCCCAAAGATATGCATGAAATCCATACAATCAGAGGCTAAGAATTTCTCCCATCCCTGCTTTTCCAAAGAATGATTTGCCTATTTACTAAACCAAGAATCTGTTCACTCTGATTGAATTCACAGCAAAAATATACCCAAAGTTAATGCAAGATTGTGTGTGTGGGTTAGTCACTCAGTTGTGTCTGACTCTGCAATCCCATGGACTATAGCCCACCAGGCTCTCTGTCTGTGGGATTCTCTGGGCAAGAATACTGGAGTGGGTTGCCATTTCTTTCTCCAAATGCAAGATCAGCTAGATACAAAGAAACTGCTTGCTATTTTTTAAAGAATAGCAAAAGAATTAAGAATAAATGCTGTTTTATAGAGAGCCAGACCCTAAGCCTAGTATACATAAGTTAGTAAGTGAACTCGTTCAGTTGTGTCCGACTCTTTGCGACCTCATGGACTGTAGCCTACCAGGCTCTTCTGTTCATGGGATTTTCCAGGCAAAAAAAAAAAAAAAAATCCACCTGCCAGGGCAGGAGACGCAAGGGATAAGGGTTTGGTCCCTGAGTTGGAAAGATCCCCTGGAGAAGGAAACAGCAACCCACTCCAGTACTCTTGCCTGGAAAATCCCATGGGCACAGGAGCCTGGTAGGCTACAGTCACATGGGGCCACAAAGAGTAGGACATGACTTAGCTACTGAGCATGCACATTCTTGGACAAAGACCTTAAACACCTGTTATCAGTTTGTTAAACCTGCCACAAACTGGGTGGCTAAAACAACAGAAATTTATTTCTCACAGTTCTGGAGGCTTAAAGTCCAAGATCAAGGTGTTTGATTCTCCTGAGGTCTCTGTCCTTGGCTTCCAGATGTCTACCTTCTCCCTGTGTCCTCATGATCTTTGCTCTGTGAGCATGCATCCTCAGTACTCTTTGCATACCTTTTTTTTTTCTTCTCTTAAGGATGTAAATCGAATTAAATTAGGACCCATGCTGATGGCCTCATTGTATTTAATCACCTCTTGAAAGGTCCTGTCTCCAAGTACAGTCACATTCTGAGGCATCGGGTATTAGGTCCAGGAGATCAGTCCTGGGTGTTCATTGGAAGGACTGATACGGAAGCTGAAACTCCAATACTTTAGTCACCTGATGCGAAGAGCTAACCCATTGGAAAAGACCCTGATGCTGGGAAAGACTGAGGGCAGGAGGAGAAGGGGATGACAAAGGATGAGATGGTTGGATGGCATCACGGACTCAATGGACATAGGATTGAGTAGACTCCAGGAATTGGTGATGGACAGGGAGGCCTGGAGTGCTGTGGTTCACGGGGTCGCAAAGAGTCGGATGTGACTGAGTGACTGAATTGAACTGAAGTGATGTGAATTTTAAAGAGACAAAATTCAGCCCATTAACAGCATCACTTGTAGTCTATCCTAAACAGCCATTGTAATATATCAAGATATGTTAGAAAATACTGAATCATCTCTCTTATCCTCTCAGTGTAACATGTAGATTACGCTGAAGTATTGCACTACATTAATGTATTTTTTCACTTATGTTCCTCAGAGTACTTCCATTCCACACCCAGTACTCAGTGGCAGACTGGTAGATGTTTAACAATGGTGTTCTGGAAAAGAAAAAGAAGCACTGATCCATGGCCTTTGCCAGTTTCCAGGATGTTAATACTCCCACATGACCAGTGACAAGCTGCCAATGTAATGTCACTGAATGCAGAGTTGGGAAAGGATGCCAGCAACTGGGTGTTGTGACCCAGGTGGGCTGAGCTGATTCTAGCACACCACTGTCAGATACAGTGGTGGTAGGGGGCAAAACTTTACTTTTTCAGAACAGTGAGCCTTTTTATTTGCTGTATATTCTTGATGCTCATTTTTCAAGTAGTTGGATTGACTCCACACACACACACACAAAGTTTAAAAGTACTTAATTAATTAGTCTTAAGATTTTCTAATATTGTAAAATTTTTACTCTTGATTTTAGTATATTGAGTTTCCATTTTATTTTTGATGGACACAAAAAGTATTTTTATAAAAAAAAACATAGAATATTATTTTTTATTATCTCTTGATTTGAGTAGAGATATGTGGTTCTTAAAACTCCCCTTGAACTTTTTTGCAAGATGTTTGATATAGTCTTTGTCTACAGGAAGCCAAAACAATTGATCAATGTCCCAAATTAGTCTTTAATTCCTGTAGAGCTGTGACAGTCATTTGTCAGAGGCTATTCAGGTCTTTGGAAAATATAGCATTTAATGTAAAACAACTTTGAGAAGAATGATGCAACTGCTGAATGAATTTCTTTCTTCTAATTTAATACTCCTCCTGTGCTCTTACTAATTTCTGAAATACCTTCATTAAAGCGGCAATTGTTTTAATCATTAAGTATGTTTGCATTTCTATCTTTTCATTAACCCTCAGAGAAATCACTATGTCTTTGTCTTTATCTGGAATTTATTGTATATATTATAAATATCAGCAGTTGAAAAATTATTAATTACTAAAAAATTACCAGTTAGTATTCAGAAGAATGAACTTCCCAGGTGGCTCAGAGGTAAAAAATTCCTCTGCAAATGCAGGAGAGCAAGTTTGATCTCTGGATCAAGAAGATCTCTTGAAGAAGGAAATGACTACCTAATCCAGTATTCTTGCTTGGGAAATCACCTGCACAGGAGCCTGGTGGGCTACAGTTCATGGGGTCTCAAAGAGTCAGACACAACTGAATGACTAAACAATATTCGGAAGAATTAATCATTATTAATAATAAATAATACATGGTGTGCTACTCTCAGGAAATAAAAGGCTACAATGACAAACTTTGAATTAAGATAACTTTCAGACTGGAAGACTTTCTATATTTATATATAACAGGTGTTATTTTTAACTTTTGAAGAAATTTTTCGCAATCTTCCCTAAGGAAATTCTTAAAAACAAGTAAATAATTTATGATTTTATTTTCAGGAAGATGTTTTAATGAGCAAAGACTGCTGGGTAATTTAGAGAAAAGCATGGAATAACTAATGAAAAACATCTAATTTTACTAGAGAATAATTTGAATTATTTGGTGTAATAAATTTTTAATAACCACTCAAAAATTGACTGCAATATTTGCAATAATTTCTTAACTAGTTTTGTCACTATTAGTATTTGAAAATATTTTAATTATTGGCCATTTTGAAACTCCTTGGTTCAACAATATTCTATTTTCAGGTTCCAAAATGTGTAAACAATATAACTCAGAAATTCTGCACAATAATTTAGTCTCAAAAATCAGCCTCCCTTTACCACTCTCAAATTTATGCAATAATCCACATGTATTAACACCACCCTATTAATCTCTGAGTCTCAGTACTTCAATGTGCAAATAAAGAAAAATGATCATAAATGCACCCACACATTTACAGTAAAACAATGAGGTCACACAAAGACACAGTTTTGGTAGCCAGTGTGTCGTATGACTTAAATGACCAGATCTGACTCGTTTACTCTAAAATTATTCACTAATCATCTCTAATCTGTTATCTAAGGGCTTTTAAAAATTTTCTTTTTCTCTTTTTCTTTGGGTCAAAACAGCATCTACTAAAGTAAAGCTACCTTAAAAAATGTAGCTGGATGAGCCTATTGTATTTCTAGATATATGAAGAGTTGATGCTTCAAATGCCCACCATTACACAGTACAGCCCAACCACAGGATTCCAGGAAAAACCAACAAACCAAGCAACACTAACAAAACTGTACAAAAGAATTTCTTCTAGTAGATGTAGCAATTTTCCATATTTTTCAATTTGTTACCCTCCTTCAGATATAGCATATGTCAATCAACTTTTATGTGTTTATGTAATTTTCTCATCATCTCATCAAATGTGCAAAATGTGTCTGGAAAATTTGATCTGAAATGGCCAAACAGGATTAAAATAAAGACAACTGAAGATCAAACTAGCATTTTACGTGCAACAAGAGGTAATCATCCTAAAAAAATATGTAAAGCAGTATTTATCTCTCCCTTTTTGAATAGATATATTTTGATACTATCAATGAAACAACATACTTCTTTAGAGGAAAAAAGCAAAGAATTGTGTTTAAAACTTTGCAGTTAAGTAGGATTCCATTAATAGCTTAGAGAAAAATAGAATCTGTGAAGCCTAAAGTTGAACTGATCCAAAGAAGTGGTCATTAAGCATCATACCACTAACACAGTAAAGGAATTAGGATGTATGATTTAATAAAAGTTGCTTACCAGGTCTAATTGTATTCCGTATAAATGTTCAGTCATCTTAAAGGTCACCTAACACTTAGGAATAAGAAAATGCCTAGCAACATGTGGGAAACCTAAGAAAATCCACAACATCACTCTTTTTGAAACAACAGTATGCAAAATTGTAACTTACAAGTGGTAAAATGAGTGGTACCCTCCTAAAATACTCTACCTTCCTTTGACGTGACTTTTCACAGGACACCAGTGCTGTATATTGGTTCCCTTAAACTAGTGTTTCTTTGTCAAATGACTATACATTTAGGAAAATAATGTTTTATATTGAAACATATGTATGTCAGATCTAATAAATGAGTATGTCTGAGGAGGTGGGAGAGATCCTTTATCCTTCAACCAAAGAAGTTTGGAGTATTGTTTTATTTACCCTTTTTTGCAATTTTTTTTTCCCAAGAAGATTTCTTTATAATTAAGGTAAATTCTGTAAATGAGAGAGCAGTGAAGATATCAGTTTGAAAATGTAATTTAAAAGGTACTAGTAGGAAAGGCAAGAATGAGGTTCATGATCTGTTAGTGCCTTGCACTGTATTAGCAAAATACCATATCATCAATCTCCTTTCTTTTTCTGTGTCTGAGTCTGCCACCTTCTTGGCTTACACACCCGGAGGAGCATAATTATAGGCATGTAACATATGCATTGTGACTCTGAAGGTATGGAATTTAAATTACTTCAGTACATAAATCACCCTTAGCCTATAAGTCTGTATTACTGTGCAAATGAGGAAAACCTAGTGCTTGTTTACCATATGTTGGGAAACTTAAAAAAAAAAAAACAAAACTGTACATTGCATAATTATTGGATTTGTAAAAACATGCTTTGATCAAATGAAATGGGCATTTAGTTTGTCCAAGCTACTTTCCATAATTCATTAAACAGCATAAATTTCATATAACTGCTCACATAGCAACTTATAAATAAACTCATATATTTTCCTTTACTTTAGCATTAAAGGAAAAAATGATTAAAGATATAATATCCAAATCTCTTTCTTTTAGAGTGATTCATTTGTGGCTCAGAGGGTAAAGCATCTGCCTGCAATGCGGGAGACCTGGGTTCAATCCCTAGGTTGGGAAGATTCCCCCGGAGGAGGAAGTGGCAACCCACTCCAGTATCCTTGCCTGGACAATCCCATGGACAGAGAAGCCTGATAGGCTACAGTCCATGGAGTTGGACACAACTGAGAGACTTCACTTTCATTTTCATTTGAGTTAAAAATCTCAAACTGTGACAATTAACCCTATATGTCTGCATAAAATATATGTATTTGACACTATTTCCCTCCCTTTTTCTAAATTTTTCATGATAACAGACAAAAAGTTTAGTGGTTGGTAAATACTACAAATTCAACAACACTTAACTATATTATAGTATGCTTCCAAAACCTGGAATAGATATCCACTATACTCCAAAAACCAAACACAAACTGAAGCCCAAACCTTAATCCTACCCTAAATTAAGATAAGAAAAGTTTTCATAACATCATTTTGGCTTTAATTATTATCTTTTAAAAAACAGTACGGTGTTCTCTGGGTCATGGACAACTAAAAGATTAGAGTTCAGTGAAAGGTTCCATTTGTTGTCTTTTACCAATTTAAGAAAGAAAAATGTGAGTTCTAAGAAAAGGAAAATAATCAAAATTAATTAATATATACCCTTCTTTTTCAAACAATTCTGATGGAGCTAATCTTAGTCATTCTTTAAACACCAGGTCCTAACACACTTTTATTTTCAGTCTCAAAATGCCTATGGAAATACTAAGTAACTCATGCTAAAATGAATTCCTCTGTGAAATTCATTTTACACTGGAGAATAACATCCCTTTTCCCCACCCCAAAATTATCGGTTTTCCTGCTTAAAATGTGAATTCTTCTTCTATAAAATTCTCCCAAAGATCTATAATCTTTAGCTATTTAAATTTTTAAAAATATTTCCTGAAAAAAACTAAGATAAAAATGCAAAGTAAAATAGAAAAGATCAAGACTATATAGAGTAGCTTGGCCAATGAAAATATAATAAAAGTCATATGTGTAATTTTAAATTTTCTAAGCAATCATAATCAAAAAGTAAATATCCACATTTAAAGTACTTTAGCCTCATATATTCAAAATATCAGTTGATTATACAACACATATAAAACACTCTTAACAAGATATTTTACAACTTTTATACTAAATCTTGTAAATCCAGTGTATATTTTACACTTGTAAATTCAGTGTATATTTCACATCATGATTTGGCCACTAAATTTTCACTGGAAATTCTTTTTCTATATTTAGCTTTCATGCAATTTACAGTTGAAAAAGTTGATTCACACACCCAGATTTTCCAAGCATACTTAAAACTTTTCCAATAACAAAATTAAATGTTTTCAAATTTAAATTAATTTAAATAAAAACTCATTTCTATAGTCAGAATAGCATATTTAAATTGTTCCACATCCACAAATGGCCAGCAGGTGCCATAATGGACAGTGCATAACAGAGAAATAATAAGGATAATTTACCTTAATAAAAAACACTAATGCTTTTATTATCTAATTGAATGTCTTATACAACTATCACAAAATTTTCTGTCATACTTGAAANCAGAATAGCATATTTAAATTGTTCCACATCCACAAATGGCCAGCAGGTGCCATAATGGACAGTGCATAACAGAGAAATAATAAGGATAATTTACCTTAATAAAAAACACTAATGCTTTTATTATCTAATTGAATGTCTTATACAACTATCACAAAATTTTCTGTCATACTTGAAAGAAAGTAAGGTTTTGTTTGTTAGCTAAATTGCCATATATATAAACACTATATAAATTCATCAACAATTTAAGTTTTCAATTAATCGGTAGGCACAGTCATTTTTACCCTATAGTTGTGTGTACGTGTGTGCTCAGTAGTGTCCATCGAATTTTCCAGGCAAGTAGACAGGAGTGGGGTACCATTTCCTACTCAGCTATATACTTTTTCGAGTTTGTGAAAGTATGCCATATGATTTCATTGAAAACACCTGAGTACTGTCTTAGATGAGAATAGGGGGAACTTTTAGAATGACTTACACCATCATCCAACTACCTAACTTCTTGGCTTACATTGACTTCTAAAATGTTTTTTTAAAAGTCTGGTTTTTTTTTTTTTTTACATATTTTTATTCAGTTTCATATCTGGATCTAACAATTCAATATATCAAGCTTTTATTTCCTAGCTGATGGATTAAAATTTTCCTTGAGTAACTCAGGCAGAAAAATTAGCATTTTTCTAGTGCAGGCAGGGTTTCTCAATCTTGGCACTAATTGTATTTTTTTTTTTTTTTTTACTTTATTTTACTTTACAGTACTGTATTGGTTTTGGCATACATTGACAACTGATTGTGAATATTACTTTCTTTGTATTTCTTGCTGTAACCTGAGGATTCTCTCAGCTTCTAGAAGCATCCTCTGGTCCTAGCCGTATGGCCCTCTTACACGTGAGCAGTTTATTTCTTCAAGGGCAGCAGGAGAAACCCCCTTCCCCAATCTATTAATACTAGAATAGAGTCTTTTATAAAGTAATACATATATCACTCTTGCTCATATAATGTAACTTCATAAAGTGAGTAAGCGCCACATCATATTAATAAGTTCCTGCAACACTCAAGTCAGGGGGGCTTTATACAGGATTGTATACCAGGGGCAGGAAACTTGGGTACTACTTTAGAATTTTGCCTACCAAAAATAGGTATACTAAACAAATGAAAATAATAGAGGGTTATTAAGTTTGGACAAGTTAAAATTCAAGAAAAACGTGCTCCAAACATGTGCAAATTTTCTCAGTAAAAATTGCAGTTCGTGTAGAATATAGTCTTGATGGTTTATGCACTAAAAGTAATAGCACCAAAATTTTTACAGCAAGCACATTGCTAGAAATAGGAGACAGTAACAAAAATCTAAACATGGCTTAAATGTTTCCTATAATTTGACAGAAAAGGTAGAACATAAAGAGGAAGGTAAAAGTTTTAAACAGGATAAATAGTGAATTTGTTTGGTGACTACAAACTACTTTGAATTACAATCCAAATTTAAATAGATTTGCATTTCATAGTAAAATAAATGAAATCTATTTTTCAAATATTTAAGGAATTTGAATAAATTCAACCATAAAATGTCAAATTAGTTCAAAAAGTTAAAATGTTGCAAGCTACAAATTCTAAAGCCGAGCTGCCAGTTAGCAAACATAAGTTTATGTAAACAAATAAAAAATAGAATAAAAGTAATGAATAATCTTCATTAATCAAGCAGAAATTTATAGATACATATCCAACTCAGTATTTTGGCCACCTGATACAATGAACTGACTCATTGGAAAGGACCCTGATGCTGGGAAAGATTGAAGGTGGGAGGAGAAGGAGATGACAGAGTATGAGATGGTTGGATGACATCACCAACTCTATGGACATGAGTTTGAGCAAGATCTGGGAGTTGGTGATGGACAGGGAAGCCTAGCGCGCTGAAGTCCATGGGGTCGCAAAGAGTCAGACACGACTGAGCGACTGAACTGAACTGATCTAACACCTTCCACCCACAAACAAATAGTATAACTGACCAATACAACCAGAATCTGCATTTATCAGGGATATTAGCCTGAAGTGTTCTTGTAATGTTTTTATGTGGCTTTGATTATCAGGATAATGGCCTTGTAAAATGAGTTTGGTAGTGTTCTCTCCTCTTCAAATTTTTGGAAAAGATTAGGAAGGATTGGTGTTAATTCTTTAAATTATTGATAGAATTCACCAGTGCAACCATCTGGCACTGGACATCTCTTTGTTACAAGTTTTTTTGATTACTTATTCAATTTCCTTACTCATTATTGGTCTAATCAAGTTTTCTTTTTCTTCATGAATCAATTTTGGAAGGTTTTACGCTTCTAGGAATTTATCCTTTTCTTCTAGGCTCTCCAATTTGTTATGAGAGTAGATCTTAAAAGTTCTCACCACACACACACACACACACACACAATTAACTATGTAAGGTATGGATGTATTAATCATTTTGCAATATATACATACATCCAATCTTTACACTGCACTCCTTAAACTGACACATTTATATGTCATATATATCAGTTGTTAAGTTGTGGCCGACTCTTTGCGACCCCCTGGACTGCAGCACATCAGGCTTCCCTGTCCTTCATTACATCCTTTGTATAACCCAATGAAGCAATGAACCATGTCATGCAGGGCCACCCAAGACAGATAGGTCATGGTGGAGAGTTCTGACAAAATGTGGTCCACTGGAGAGGAAATGGGAAACCACTTCAGTATCTCTGCCTCATTTATATAAAGTGGTAAAAATACTTAAAAAAAAACAAAAACACAGAAGTTAGTGTTATTAAAGTAAATAAAATAAATTGAAGTTGAAATTCAGAACACTAAGTATTGAAGGTTATGAATGAAAAAAGACAAAAAATTCCAGATGTAGAAAATTTCAAAAATTTAAAAGATAATTTTATGTTAACTAATAAAATCTGAGTGAAAGAGGTTATATTTTCAAGAAAAATTTAAACAACACAGTTGACTTGAGTAGTGATAAAATCTGAATTAAATAAAAGGGAAATGATTGTCAATTACCTAAATTAAAAATTCATTAGGTATAGAAGGGTATTATAGGAGAACAAATAAATGGGGAAATAGTGGAAACAGTGACAGATTTATTTTGGGGGCACCAAAATCACTGCAGATGGTGATTGCAGCCATGAAATTAAAAGATGCTTGCTCCTTGAAAGAAAAGCTATGAACAATGAAGCAATGAACCATGTCATGCAGGGCCACCCAAGACAGATAGGTCATGGTGGAGAGTTCTGACAAAATGTGGTCCACTGGAGAGGAAATGGGAAACCACTTCAGTATCTCTGCCTCATTTATATAAAGTGGTAAAAATACTTAAAAAAAAACAAAAACACAGAAGTTAGTGTTATTAAAGTAAATAAAATAAATTGAAGTTGAAATTCAGAACACTAAGTATTGAAGGTTATGAATGAAAAAAGACAAAAAATTCCAGATGTAGAAAATTTCAAAAATTTAAAAGATAATTTTATGTTAACTAATAAAATCTGAGTGAAAGAGGTTATATTTTCAAGAAAAATTTAAACAACACAGTTGACTTGAGTAGTGATAAAATCTGAATTAAATAAAAGGGAAATGATTGTCAATTACCTAAATTAAAAATTCATTAGGTATAGAAGGGTATTATAGGAGAACAAATAAATGGGGAAATAGTGGAAACAGTGACAGATTTATTTTGGGGGCACCAAAATCACTGCAGATGGTGATTGCAGCCATGAAATTAAAAGATGCTTGCTCCTTGAAAGAAAAGCTATGACCAACCTAGACAGCATATTAAAAACCATAGACATAGCTTTGCCAGCAAAGGTCCATCTAATCAAAGCTACGGTTTTTCCAGTAGTCATGTATGGATGTGAAATTTGGACTATAAATAAAGCTGAGCGCTGAAGAACTGATGCTTTTGAACTGTAGTGTTGGAGAAGACTCTTGAGAATCCCTTGAACTGCAATGAGATCCAACCAGAAGTCAGTCCTGAATATTCATTGGAAGGACTGATGTTAAAGCTGAAACTCCAATACTTTGGTCACCTGATGCAAGAACTGACTCATCTGAAGAGACTGTGATGCCAGGAAAGATGGGAGATGGGAGGAGAAGGGGATGACAGAGGATGAGATGGTTGGATGGCATCACCGACTCAATGGATGTGAGTTTGAGTAAACTCCAGGAGTTGGTGCTGGACAGGGAAGTCTGGCGTGCTGCAGTCCATGGGATCGCAAAGAGTCGAACATGACTGAGTGACTGAACTGAACTGATAGTAGAGTTTTATAAAATTCTCAGAGAACAAATAATTCTTTGATTTTGTAATCAATTCTAAAACTTTGCTCCCCACTTTTAATTTCAGATGATGAAATCTGGTTCTCAGCCTTGTACTCTCATTGAATTCTGCAGTTTATTTATCTTAATGTGCAACATAGAGTCCTATACCCAAACTATTGACTTGCATACAGGCATCTATTTTTCATCTCATTTTTTTTCTGATACAATTTTTGACCTTTGTATATGCATTTTATTTTTTTAATTGAGGGTATACCTTAATACTACCAAATAGGATTCTTCAGCTGACATATTACTGGGTTATTTCCAGCTTTTGGCTCTTCTGAATAAACTGCAATCAACAATTATATACACATCTCTTTGCAAAAAGTATTTAATTCTCTTGGATAAACATCAGGAGTGAGAGTGCTGGGTATTATGGCAAATATGTTTAATTTGCAAGAGATTAACCATTTTCCAAGGTATTATATTCATTTGCATTCCTGTAAACTAGACTAAGATGTTCAGTTGTTTCACATCCTCACCAATACTTGGTATTGTCACTTTCATTTTTTAAATTTTTAGCCATTTTGGTAAGTATGTAGTGATAAATCATTTTAGCTGTGTTTTGAATTTCCTCAATATGTGCTGATGTTGAGCATATTTTCATGTATCTTTTCCTCATTTTTATTTCTTCTTTATGAAATATTGGTTCAAATATTTTTTATTAATTTTTAACGAGATTATCATGTTATTGTACTGTGAACACTCTTTATTAGGCATATATGTTTTGGAGATATTTTCTCCTGGTTAGTTGCTTGCATTTTTATTTACCTTAACATATTTGGAGAGCAATAGTTTTAATTTTAAAGTTTCTAGTTACTTTTATTCATAGGTCATGGTTTTGGTGTCTTTTGAAATAAATCTTTGTCTAACCCAATATCACAAAGATCTCTATGATTTCTTTTAGAATTTTTCAACCTAGTATCTATTTTGAATTAACTTTTATTAGTAGCATGAGAGAGAAGTATATTGTATATATACATGCACATATATTTATGCATATCACAAAAGTTAATTCAAAATAAATAATAGGTTGAACAGTTCTAAAAGAAATCACAGAGATCTTTGTGATATTGGGTTAGACAAAGATTTATTTCAAAAGACACCAAAACCATGACCTATGAAAAAAAATAACTAGAAACTTTAAAATTAAAACTATTGCTCTCCAAATATGTTCAGTTCAGTTCAGTTCAGTCGCTCAGTCGTGTCCGACTCTTTGCGACCCCATGAATCGCAGCACGCCAGGCCTCCCTGTCCATCACCATCTCCCGGAGTTCACTCAGACTCACGTCCATCGAGTCCGTGATGCCATCCAGCCATCTCATCCTCGGTCATCCCCTTCTCCTCCTGCCCCCAATCCCTCCCAGCATCAGAGTCTTTTCCAATGAGTCAACTCTTCGCATGAGGTAGCCAAAGTACTGGAGTTTCAGCTTTAGCATCATTCCTTCCAAGGAAATCCCAGGGTTGATCTCCTTCAGAACGGACTGGTTGGATCTCCTTGCAGTCCAAGGGACTCTTAAGAGTCTTCTCCAACACCACAGTTCAAAAGCATCGATTCTTCGGAGCTCAGCTTTCTTCACAGTCCAACTTTCACATCCATACATGACCACAGGAAAAACCATAGCCTTGACTAGGTGGACCTTAGTCGGCAAAGTAATGTCTCTGCTTTTGAATATACTATCCAGGTGGGTCATAACTTTTCTTAGGGCTCCAAAATCACTGCAGATGGTGACTGCAGCCATGAAATTAGAAGACGCTTACTCCTTGGAAGAAAAGTTATGACCAACCTAGATGGCATATTCAAAAGCAGAGACATTACCTTGCTGAATAAAGTCTGCCTATTCAAGGCTATGGTTTTTCCAGTAGTCATGTATGGATGTGACAGTTGGACCATGAAGAAGGCTGAGCGCCAAAGAATTGATGCTTTTGAATTGTGATGTTGGAGAAGACTCCTGAGCATCCCTTGGACTGCAAGGAGATCCAACCAGTCCATTCTGAAGGAGATCAGCCCTGGGATTTCTTTGGAGGGAATGATGCTGAAGCTGAAACTCCAGTACTTTGGCCACCTCATGCAAAGAGCTGACTCATTGGAAAAGACTCTGATGCTGGGAGGGATTGGGGGCAGGAGGAGAAGGTGACAACAGAGGATGAGATGGCTGGATGGCATCACTGACTTGGTGGACGTGAGTCTGAGTAAACTCCGGGAGTTGGTGATGGACAGGGAGGCCTGGCGTGCTGCAATTTATGGGGTCAAAAAGAGTTGAACACGACTGAACAACTGAACTGAACTGAACTGATATATATTGTGTATAGTTATGCAACTGTTGTACAATTTATCAAAAATATACTCACTAATCATTGATTCATTTCTGTACTATTGTTACAATCAGTATATGGGTTGGTTTAATTTTGGACATTATTCTGTTTTATCGATATATTTGTTTATTATTATCCCAATCCCACGTTATCTAAGTTTTGAAATCAGGAATCTAAAACCTCTATAATTTTTTCCAGTTTTTCAGAATTATTTTTCCTCTTCTAGGATCTTAGCATTTCTATATAAGCCTAAAACTTTAAACTGACAATTTCTACCAAAAATTGCACAGGAATTTTGATTCCTTTTACACAGAATCTACAGATCAATTTGCAATTTATATCTTAAAAATATTGAATCCTTAAAACTCAACATTCCAAAACTGAAAACCATGGCATCTGGTCCCATCACTTCATGGCAAATAGATGGAGAAACAACGGAAACAGTGACAGACTCTATTTTCTTGGGTTCCAAAATCACTGCAGATAGTGACTGCAGCCATGAAATTAAAAGACCCTTGCTCTTTGGAAGAAAAGTTATGACCAACCTAGACAGCACATTAAAAAGCAGAGACACTACTTTGCCAACAAAGGTCCTTCTAATCAAAGATATGGCTTTTCCAGTAGTCGTGTATGGATGTGAGAATTGGACCATAAAGAAGGGTGAGCACCAAAGAATGATGCTTTTGCACTGTGGTGTTGGAGAAGACTCAAGTCCCTTGGACTGCAAGGAGATCCAACTGGTCCATCCTAAGGGAAATCAGTCCTGAATATTCATTGGAAGGACTGATGCTGAAGCTGAAACTCCAATACTTTGGCCACTTGATATGAAGAACTAACTCCTTGGGAAAGACCCTGATGCTGGGAAAGACTGAAAGCGGGAGGAGAAGGGGACAACAGAGGATGAGATGGTTGGATGGCATCACCAACTCGATGGACATGAGTCTGAGCAAGTTCTGGGTGATGGACAGGAGAGCCTGGCGTGCTGCATCCATGGGGTCACAGAGCTGAACACAACTGAGTGACTGAACTGAACTGAACTGAGTCCTGGATAATAAATAATTGGCTGGTATTTCCCCCTGGTTCCTGAGACGTATCCTGGAATTTTCAGAGTGATAAGAGTATTTTGCTATTACAGTGCCTAAATAGTTTGTGGTAATGAGACTGACCATACCAGAAATATCAACCATGTCATTAGAGAGTTGGGGCTTTGAGCCATGTAATATCAACTGGACTTCCAGAGGGAAGACAGAGTGTGTAGTTCAATGATGTAGCCTATGACTCAATCAGTCTTGCTCACGTGATGACATCCCAGGAGAACTTTGGACATGAAAGCTTTAGGAACTATCTCATTGGCAATATTTTGTGCATGTTGCTACACGTTGATGTTCTGGGACAGTGATACATTCTGACTTCACTTGGAGATGACACTGGAAGCTTCTTGTTTGGAACTCCCTCAGACCTCACCGTATGTACCTCTTCTTTTGTCTGGTTCTCATTTATATCATTTTTTTTTCTTTTGCTCTAATAAAATTCTTCTCATAAGTAAGAAAAAAATTATTGAATCTTCTAATCAATGAATGGGTGTATCTTTGTAATTATTTGTTTCTTTAAGTTTTTAGCTATGTTTTATCATTTTAGAACTATGTTATTCATATATTTTCTTATATTTTGGGTTTCCCTGGTGGCTCAGATGATAAAGAATCCATCTACAATGCTGGAGACCTGGGTTCAATCCCTGGGTTGTGAAAATCCCCTGAAGAAGGGAACGGCTACCCACTCCAGTATTCTGGCCTGGAGAATTCCATGGACAGAGGGGCTTGGCACCTGAAGTCCATGGGGTTGCAAAGAGTCCGAACCCACTGAGCGACTTTCACTTTCTTTTTTTTTTTTTATCTCTAGAAGGGGGAAAGCAGAGGATAAGACGTTTAGATAGCATCACAACTCAGTGGATATGAATTTGAGCCAAATCTGGGAGATAGTGAAGGACAGGAGAGCCTGGCATGCTGCAGTCCATGGTGTTGCACAGTCAGACACAATTTTGCAACTGACCAGCAACATTTCCTATTTTTCATAAAAGTGGAATTTTTTAGGTTCATTTCCACATTTTTATTGTTAGCATATAGAAAAAGCAGTTGTTTTTTTATATACTAAATTGTTTATTGTATCTAGATCTTCTGATTACTGGAAAAATATTGTTCATAGTATTTCCTTATTTTCCTTTTAACTTTTAAAGGATTTACAGTAGTGTCTCTTCTTTCAATGTTAATTTAAGTAATTTGCGTTGCCTCCATTTTTTCCTTTTCACTTCAGTTAGAGTTACATGATTGATTATTTTTCATTTTCAGTTTATGATTTTTTCTTCTTTTCTTTGTTAGTTTTCTATTTCACTGATCTCTGCTGTCACCTTTATTATGTTCTTCATTCTGCTTACTTTGACTTAGTTCCCTTTTCCATTTCTAGTTGCTTAAGTGTAAGCTTAGCTCATTGATTTAAGATATTTTTTGTTTCCTTTTCTGGAATCTATTCTGTCTGATATTAATGTAATCACTCTTACTTATGCTTACTGTTACTTTGAGTATCTATTTCTAGCCTTTTACTTTTGGTCTATTTGTGTTTTGGTATTTAAAGAGCACCTTATGTAGATTACAAATATTTAACTCTTGCTTTTTTAATACAGATTGACAATTTCTGCATTTTAAAAAAGTGTTTAGCTATTTACATTTACTATAATTATTCATATAATTATATTTATGTCTATTTTGTACTGTATATTTTTGTTCATTTTCTTCCTTCGTGATTAACATATTCATATATTTTGTAATATTCCATCTCAACATTATTGATTTTTAGCTGTTTCTTTCCTTTGTGATTTCAGTGGTATTTCTAAGAATAGAGGTATGTTTCTTAAACATGTATCAATCTACCTATAATTAATATTAAACTAGTAAAATACTAAATTACTTCAGGAAAAATACAAGACAGTTAATAAAAGTTTATTTCCATTGTTCTCTCAATTTTTTTCCATTGTTCTCTCAATGACACCATGCTTGTCTGAGATAGACAGATTATATATATAATAAACAATAAGTGCTATAATTTTTAGTCATTTTTCAAAATGAGAAGAAAAATAGTTATTGTATTTACCTTTTCTGATGGTCTTTATTTCTCCTTATATATCTAATTTGCTAACTAGTACCATTTCCCTTCTGAACTGAAGACTTCTTTTGCCATTTCTTATAGTTCAGATCTGGTGGCAACAAATTCTCTAAATCTTAGCTTTCTTGAAAATGTGATTATTCTGCCTTCATTTTTTACAGATTTTTGAGACTAAATAGATGAAATATAAGCTTCAAATATTTAAAAGATATAAATTGATAAGTTTTTATCATGTTATCACAAGCTATGCATGCATGAGTGTATATTTCATCAAGTTTATATATTGAGTTGGCCAAAAAGTTCATTCAGGTTTTTCTGTAATGTCTCACAAAAAAACCCAAATGAACTTTTGGGTCAACCCTAATATATATAATCAAAATCAATAAATGAGGACCACAAACATTCTCATGACTTCCAGAAGTTTCCTATTACCTCAGTGTTTCACAACCTTCCCTCCACCTCAGTTCTCAGGCAATCATTGATCTGCTTTTTCTCTATACAATAGTTTGCATTTTGTAGAATTTTATCACAATTAGAAACAGACAATCATCTTTACTCTTGAAGGATAAATTCAAGGGATTCAGAAATCTTTCTTGCTTCTTTTGTTCCTTCAGAATATTGAAAATGTCAAGACAATGCATTTTGGCTTCCAGATTTTTAATGAGAAAGGAGTCATTAATATTATTAAAGTTATTGTTTTCCTTCATTGTTTTCAAAATTTCCTTTCAATCGTCAATCTATATTTAAACTACTATATATCTCAAACTGGATTTCTTCGTTTTCAGTCAGCTTAAGTTTCCATGAGTATGGAATCTTTAGTATTTTCCATCACATTTTAAGTTTTTGACTTTTTCAAATCATTTTTCTGTCATTTTTCTCCTCCTAGGATTTCAATTACGTGTATGTTGAACTGCTTCATACATAACCACAGATCTCTGAGGTTATCCTCATTTTTCTTCTGTCTTTTTCCATCTGATCTTTAGTATGTGTTCAGTCGCTAAGTCACGTCTGACTCTGTGACCCCATGGACTGTGGCCCACCAAGTCCTCTGCCCATGAAATTTTCCAAACAAGAATACTGGAATGGTGCCATTTCCTCCTCCAGGAGATCTTCCAGACCAAAGGATCAAACCTGTGTCCCTTACAAATCCTGCACGGGCAGGCAGCTTCTTCACCACTGGCACCACTTGGCAAACCTTGTCTGATCTTTGGATTGAGAAAATTATATTGGTTTATATTCAAATCACTGCGTCTTTCTTCTACCGTTTCCAATACAGTGTTCACCTTGTTATTTCAGTAATTGTCATTTTCATTTCTAGAATTATTTTTTAATAGTTTACATTTCTCTGTTGAGATTGCTCATCTCTTCAATTATTGATGCCCTATTTGCCTTCTAATATTTGAAAACATTCTAATTTCATTCTATTAAGAATGAAAATCCTAATTTCATTCAGATATTTAGAATGTCTGCTTTGAAATCTTCCTCTGCTTATTTTAATATGATTTACTACGAATAAGATTTTGTTGATACCTTCTTTTAAATTACAAAAAAAATTGCCTAGTTATGAGTTACATTTTTAGTGTCTGGTGGTTTGGCTGTTATTTGTCCATTGTAGATAATTTATTATAATAACAATGGATAATGTTCTCTTAATGGTTATCAGATTTTTTTCTAGTTGATAGTTAAATTGCCCAGAATCAAATCACAAACTGTTTCTACTCCAAGTCATGCAGCTTGTACATCTGCCCTGTTCTTATGCTTTTCCATTGCTGCAATTTTATTTAACCTAATCCCCTGGGATTCTCTTTTACATACAGAATTTGGCAGATTTCTTTGCTTTTTTAGAATATCCTTAATTCCAGAAATCCTTGGCTTCAGTTTTGCAATCTTACTCTTGAGGTTTTCTGCACCCAAAGATATTTACAATTAGAGAATGCACTCATTTTTTTAAAACAATAAATTCATATTTCTGGTTCCCTATTGCTCTAAGTTTCAAAAGTATTTTTCTCTCTAGTCTCTGCCTTTCTTTTTGGTGTTCACTCTGTGGTGTCTTTTGCACATGCATAACTTGTCAACCAAGGACTTGACAATTTAGGCTCTGAAAGGATCTACTTTTTTGCTTTTTCACAGTTAGGGATTTCCCCTTTGAGTTTCTGGATGTTTTCCAAACAGGAATGCTTATCTCTATTAACTTCGATTGATAAAGCTATTGTTTTTCCACTATAATTTCTGTCTCTCCAATGTCATTTCCTTCACTCATAGCCTACGGAGGTTGGGCAGCACACTTGGATTATTGTTGCTCAGTTGCTCTGTCGTGTGTGACTCTTTGTGACCCCATGGACGTCAGCATGCCAGGTTTCCCTGTCCTCTACCATCTCCCTGAGCTCGCTTAAATTCATGTCCATTGAGGCAGTAATGCCATCCAACCATCTCATCCTCTGTCATGCCCTTCTCCTCCTGCCTTCCTAACATTTACTTGGATTAAGAAGCTGAAAACTCTCTTCTACTTCTGTCATTCGATGCATTGCAGTGTCTTTAAATGTGTGTGTGCATGTGTAACTGCTCAGTCATATCCGACTCTTTGCAATCCCATGGACTGTAGCCCCCTAGAATCCTCTGTCCATGGAATTTTTCAGGCAAGAACACTGGAGTGAGTAACCATTCCCTTCCTCAGGGGATCTTCCGTACATAAGGATACAAACCAGGTCTCCTGTAATGCGGGTGGATTATTTACTGTTGAGCCACTGGGAAAGCCCCTTTAAATGTACATGTATTTTTATTTTATCTACATTTTATAGAATAGGAAAGACTAGAGATCTCCTCAAGAAAATTAGAGATATCAAGGGGAAAGATGGACACAATAAAGGACAGAAATGTATGGACCTAACAAAAGCAGAAGATGTTAAGAAGAGGTGGCAAGAATAGACTGAAGAACTATACAAAAAAGATCTTCATGACTCAGATAACCATGATGGTGTGATCACTCACCTAGAGCCAGACATCCTGGAATATGAAGTCAAGTGGGCCTTAGAAAGCATCAATACGAACAAAGCTAGTGGAAGTGGTTGAATTTTAGCTGAGCTATTTCAGATTCTAAAAGATGATGCTGAGAACGCACTGCATTCAATATGCCAGCAAATCTGGAAAACTCAGCAGTGGCCACAGGACTGGAAAAGGTCAATTTTCATCCCATTCCCAAAGGAAGGCAATTCCAAAGAATACTCAAACTAACACACAATTGCACTCATCTCACATGCTAGCAAAGTAATGCTCAAAATTCTCCAAGCCAGGCTTCAACAGTGCATGAACCATGAACTTCTAGATGTTCAAGCTGGATTTAGAAAAGGCAGATGAACCAGAGATCAGATTTCCAACATCTGTTGAATCATTGAAAAAGCAAGAGAGTTTCAGAAAAACATCTACTTCCGCTTCATTTATGCCAAAGCCTTTAACTGTGAATCACAAAAGATTGTGGAAAAATTCTTAAAGAAGTGGGAATATCGACTACCTTACTGTCTCCTGAGAAATCTGTATGCAGGTAAATAAGCAACAGTTAGAACCAAACATGGAACAACAGACTGGTTCCAAATTGGGAAAGAATTACATAAAGGCTGTATATTGTCATCTGCTTATTCAATTTATATGCAGAGTACATCATGCAAAATACCAGGCTGGATGAAGCACAAGCTGGAATCAAGATTTCCAGGAGACATATCAATAAACTCAGATAATAAGATGACACCACCCTTATGGCAAGAAGGCGAAGAAGAACTCAAGAGACTCTTGATGAAAGTGAAAGAGGAGAGTGAAAAAGTTGGCTTAAAGCTCAACATTCAGAAAACTAAGATCATGGCATCCGGTCCCATCACTTCATGGCAAATAGATGGGGAAAAATGGAAAGAGTGAGAGACTTTATTTTGGGAGCACAAAAATCACTGCAGATGGCAGCTTCAGCCATGAAATTAAAAAAACTTCCTCCTTGAAAGAAAAGCTATGACCAACCTAGACAGCATAATGAAAACCAGAGACATTACTCTGCTGACAAGGGTCCATCTAATCAAAGCTATGGTTTTTCCAGTAGTCATGTATGGCTGTGAGATTTGGACTATAAAGAAAGCTGAGCACTGAAAAACTTATGCTTTTGAACTGTAGTGTTGGAAAAGACTCTTGAAAGTCCCCTGGACAGCAAGGAGATCAAACCAGTCAATCCTTAAGGAAATCAGTCCTGAATATTCATTGGAAGGACTGATGTTGAAGCTGAAACTCCAATACTTTGGCCACCTGATGCGAAGAACTGACTTATTGGAAAAGACCCTGATTCTGGGAAAGATGGAAGATGGGAGGAGAAGGGGATGACAGAGGATTAGATGGTTGGATGGCATCACCATTTGATGGATATGAGTTTGAGCAAGCTTAGGGAGTTGTTGATGGACAAGGAAACCTGGCGTGCTACAGTCCAAGGGGTTGCAGATTCAGACACGACTGAGCCACTGACTGAACTGATGGAACCCTGTGTAACCCATTCACATCTCTCCCTCATCAGTAGCTGAGACTGTGATGCAGTTATTTTTTATAATTCACATTCAGTTCAGTTCAGTTCAGTCTCTCAGTTTTGTCCATCTTTACCCATCTTTTCATGAAATGCAAAATCTTTACATAATTCCTGCTAGACTAATCACGTTTTAATAGTTCTAATAGTATTCTCATTGAGCATAAAATTTGACTTAAAAAACAATGGTGTTAGACAGGTAATGTACATATTTCCTTAGTACTAACAATACAATAACGTATTTTTGGCTTTTTAAAAATTTGTGACGTCTTTGTTGTTTAAAAGAAAAATCCCTTAAGGTCAATGTGTCTGTTGGTTTATTATTGTACTAATGAGAATTGTAAGGTAAAGGAAAACCACAGAGAAGAGTCAAATATTTAAATCAACTTTAGATTTAGTCACTAATCTATACACTCATGCATCAACATTTGAAAAGCATTTATTTCTTCTCAAAATATCTCTAAACCCAAAACATTAGACATAGGAAATCTCTGCAGAACTCAACATTTTGTGTGTGTGTGTGTGTGACTCAACATGCTGGAAAAAAGTTTCAACACATTTTGGTGAAATTTTCTACTACAAATTAAGATAAAACCACATGAAAAATTTTGTCAATGCAGAAAAATATAACAAAAGAGGAAACTGTGTTTTTCTTAACAGGGCGATTTATGGGACTTCCATCCCTCTGAGCCTGAGAAAAGTATATTGGTTCCTATTCTCCCACATTTGTAATGTTAGTCCCATTGGCAATATAGAAAGGTCACATTTAAAAAACGTTTTTGGAATTATGGAGTTCAGGTAAATACTTAAAATACGTGAATTAGTTCTGTGTTTTATGTCCAGAGGAAAACAGTGTAAAATTATTTTTCAGGGCCTAAAGAAAAAATATAAAATGACTTAATTTTTATTTCATGAGAATAAAAAATGTTTAAAAATACTTGATATTTTTTCACTATTTGTCATACTTAGCCAAATTTCTTGAATCTTGATTATTTACTTCTGTAGTCCTGAGCTATAAGTGACCTATTTTTTAACTGTAGATATGTTCTCCAGAAGTTTGTTTTACATTCAACACTTTCAATATTTTCACACCATTTTAACTTCGAGCTGGCATAAGGAGTGATGCTCTCACACCATTCTATCTTAGAACTGAAATTTCACAAAAGAAAAAAAAGTGTACAAACTTCTTGTTTCTCTAAAGAAGTCTAAGAAAAAGAATTGATGGTATACTAAGCAGATGTTAAGATTATGGATAAAAGGGAAACTATTCATATAGCAATAATCTACACATTTAAACAAGTTATTAACTTCTCCCTGGATATGATAATCTCAATGTACTTCTAGAATAAATTTCAATATATCAAGTGGGCAGAGGACTTTTTGACAGAGCTCATTTACACAATTACATAATGTCATAACTTGTGGCAAACTCAGTAGCGCATGATGGTATCAAGCCTAGAAAGAGCTCCAGAGTTAGGAAAGCAAAAATCACTGATTAAAGGTAGATAAACTCTATGTGTTATTATCCAAGCAAGGGCATTTTTAAGAGAATAACAATGTTAATAATAAGCCTAGACAACCAGTTAATCCAAGACTTTACTGTGCAGGGCAAACCATATGTATGCTCTTCTTAGCAATCAGAGAGAAGAAAGGCAAATGCTAATATAAAGGAGTCAGAATTTCAGTCCCATCAAGTTGGAGCATCCAAGAAGAGTTGCTTAAAGTAACAAAGAGTGTTTCCTGAAAAATATTCTCTACTTTGATATCTGACCAAAATCTCAAATGTTCTGTGTCTCATCCTTTCAAGTCAGCTAGCAAAGTACTTGCTAGAACTTAAAGAGCATGGACCAAAAGTGGCATTATACTGAGAGAGTTAGATATAATTTTTCAATTTAAAGTTTGTTTCTTTCAGGCCTAAATAAAGAATCACATCTTCTAAGCCAGTTTTTTTCCCAAGCATATCCTAAGAAACACCAGAATTGAGAGATATAACATCTTACTACAGAAAAAAAAAAAAATTATTCCATTGTTACGGAATTAGAATATCATGTAAAAAGAAAACTATTAATATTTGCAACTGTAGAACATCATAATTTTATATACAAAGTTTTCTGACTCTCCAAGAGTAGGCAGGAATAATAATAAGTAATAAACAATTTTCCCCCAAATGTATTTGTCTTCAGTCAAATTTCCCAGAGGCAGAACATGAGAAGCATTAAGTGATTTACTGAGAGTGCTTTCAGAAACAAAATACCCATTTCAGCTGGAGACTAACTTCAGTGTGATCCCCTCGAACAGCACAGAATTCATCTCACTTTGAGGCAAGGTGGTTAGCTTTTTTGTACCCCTTTGCCATTCAGTCATTGGCTATGTGTTGCCTGAATTGTGAGTGTAGAATAGATGCTACTGTTAAACAACAAAATTCAGCTGAGTAAATCTGAAAATCCAATTGGCTTTATTCAGAAATTCATGAATAGACTATCATCCCATCAAGCAAATGGAAAGGATCTTCTAAGAGCTACAGAAAAGGAAACATTGTCCCTTTTCAGTAGCTCTTAGGAGAATGGATGGGACAAGGAAGTTGCAAATGAAAAAATAATTATTTTGAACAAGGTCACCTTCCTTTGGAAAACAAAGTGGTCCAATAAATAGATTATTTCACTGGTGCTGACCAGGAAATTCCAGACTGACTAGTTAAGATTACATCCCTGACGAAGGTCAAATTGCAATTGAGTTAGGTAAGTCTTGGCTTGGTAATGTGGGCTTAGAAAAAATGACTATACTTTGTACCTGTTTCTTTCTTTCTTTTTTTAATGCTACCTTCTACATTTGGCTCTGATGGTAAAGAATCTGCCTGCAAAGCAGGAGGCCCAGATTCGATCCCTGGGTATGGAAGATCTGGAGAAGAGAATGGCTATCCACTTCAGTATTCTTGCCTGGGAAGCCCCGTTGACAGAGGAACCTGGTGGGCTACAGCCCATGAGATTGCAGAGTTGGACATGACTGAGCAACTAGCAAACCCTTCTTCATTAGATAGCTAATATTTAATAAGACACTGAATCTCCAGGAAAAATTTAAAAACACAAAGAATAATGGTGAATTATTAACAGCCAAGCTTCACAGCGGGTGGGAAATGACTACACCTGAAACTAAAGGCGATGTGAGCAGGGACAGCCTTCACCTGCCCAAGGAATTGTAGTTTTCAGTAAGTATCTAATGAGAAAACTGTTCTCTAAAATACTTGAAAAAACACCTCTGAGAAAATTTGCATCACATCATTTCTGTATCTATTTTACACATTGTTATGCTAAGCTCTGGGAAATCCATTTATATTCTGACAGGGAGATCTCAAACTCTTCATCATTAGAAGGTCTTCCAATAAATAAAACTACAAGCACTTGGAGCAGAATACTTAATACCTGTAACGCTGACAGCAAATTCATATAAGAAACTAACCTTAATTTGTAAAAGCCAAATTTTCACATAATACATCATCAGTACACGGATTGATTTATTTATTTTTATTGAAAGGGAATATTGTTGTTTCTTTTCAGTTGCTCAGTCATGTCTGACTCTTTGTGAGCCCATGGACTGCAGCACACCAGGCTTCCCTGTCCTTCATTGTCTCCCAGGGTTTGCTCAAATTCGTGCATTGAGTTGATAATGCCGTCTAACCATCTCGTCCTCTGTCGCCCTCTTCTCCTCTTGCCCTCAATCTTTCCCAGCGTCAGGGTCTTTACCAATAAGTTGGCTCCTCATACCAGGTGGCCAAAGAATTGGAGCTTCAGACCTTTGCTGGCAAAGTGATGTCTCTGCTTTTTAATATGCCATCTAGGCTGTCATAGCTATTGTTCCGTGGACCAAGCAACTTTTAATTTCATGGCTGTAGTCTCTGTCAGTTATTTTGGAGCTCAAGAAAATAGTCTGTCACTGTTTCCATTTTCCCCCATCTATTTGTCATGAAGTGATGGAACCAGATGCCATGATCTTTGTTTTTTGAATGTTGAGTTTTAAACCAGTTTTTTCACTCTCCTCTTTTATCCTTATCAAGAGACTCTTTAGCTCCTCTACACTATCTGCCATTAGGGTTGTGTCATCTACATATCTGAGGACATTGAGTCCAGCTTTTGCTTCATCCAGCCTAGCATTTATCATGATGTACTCTGCATATATGTTGAATAAGTAGGGTGACAATATACAGCCTTCACATACTCCTTTCTGAATTTTGAACCGGTTTGTTTTTCCATGTCCAGTTCTAACTGTTGTTTCTTGACCTCCATACAAGTTTCTCAGGAAGCAAGTCCGATGGTCTGGTATTCCCTTCTCTTCAAGAATTTTCCACAGTTTGTTGTGATCCACAGAGTCAAAAGCTTTAGCATAGTCAAAGAAGCAAAACTAGATGTTTTTATGGAATTCCCTTGCTTTTTCTCTAATCCAATGATTGTTGGGAATTTAGTCTCTGGTTCCTCTGCTTCCCGGGTGGCTCAGAGGTTAAAGCGTCTACCTCCAATGCAGGAGACCCAGGTTCGACCCCTGGGTCGGGAAGATCCCCTGGAGAAGGAAATGGCAACCCACTCCAGTATTCTTGCCTGGAGAATCCCATGCACGGAGAAGCCTAGTAGGTTACAGTCCACGGGGTCGCAAAGAGTCGGACACGACTGAGTGACTTCACCTTCACCTTCCTTCCTCTGCCTTTCCTAAATCTAGTTTGTGAATATGGAAATTGTCAGTTCACATACTGTTGAAGCCTTGCTTGGAGAATTTTGAGCTTTGACTTGCTAGCATGTGAAATGAGTGCGGTTTTGCAGTAGTTTGAACATTCTTTGGCATTGCCCTTCTTTGGGATTGAAATGATAACTGACCTTTTCCAGTCCTGTGGTCATTGCTGAGATTTCCAAATTTGCTGGTATATTGGGTGCAGCACTTTAGAAGCAGTATCTTTTTGGATTTGAAATAGCTCAGCTGGAATTCCATTACCTCCACTAGCTTTGTTTGTAGTAATGTTTCCTAAGGCCCACTTAACTTCACACTCGAGAATGTTCTGCTCTAGGTGAGTGACCCCACCATCCTGGTCATATGGGTCATTAAGACCTTTTTTGTACAGTTCTTCCATTTATTTTTGCCATCTCTTCTTAATATTTTCTGCTTCTGTTAGGTCCATACTGTTTCTGTCCTTTATTGTACCCATCTTTGCATGAAATGTTCTCTTGGTATCTCTAATTTTCTTGAAGAGATCTCTAGGCTTTGCCATTCTATTGCTTTTCTCTATTTTTCACATTGTTCACCTAAGAGGGTTTTCCCATCTCTCACTGCTATTCTCTGAAGCTCTGCATTCAGTTGGGTATATCTTTCTTTTTCTCCTTTGCCTTTCACTTTTCTTTTTCCAGTTATTTTTAAGGCCTCTCAGACAACCACTTTGCCTTTGCATTTTTTTTTTTTCCTTAGGAGTGATTTTGGTCACCACCTCCTGTACAATGTCATGAACATCCATCCATAGTTCTTTAGATACTCTTATCTATCAGATCCTATCCCTTGAATCTGTTTGTCACTTCTACTGTATAATCATAAGGGATTTGATTTAGGTCATACCTGAATGACCTAATGGTTTTCCCTACTTTCTTCAATTAAAGTCTGAACTTTGTAATACAGAGTTCCCGATCTGAGTCACAGTAAACTCCCAGTCTTGTTTTTGCTGACTGTATAGAACTTCTCCATCTTCAGCCTCAAAGAATATAATCAATCTGATTTCAGTATTGACTATCTGGTGATGTTCATGTGCAGAAAGGGGATATGGAAGTCTCAAAAATTCCAGGGCAACTTTTAGATTGAAAGACTTAGGGAGACACAATGTCTCCTAGTTTGAATATATGAGTAATTAGAAGTACTATTTGGGAAAAAAATTATTCTTTAAAAGAATGATAATATGTTTATGACATATTAAGAAATATTTTCAATTTAACTTAGTTCACTTCCTAATAGTATTTTATCAGCTGAAATATTCAAATTAGTATTCAGTTTTTCATTAAATCTATAATACCTATAACTCAAAGACTAATATTAACCTGCAGAATTTTTAGAGGACTGAAGTAATTAACTGAATCACATAATATAAAATTAATTAATCTATTGTCAGTTGTATTAAAAATAATTAAATAATGTTCAGTGAATATAAACAGAATTTTGTAACTTTTGGAAGTGTTACATTCTTTCACACTTACTACCCAAATAAGTTCACTTAAGAACATCAAGTCTGAGGGTTATCAGAGATAACTAATAAACTACTGAGTATTTTATTTTCTAGTTTTAAATAGTGTGTTGTGATTCATTAAAAAAAATTTACAAATTGAACTTGAGATCAAGTACTTCTGAGCTTCCGAAGCATGTTAAGAGAAGAAAACAATAAGACACAAATTTGAAGTAGATATGTATATATCATGCATCTGATAAAACTGGGAGAAAATATGTAAATGCCATATATCTGATAAAATAGATTATCCAGATAATATAAAGAACCATAAAATTCTTTTTAATTAAAAAAAAAGACTGTCAAGCTTTGTTCATTAAGAAATGAATATCTTTCCATCAGAACACTCTAAGAAATAATAAATACTTATTCTAAGTATTCTTACATAAATAACATTAAATCTTAATAAATAGAAGTTAGTTAATAATATTTTAATTGAATAATACAATATAAATATACATAAATTTATGAATATTTATTATTTAATAATATTTTATTATTTTAAGATGTGAATCAAGATCTATTTTCAAAGAAAAAAGGAAAAATCTAAGAACTTAACAAAGCTACTTCTGTATAATTCAGCTTGAGTATTTCAAAAGTTCTTTTATCATTTGAACTCCACATAAAGGAGAAAATCTGAAAGTGTCCCCAGAGTGTCCCCAAATATACAAAATTATGTTTATATATACTGAACATTGTTTCATTATGGTTCATGGCCCTCTAGTATTCTGTTCTAGTTTTATAAATGAGAAACCTTGTCATCTTATCATAGAGTTCCAGAAAATGATAGCTAACTTTACCTGCTAAATGAACTTTAATAACCCTAACTATAACTTCAATGAAATTACACTTGCAGACATTTCAAACTCCTGCCGGTTGCTAAGGATATAAAATGTTTTCCTCTAAGAGTTATTAGCCCTCAGAACAGATTCCTTGAGACCTTAAACATTTAATTATAATAATCAAATTTTTCTCTGTTAAAAAACTACTAGTTCCTCCAAATTTTAAATGGTAAAACAAACTCAGTTCAAAAAACACTAATAATTTATTCACTTTGCAGCTGCCTAGTTCTTAACATGCAATTGCTACCTTATTGACACTGTAGAGTAAGTATCAACCCTCAGGAAATGTTTTACAGTGAACACTAGATTTTTTAAAATATCATTGTGAAAATGTTCTCTAGAATATCATGAATTCACATGGAAATAATAGAAGAAATGCTTATCCTCAAGGCTAGGCTCCTTAAAACCAGTTACCCTCAAACAGCTTTTATTAGAGACTTTTTTTTTTAATTCAAACTTTGGAAATCTGTTCTGGATATGTACCTGCTAAAGAGGAGTCACAACCATCTCTATAGACACTCCATCTAATTTCCAAGAGGCTGAAGCAAATTGTTTGACTTTAGGAAATGTAGAGCATTCTCATCCATTACCCACATGCATAATAACATTCAGACTTGTAACTAATATTAGTTTCACCATTCCAACCTTTTAATAATCCAGGCAAAACCTTCCTTTTTACATGCCTTACTTTGCCATCTCTGTGCCTTTCCTCAAGTAATTCATGTGCTTTGAATGCCCTTCCTTCCTAATCTGTCGGCTCTTTGTGACTCCATGGACTATAGCCCACCAGGTTTCTCTGTCCATGGAATTCTCCAGGCAAGAACACTGGAGTGGGTAGTCATTTCATTCTCCAGGGGATCTTTCCCGAGCCAGGGATAAAACCTGGGTCTTCTGCATTACAGGCAGATTCTTTACCGTCTGAGCCACCAGGAAAGACCTTTCCTATCTCAACCTGTCCAAATCCTACTTATTCTACAGAGGTCATATCAACTGTACATTCCTCTCTGAAGCTTTCCTCAACCACCCAACATTCAAGTAATTCATCAGATCTTTCCTCCATTGGAATTCCTATAGCCCTTTATTTATACTTAAAGTCACAATTATTTTGCATTATAATAGAACTATTACTATACAAGTGATCAATTCATTACTCATTTGCAATATCTCCAAGGATCACAACTTTTTTTTTCACTACTTTTAATTCTCTCCTCCAGTTATGCCTTGGTTTGTTGTTGTTCAATCACTAAGTCTTGTCCAACTCTTTGCATTGCTTAACAATATCAAAATTTCAGTATCTGAAAGGAAGAAAATGGATAACTGTTCTCAGTACATTTCTTATTCAAATAAAAAGTTTTAGAAGCATGTATGTTCTAAATTGTTATTTTTTAAAAATCTCTTTTTTATTATTTAAAAAAAACATATGCTCCTCAAGAGAACAAGAAGAGACTAAAGAGCTAGAGCAAAGAATGATCATTTTTTTAACATTGACTCTTTGTATTGATACTCATAAATACTCTTATTTATTCTTTTTTTATTTCTTTTAACTTTGGCCTAGTGATTCTCTGTATTATGCTTCTGTGTCCCTCTCAATCTGCTCTGCTAACCCTGGCTGGTTTGCTCAGCCACATAAGGATACTAATGTTGTTCCAGGAGGAAGGGGCTCTTCATCCCAAATCCCTCTAATAGTGGGAAAACAACAGGGCTCCCACCCATTCCCACCAGTCACTCTTATTTATTCTCAAAGATTTTTATTAACTCAAAAATATTTATTTTACCAGGCACTTTAGATAAGTGTTAAGAATATGCTTTCTCTCCTGAGGACAGATCAAGATAACATAATAGAAATATCTTGAGTTCACCTCCTCTCAACACACCAGAAGAACAACTTTCTCTGAAAATGACCTGAAGACAACAGAATATAGTTCTTCTGCAATTAAGGATGTAAAAAAAGAAAGAAAGAAAAAATGCATCATTTTGGATAGGAGAGGCAAAGAGGCAAGGACATGATCTAGTGAGGACCTCCACCCTTGGCAGAGCAACCCACAAATAGGAAAGGGTTTCACAAACTCAGAAGTCCTCCCTAGGGGACAAAGTGCTCAAGCCCCAGATATGGCATCGCAGCCCTAAGGAACAGCAGCAGAAAGATAAGTCTTCATAACTGGCTTTGAAAACCAACAGGACTTACATCCAGGAATGCTAGAGGTTTGTAAGAAACCAAAACCCTATTCTTAAGGGGTTGTGCACAAAATGCCCTCTGAGCTCTAGCATAGAAGAAGCAGATTGAAAAGTGCCTGGAACCCTAGTTATCCCACCAAGATTGCTCAAACATGCTACCTAATCCATGCTTGGCTTAGGTGCGCTTGGCATCTACGTCCTATCCTCCTGCTAAGTGGCAATCTCCAGCAGACTCCAGGAAAACACTTGGCCCATGCCCAGCTCTGGATCCAGCATTGCCACCAAAGCCACAAGACACATGCAGTCTACATCAGAATACCCCTACATAAGAATGCTTCAAGAATGCTCTTGAAGATACTACCTTCAAGACCAGGAGAGGTAACCGTTTAGCCTAGTTTATAGAAACAAACACAGAAAGTCAAACAAAATGAAAGTAGACGTGAAAGAATAAAGCAAACTCCCAGAAAAAAAATCCTAATGAAACAGAGAGAAGTAATTTACCTGATATAGAGTTCAAAGCAACAGTCATAAAAATGCTGATCAAACTTGGAAGAAGAGTAGGGGAACACAGTGAGAACTTCAACAAGGAGTTATAAAATATTTTTTTTAAAAAAGGAAGCAAGTGGAAAGAAACAGAAATCCAAGTTCGAGAAGCACAAGGAATCCCAAGCATGATGAACCTAAAAACATGTGTTCAGTTCAGTTCAGTTGCTCAGTCGTGTCCGACTCTTTGCGACCCCATGAATCACAGCACGCCAGGCCTCCCCGTCCATCACCAACTCCCAGAGTTCACTCAGACTCTCGTCCATCGAGTCCGTGATGCCATCCAGCCATCTCATCCTCTGTCATCCCCTTTTCCTCCTGCCTCCAGTACCTCCCAGCATCAGAGTCTTTTCCAACGAGTCAACTCGTCACATGAGGTGGCCAAAGTACTGGAGTTTCAGCTTTAGCATCAGTACTTCCAAAGAACACCCAGCACTGATCCCTTTTAGAATGGACTGGTTGGACCTCCTTGCAGTCCAAGGGACTCTCAAGAGTCTTGTGCAACACCACAGTTCGAAAGCATCAATTCTTTGGCGCTCAGCTTTCTTCACAGTCCAACTTTCACATCCATACATGACCACTGGAAAAACCATA
Organism: Oreotragus oreotragus; assembly: GCA_006410675.1. NCBI lineage: Eukaryota > Metazoa > Chordata > Mammalia > Artiodactyla > Bovidae > Oreotragus > Oreotragus oreotragus. The sequence continues at coordinate 167,293 of SJYX01003773.1, forward strand.
GCCTTGACTAGACAGACCTTTGTTGGCAAAGTAATGTCTCTGCTTTTGAATATGCTATCTAGGTTGGTCATAATTTTCCTTCCAAGGAGTAAGCATCTTTTAATTTCATGGCTGCAATCACCATCTGCAGTGATTCTGGAGCCCCCAAAATAAAGTCTGACACTGTTTGCACTGTTTCCTCATCTATTTCCCATGAAGTGATGTGTGCGTGCATGCTAAGTCACTTCAATTGTGTTCTATTCTTTGTGACCCTATGGACTGTAGCTCACCAGGCTCCTCCATCCATGGGATTCTCCAGGCAAGAATACTGGAGTTCATTGCCATGGCCTCTTCCCGGTGATCTTACAAACCCAGGGATAGAATCCTCATCTCTTAGATCTCCTGTATTGGCAGGCAGGTTCTTTATTACTAGTGCAACTGGGGAAGCCCCAAAGAGATGCACATCAAGACGTATTATAATTAAAATGTTACAGATAAAGAGATAATTAAAAAGGCAGCAAGAAAAAAGAAAGAAAGAAACCCCCCTGTAAGGCTATCAGTTGATTTTTCAGCAAAGACTTTGCAGGACAAGAGGGGTAGACTAATTAAAGTGTGGAAAGAAGAAAATCTGCAACCAAAAATACTTTATGCAGTAAGGTTATCATTCAGAATTGAAGGAGAAATAAAGAGTTTCCCAGACAGAAAAAAGTTAGAAGAATGCATCACCACTAAAATGGTTGTACAAAAATGTTAAATGGTCTTCATTAAGCTAAAAGAAAAGATCAACATGAAAGAAAACATATGAGAGAAAAAAAATCTCACTGGTAAAGACAAACATATATTAACCATAAGTGTGGTAAATCAGTCACTTAAAAAATATAGAATGAATGTTTAAGGACTAAAGAAGTAAATCAATTATAATAAGTAGTTATGTGTGTATGTGTGCTAGTTGCTCAGTCATGTCCTACTCTTTGTGACCCCATGAGCTGTAGGGTTCAGGTTCGCCAGCCTCCTCTGTCCATTGGATTCTCCAGGCCAGAATACTGGAGTGGGTTCCATTCCCTTCTCCAGGGGATCTTCACGACCCAAGGATCAAACCCAGGTCTCCTGCATTGCAAGAGGATTCTTGCATCTGAGCCATCAGGGACAGGGATACGCAAAGTAAAAAGATGTAAAATATGATGTCAGCAACATAAAATATGATGGAGGAGAGTCAAAAATGTAGAAATTTTAAAATGTGGTTAAACTTAAGCAAAAAAATAGCTATATGTATAAATTGTTATACATGAACCAGCAACATAGATGAACTTGGAGGGTTATGCTAAGTGAAACAGGTCAGACAGAGAAAGACAAACACTACATGATATCACTTGTATGCAGAATTTTAAAAATACATAAACTAGTGAATATAACAAAAACAAAGCAAAGTCACAGAAATAGAGAACAAGCTAGTGATTATCAGCAGGAGGAGGAGCAGTGTGCAGTGTTGGGGGATTGGAAAATAAAAACCGTTGGTTATAAGATAGTTAGAAGGATGTATTATACAACATGGGGAACATAGTCAGTATTTTTTTAGTAACTTTAAATGGAAAATACCTTTAAAATTATATTAAAGAAATTTTTAAAGCTATTCCCTAATAGCTCAGTTGGTAAAGAATCTGCCTGCAATGCAGCAGACCCCTGTTCAATTCCTGGGTCGGGAAGATCTGCTGGAGAAAGGATAGGCTCCCCACTCCAGTATTCTTGGGCTTCCCTTGTGGCTCAGCTGGTAAAGAATTGCCTGCAATGCGAAAGACCTGCGTTTGATCCCTAGGTTGGGAAGATCCCCTAGAGAAGGGAAAGGCTACCCACTCCAGTATTCTGGCCTGGAGAATTCCACGGACTTTAAGTCCATGGGGTCGCAAAGAGTAGGACGCTACTGAGCTGCTTGCACTTTCAAAAAAGGAAACTAGAAAAAACATAAATATGTGGATACTAAACAGAATTACTAAACAGTAAACACGTCAGTGGAGAAATCAGAAAGAAAATTAAAAAATATTTTGAGATGAATTAAAGTAGAAAGAAAACTTTCCAAAATCTGTGGAATGGATCAAAAGCAGTGCTAAAAGAGAAACTAATAGTGATACAGGCTGACCACAGAAAACAAGAAAAATCTCAAATAAACAACCTCAACTTACACCCAAGAAATTAGATTAAGATGAGTAAAAATAAAGCCCAAAGTTAACAGAAAGAAGGAAAAATACAGATCAGAATGGAAACCAAATAGAAACTAAAAAAGAAAAACAGTAGAAGAGGTCAACAAAGCCAAGAGCTGACTTTTTAAAAAGATAAACAGAATTTACAGATCTTTTAGCCAGACTCATTAAGAAAAAAAGAGCCCAGTAAATAAAATTAAAATGAAAGAGAAGTTGCAAAGTCACAGAAATATAAACAAATCAGAAGAGCAATTCTATGCCTACAAACAACCTAGAACAACCTAGAAGAAATTGACAGATTATTTCTAGAATCATACAACCTCTCAAGATTGAATCAGAAATAATAGAAAATCTGAGCAGACAAATTAGTAATGAATTTAAATTAGCAATCAAAAAACTCCCAACAAACAAAAGTGCAGGATAATATGGATAATAATAACATTCAAAGGAGAATTCTGCTAAACAGTTAGAAAGCATTCCCCTCTTCAGTTCCTTTGGAAGTTTCTTAAAAAAAAAAAAAAGGTATTTACTAAACATTTAAAGAAGAGTAAATACCTTTTCTTAAAAAAAAAAAAAAACTATCAAAGAAACTGAAGAGGGGTGAATGATTTCTAACTCATTCTAAAAGGCCAGTATTACCTTGATAGTAAAACGTAATGGTTACATTACAAAAAAATGTATGCAAAAATCTTTAACAGAATACTAGGGAACTGAATTTGACAACACATTAAAAGGATCATACACCCTGATGAAATGAGGAAGGCAGGGATAGTTCAATATTTTGCAAATCAATCAATATGAAACATCACAATAACAAAAAAAAGGATAAAAATTAAATGATCATCTCAATAAAAGTAGATAAAGAAATTGATAAAATTCAACATTTATTCATGATAAAAACTCTCAATAACGTAAATATAGAGAGAACAAGCTTCTACATAATAAAGGTCATATATGGTAAACCCACAGCTAACATATACACAATGATGAGAAGCTGAACACTTTTCCTTCAAGATTGGGAACAAGACAAAGATGTCTACTCTTGCCACTGTTAATCAGCATAACTGGAAATTCTAGCAAAAGTAATTAGAAAAATGAAAATAAATGAAATGTATTTGAAAAAATTTAAAAGGAAGTAAAAGTGTCACTATTTACATATGGCATAATACTATATACAGAAAATCCTAAAGACTCCACCAAAAAAAACTATTAGAATAAATTAATTCAATAGAGTTGCAGGATACAAAGTTAATATATAGAAATCTGTAGCATCTCTACAAACTAAAAACTATCACAAAGAGAAATTTAGAATAATTCCACTTATAACTGCATCAAAAGAATAAAAAAATTAACCAAAAACTGTACTCTATAGACTATAAAACATTCAAGAAAAAAATTGATGACAACAAAAGAAAATGGACATATATGCCATGCTCATTGTTGGAGGAATTAATACTGTTGAAATGCCAATGATACTTAAAGAAATCTACAGATTTAATACAAAATACCCATGATATTTTTCATAGAGCTAGAACAAATAATCTTAAAATCTGTATGGATCCACAACATATCCCAAATAGCAAAAGCAATCTTAAGAAAGAACAAATCTGGAGATATCACACTCCCTGATTTCATATTATATTACAAAGCTACAGTAATCAAACCAGCATATTACAACACAAAAAAACAGACATATAGAAAATAGAGAACCCAGGAATAAACTCACGCACGTATGGTCAATTAACCTATGACACAACTGGGAAAAGATAATTTCTTCAACATTGTTTGAGGATAAATTGTTGACCATATTCTTACACCATATACAAAAATAGACTCAAAACAGATTAAAAACATAAATCTAAAACTTGAAACCATAAAACTCTTATAAGAAAACATATGCAGTAAGCTCCTTGACATAGATCTTAGCAATATTTTTTTGGAATTTGCCCTCAGGCAAGGGCAACCAAATATATACAAAAATATACAAATGAAGCTGTATGAAACTAAAAAGCTTTTGCACAACAAAGGAATCATTAACAAAACAAAAAGGCAACCTAATGAATAGGATATTTTGCAAATGATATATTTAGTAAGGATTATAACCAAAATATATAAAGAACTCACATGTCTCAGTGTCAAAAAAAAAAAAAAATCAAGCATACAATTCAATCTATGAAAGGGTAGAGGACCTGAGTAGACATCTTTCTGAAGACATATGGATGGACAACAGGCACATGAAGATACTCAACATCACTAATCAGCAGAAAAATGTAAATCAAAACCTCAATGAGTTATTATCTCACTCCTGTCAGAAGAGCTATTATTTAAATAACAAATAACAAGTCTTAGTGAGAAAGTGGCAGGGAAGGCAATGGCACCCCACCCCAGTACTCTTGCCTGGAAAATCCAATGGACGGAGTAGCCTGGTGGGCTGCAGTCCATGGGGTCGCTAACAGTCAGACAGACTGAGCGACTTCACTTTCACTTTTCTCTTTCACGCATTGGAGAAGGAGATGGCGACCCACTCCAGTGTTCTTGCCTGGAGAATCCCGGGGATGGGGGAGCCCGGTGAGCTGCCGTCTATGGGGTCACACAGAGTCGGACACGACTGAAGTGACTTAGCAGCAGCAGTGAGGAAGTGGAGAAAAGGTAACCCTCATGCACTCCTAGTAGGAATGTAAATTTGTTCATTTGTACTGTGTATGGAGTTCACTTTAAAAAATTAAAAATAAAGCTACCATTTGATTCAGAAATCTCACTTCTGATCATTTATTGAAAGAAAATGAAAACACTAATTTGAAAAGGTATATGCACCCCAAAGTTTGTTGCAATATTAATCATTACAGCAAAGATATGGAAGCAACCTGAGTGTTCATCAATAGGTAAGTGAATTAAGACTATGTGATATATATATAGATATAGATATTTAGCCAACAACAATAAAATATTATGCTAGGCATAAGCATAAGGTATTTTGAAAAGACATAAGCATATCACAATTTTTAGCTGACAAGTTTATCTTCCCAATGAAGTCTATATATAATCTATTTTCTCAAAAATAATATGTTACCCAGGCAAAAATTGAGAGTAAGTACAATGCTGTGTACATTGCAAACATCTAGAAGTCAAATAGAGTATGACTCCTTGACAGTCTAAATATTTCTGCTAGAGAAAGGCACTATAATGATAAGATGGTGAAATTATCTAAAATGGTCTAGTGCTATTTGAAAATTACTTGACACATACTTTATTTTATCCAGTGTGTGGCCTATTTTGATGAAAATTCTATGTGCTTGTGTATTCTACATGGTTGGGCATTAATTTCATGGCTGCAATCACCATCTGCAGTGATTCTGGAGCCCCCAAAATAAAGTCTGACACTGTTTGCACTGTTTCCTCATCTATTTCCCATGAAGTGATGTGTGCGTGCATGCTAAGTCACTTCAATTGTGTTCTATTCTTTGTGACCCTATGGACTGTAGCTCACCAGGCTCCTCCATCCATGGGATTCTCCAGGCAAGAATACTGGAGTTCATTGCCATGGCCTCTTCCCGGTGATCTTACAAACCCAGGGATAGAATCCTCATCTCTTAGATCTCCTGTATTGGCAGGCAGGTTCTTTATTACTAGTGCAACTGGGGAAGCCCCAAAGAGATGCACATCAAGACGTATTATAATTAAAATGTTACAGATAAAGAGATAATTAAAAAGGCAGCAAGAAAAAAGAAAGAAAGAAACCCCCCTGTAAGGCTATCAGTTGATTTTTCAGCAAAGACTTTGCAGGACAAGAGGGGTAGACTAATTAAAGTGTGGAAAGAAGAAAATCTGCAACCAAAAATACTTTATGCAGTAAGGTTATCATTCAGAATTGAAGGAGAAATAAAGAGTTTCCCAGACAGAAAAAAGTTAGAAGAATGCATCACCACTAAAATGGTTGTACAAAAATGTTAAATGGTCTTCATTAAGCTAAAAGAAAAGATCAACATGAAAGAAAACATATGAGAGAAAAAAAATCTCACTGGTAAAGACAAACATATATTAACCATAATTGTGGTAAATCAGTCACTTAAAAAATATAGAATGAATGTTTAAGGACTAAAGAAGTAAATCAATTATAATAAGTAGTTATGTGTGTATGTGTGCTAGTTGCTCAGTCATGTCCTACTCTTTGTGACCCCATGAGCTGTAGGGTTCAGGTTCGCCAGCCTCCTCTGTCCATTGGATTCTCCAGGCCAGAATACTGGAGTGGGTTCCATTCCCTTCTCCAGGGGATCTTCACGACCCAAGGATCAAACCCAGGTCTCCTGCATTGCAAGAGGATTCTTGCATCTGAGCCATCAGGGACAGGGATACGCAAAGTAAAAAGATGTAAAATATGATGTCAGCAACATAAAATATGATGGAGGAGAGTCAAAAATGTAGAAATTTTAAAATGTGGTTAAACTTAAGCAAAAAAATAGCTATATGTATAAATTGTTATACATGAACCAGCAACATAGATGAACTTGGAGGGTTATGCTAAGTGAAACAGGTCAGACAGAGAAAGACAAACACTACATGATATCACTTGTATGCAGAATTTTAAAAATACATAAACTAGTGAATATAACAAAAACAAAGCAAAGTCACAGAAATAGAGAACAAGCTAGTGATTATCAGCAGGAGGAGGAGCAGTGTGCAGTGTTGGGGGATTGGAAAATAAAAACCGTTGGTTATAAGATAGTTAGAAGGATGTATTATACAACATGGGGAACATAGTCAGTATTTTTTTAGTAACTTTAAATGGAAAATACCTTTAAAATTATATTAAAGAAATTTTTAAAGCTATTCCCTAATAGCTCAGTTGGTAAAGAATCTGCCTGCAATGCAGCAGACCCCTGTTCAATTCCTGGGTCGGGAAGATCTGCTGGAGAAAGGATAGGCTCCCCACTCCAGTATTCTTGGGCTTCCCTTGTGGCTCAGCTGGTAAAGAATTGCCTGCAATGCGAAAGACCTGCGTTTGATCCCTAGGTTGGGAAGATCCCCTAGAGAAGGGAAAGGCTACCCACTCCAGTATTCTGGCCTGGAGAATTCCACGGACTTTAAGTCCATGGGGTCGCAAAGAGTAGGACGCTACTGAGCTGCTTGCNTGGGAAGATCCCCTAGAGAAGGGAAAGGCTACCCACTCCAGTATTCTGGCCTGGAGAATTCCACGGACTTTAAGTCCATGGGGTCGCAAAGAGTAGGACGCTACTGAGCTGCTTGCACTTTCAAAAAAGGAAACTAGAAAAAACATAAATATGTGGATACTAAACAGAATTACTAAACAGTAAACACGTCAGTGGAGAAATCAGAAAGAAAATTTAAAAATATTTTGAGATGAATTAAAGTAGAAAGAAAACTTTCCAAAATCTGTGGAATGGATCAAAAGCAGTGCTAAAAGAGAAACTAATAGTGATACAGGCTGACCACAGAAAACAAGAAAAATCTCAAATAAACAACCTCAACTTACACCCAAGAAATTAGATTAAGATGAGTAAAAATAAAGCCCAAAGTTAACAGAAAGAAGGAAAAATACAGATCAGAATGGAAACCAAATAGAAACTAAAAAAGAAAAACAGTAGAAGAGGTCAACAAAGCCAAGAGCTGACTTTTTAAAAAGATAAACAGAATTTACAGATCTTTTAGCCAGACTCATTAAGAAAAAAAGAGCCCAGTAAATAAAATTAAAATGAAAGAGAAGTTGCAAAGTCACAGAAATATAAACAAATCAGAAGAGCAATTCTATGCCTACAAACAACCTAGAACAACCTAGAAGAAATTGACAGATTATTTCTAGAATCATACAACCTCTCAAGATTGAATCAGAAATAATAGAAAATCTGAGCAGACAAATTAGTAATGAATTTAAATTAGCAATCAAAAAACTCCCAACAAACAAAAGTGCAGGATAATATGGATAATAATAACATTCAAAGGAGAATTCTGCTAAACAGTTAGAAAGCATTCCCCTCTTCAGTTCCTTTGGAAGTTTCTTAAAAAAAAAAAAAAGGTATTTACTAAACATTTAAAGAAGAGTAAATACCTTTTCTTAAAAAAAAAAAAAAACTATCAAAGAAACTGAAGAGGGGTGAATGATTTCTAACTCATTCTAAAAGGCCAGTATTACCTTGATAGTAAAACGTAATGGTTACATTACAAAAAAATGTATGCAAAAATCTTTAACAGAATACTAGGGAACTGAATTTGACAACACATTAAAAGGATCATACACCCTGATGAAATGAGGAAGGCAGGGATAGTTCAATATTTTGCAAATCAATCAATATGAAACATCACAATAACAAAAAAAAGGATAAAAATTAAATGATCATCTCAATAAAAGTAGATAAAGAAATTGATAAAATTCAACATTTATTCATGATAAAAACTCTCAATAACGTAAATATAGAGAGAACAAGCTTCTACATAATAAAGGTCATATATGGTAAACCCACAGCTAACATATACACAATGATGAGAAGCTGAACACTTTTCCTTCAAGATTGGGAACAAGACAAAGATGTCTACTCTTGCCACTGTTAATCAGCATAACTGGAAATTCTAGCAAAAGTAATTAGAAAAATGAAAATAAATGAAATGTATTTGAAAAAATTTAAAAGGAAGTAAAAGTGTCACTATTTACATATGGCATAATACTATATACAGAAAATCCTAAAGACTCCACCAAAAAAAACTATTAGAATAAATTAATTCAATAGAGTTGCAGGATACAAAGTTAATATATAGAAATCTGTAGCATCTCTACAAACTAAAAACTATCACAAAGAGAAATTTAGAATAATTCCACTTATAACTGCATCAAAAGAATAAAAAAATTAACCAAAAACTGTACTCTATAGACTATAAAACATTCAAGAAAAAAATTGATGACAACAAAAGAAAATGGACATATATGCCATGCTCATTGTTGGAGGAATTAATACTGTTGAAATGCCAATGATACTTAAAGAAATCTACAGATTTAATACAAAATACCCATGATATTTTTCATAGAGCTAGAACAAATAATCTTAAAATCTGTATGGATCCACAACATATCCCAAATAGCAAAAGCAATCTTAAGAAAGAACAAATCTGGAGATATCACACTCCCTGATTTCATATTATATTACAAAGCTACAGTAATCAAACCAGCATATTACAACACAAAAAAACAGACATATAGAAAATAGAGAACCCAGGAATAAACTCACGCACGTATGGTCAATTAACCTATGACACAACTGGGAAAAGATAATTTCTTCAACATTGTTTGAGGATAAATTGTTGACCATATTCTTACACCATATACAAAAATAGACTCAAAACAGATTAAAAACATAAATCTAAAACTTGAAACCATAAAACTCTTATAAGAAAACATATGCAGTAAGCTCCTTGACATAGATCTTAGCAATATTTTTTTGGAATTTGCCCTCAGGCAAGGGCAACCAAATATATACAAAAATATACAAATGAAGCTGTATGAAACTAAAAAGCTTTTGCACAACAAAGGAATCATTAACAAAACAAAAAGGCAACCTAATGAATAGGATATTTTGCAAATGATATATTTAGTAAGGATTATAACCAAAATATATAAAGAACTCACATGTCTCAGTGTCAAAAAAAAAAAAAAATCAAGCATACAATTCAATCTATGAAAGGGTAGAGGACCTGAGTAGACATCTTTCTGAAGACATATGGATGGACAACAGGCACATGAAGATACTCAACATCACTAATCAGCAGAAAAATGTAAATCAAAACCTCAATGAGTTATTATCTCACTCCTGTCAGAAGAGCTATTATTTAAATAACAAATAACAAGTCTTAGTGAGAAAGTGGCAGGGAAGGCAATGGCACCCCACCCCAGTACTCTTGCCTGGAAAATCCAATGGACGGAGTAGCCTGGTGGGCTGCAGTCCATGGGGTCGCTAACAGTCAGACAGACTGAGCGACTTCACTTTCACTTTTCTCTTTCACGCATTGGAGAAGGAGATGGCGACCCACTCCAGTGTTCTTGCCTGGAGAATCCCGGGGATGGGGGAGCCCGGTGAGCTGCCGTCTATGGGGTCACACAGAGTCGGACACGACTGAAGTGACTTAGCAGCAGCAGTGAGGAAGTGGAGAAAAGGTAACCCTCATGCACTCCTAGTAGGAATGTAAATTTGTTCATTTGTACTGTGTATGGAGTTCACTTTAAAAAATTAAAAATAAAGCTACCATTTGATTCAGAAATCTCACTTCTGATCATTTATTGAAAGAAAATGAAAACACTAATTTGAAAAGGTATATGCACCCCAAAGTTTGTTGCAATATTAATCATTACAGCAAAGATATGGAAGCAACCTGAGTGTTCATCAATAGGTAAGTGAATTAAGACTATGTGATATATATATAGATATAGATATTTAGCCAACAACAATAAAATATTATGCTAGGCATAAGCATAAGGTATTTTGAAAAGACATAAGCATATCACAATTTTTAGCTGACAAGTTTATCTTCCCAATGAAGTGGATATATAATCTATTTTCTCAAAAATAATATGTTACCCAGGCAAAAATTGAGAGTAAGTACAATGCTGTGTACATTGCAAACATCTAGAAGTCAAATAGAGTATGACTCCTTGACAGTCTAAATATTTCTGCTAGAGAAAGGCACTATAATGATAAGATGGTGAAATTATCTAAAATGGTCTAGTGCTATTTGAAAATTACTTGACACATACTTTATTTTATCCAGTGTGTGGCCTATTTTGATGAAAATTCTATGTGCTTGTGTATTCTACATGGTTGGGCACAGTGTTCTATTAATATAAATGTTTATTAGCTCAACTAAGTCCATTTTGTTCACATTTTCTACAGTATCTATAACCAACTCTTTGTATGTCTGTTCTCAGAGTTACTGAAAGAGGGGTTATATCTTCAGACACGATGAAGATTTTTCTATTTCTCCTCTTTTGTTTATTTTTGTTTTGCATTCAGATACTTTGTAGGTATGTAATTAGTTGCATATACATTTAGTACTGTTAGGTCTTCCTGCTGAACTATTCCATTCGCCACTTTGAAATGTCCCGTCATCTCTGACAATTCTTTTTGACTTAAAGTCTACTCTATTCAATATCAATATAGTGAAATATAGTTGTTGTTGTTGTTATTGTTTTCATCCATTTACCTTGATGTAGGTAACTATATATTGCATCCAGGTCTTATTTAATACAATCTGACAGTGTCTCTTAACTGGGGTTTTTCATAAAAGTTGATGTTATAACTTGTATGTGCATGCATGCATGCTCAGTTGTTTATCTTGTATAGTTGAGTTTAAATACCTTCTGCTATTTGTTTTTTTTTTTTTCTGACTGTCCATGTACTCTTAATTTCTTCTCCTCTCCTTGTTTTCTTTTGAGTTAGACAAGAATTTTTTTTAATTCCATTTTACATTGCCTACAGGCTTTTTAGTTACAACTTTTTGCATTTTTAATTATCTACCATGGAGATCACAATATGCATCTTTAACTAATTAGAATCTACATCAATTTAGTATTTTATCACTTCATGAATAATTTAAGAACCTACTAATATCATGTTTCTATTTATTTTCTCCTCTCATTTTGTGCTGTTGGGTGCTGTATTTTATCTCTATAAGTATTATGCACCATACATCATTACTTGTGTTACTTTATACAGTTAGCTTATGTTAAAAGTTTTTTTTTTAATATTTGTATATTTACCCAAATATTTACTCTGTTTCTTCTTTCAGTCCTAGAGATCTATCTAAAAATTTCTTTTCACCCTGAAAACCTTATTAGCCTCTACAATTTGGGTATTTTTGGTGAACTCTCTCATTTTCATCTTTATAGAATTTTCTTTATTTGACTTCAGTTTTCAGAAATGTCTTCAATAAACATAGAATTCTAAGTTTGCAGTTATTTGTCCTCAAACTTTAGAGATAGTATTCCATTTGGCTTCCGTAGTTTGAATTTAGAAATCAGCTTTAAATCTTATGACTGCTTCCCAAACGTGTTGTGTCCTTTTCCCCCTGGCTGCTTTTAAGACTTTTTTCTTCATTGCTGATTTTTAGCAGTTTGACTGATATGCCTAGGTGTGGCTTTCTTTGTATTTACCCTACTTGGGCTTTAATGAACTTCTTGAATATATATGTTAAATCTTATTATCAAAGAAGGCTCCTGACCTCTTTAATCTCTTCTTCTTATGGGTCTCTACAAATACGCTAGATAACTTGACAGTGTTTCATACATCTCTCACACTCTGTTCTCTCAGTTTTCAGTTGTTTTTTCTCTGTACTTCAGATTGTACTTCACTGAACATTTCTTCTGCCTCATTCAGTTGTTAAAAGCCTATACAACTGATTCTTCATTTCAGATGTTCTATCTTCTCTTCTAGAATGCCCATGTTTGTTTGCTTGTTTTTAATTTATCTTTTTATTGAAGGATAATTGCTTTACAGAATTTTGTTGTTTTCTGTCAAATATCAACATGAATCAGCCATAGGTATACATATTCCCTTCCTTTTGAACTTCCCTTTCATCTCACCACCATCCAGCTCATCTGGGTTGATACAGAGCCCCTGTTTGAGTTTCCTGAGCCATACAGCAAATTCCCATTGGCTATCTATTTTATATATGGTAATGTAGGTTTCCATTTACTCTTCCCATACATCTCACCTTCTCCTCCCCTCTCCCCATGTCCATAAGTCTATTCTCTATGTCTGTATCTCCATTGCTGCCCTGTAAATACATTCTTCAGAACCATCTTTCTAGATTTCATATATGTGCATTAGAATGTGATATTTATTTTTCTGTTTCTGACTCACTTCACCGTGTGTAATAGGTTCTAGGTTCATTCACCTTAGCAGAACTGACTCAAATGCATTCCTTTTTATGGCTGAGTAATACTCCATTGTATATATGTACCACAACTTCTTTATCCATTCATCTGTTGATGGGCATCTACGTTGCTTCCATGTCCGAGCTATTGTAAATAGTGCTGCAATGAACAATGGGATACTTGTGTCTTTATCAACCCTGGTTTACTCAGGATATATGCTTAGGAGTGGGATTGTTGGGTCACATGGTGGTTTTATTCCTAGTTTTTTAAAGAATCGCCATACCGTCTTCCATAGTGGCTGTATCAATTTACATTCCCACCAACAGTGCAAGAGCGTTCCCTTTTCTCCACACCCTCTCCAGCATTTATTGTTTGTAGATTTTTTGATGATGGCCATTCTGACCAATGTGAGTTGATATTTCATTGTGATTTTGATTTGCATTTCTCTAATACTGAGCGATATTGAGCATCTTTTCATGTGTTTGTTAGCCATCTTATGTTTTCTTTGGAGAAATGTCTGTTTAGGTCTTTTTCTCACTTTTTGATTGGGTTGTTTGTTTTCCTGGTATTGAGTTTTATGAGCTGCTTGTATATTTTGGAAATTAATTCTTTGTCAATTGTTTCCTTTGCTATCATTTTCTCCCATTCTGAGGGTGGTCTTTTCACCTTGCTTATAGTTCCCTTTGTGAAAAAGCTTTTAAGTTTATTCAGGCCCCACTGTTTACTTTTGTTTTTTATTTCCAATACTTTAGGAGGTGGGTCATAGAGAATCTTGCTTTGAATCTCAATGGTGAGAAACTGAAAGCATTCCCACTAAGATCAGGAACAAGACAATGGTGTTTACTTTCACCACTGTTATTCAACATAGTTCTGGAAGTCCTAGCTACAGCAATCAGAGATGAAAAAGAAATAAAAGGAATCCAGATCAGAAAAGAAGTAAAGTTCTCACTGTTTGCAGATGACATGATACTGTATATAGAAAACCCTAAAGATAGTATTAGAAAATTACTAATGCTAATCAATAAATTTAGCAAAATTGCAGGATACAAAATGAATGCCTAGAAATCACTTGCATTTCTATGTACTAACAATGAAAAATTAGAGAAATCAAGGAATCAATTCCATTCACCATTATAACAAAAAGAATTAAATATCTAAGAATAAACTTGCCTAAGGAGACAAAAGAACTGTACACAGAAAATTATGACACTAATGAAAGAAATAAAGATGACATAAACAGAGCAATATTCCATGTTCCTGGCTAGGAAGAATCAATATTGTGAAAATGACTATACTATCAAATACAATCTACAGATTCGATGTGATCCCTATCAAATTACCAATGGCATTTTTCACAGAACCAGGACAAAAAAATTTCACAATTCATATGGAAATACAAAAGACCCTGAATAGCCAAAGCAGTCTTGCAAAAGAAGAATGTAGCTGGAGGAATCAACCTTCCTGACTTCAGATTATACTACCAAGCTACAGTCATCAAGACAGTATGGTACTGGCACAAAAACAGAAATATAGACCAATGGAACAAGATAGAGAGCCCAGAAATAAACCCATGCACCTATAGTTACCTTATTTTTAACAAAGGAGGCAAGAATATACAATGGGGCAAAGACAGCCTCTTCAATAAATGGTGTTGGAAAAACTGGATAGCTACATGTAAAAGAATAAAATTAGAACATTTCCCAACACCATACACAAAGATAAACTAAAAATGGATTAAAGACCTATTTTTTAAATTTCAGTACTGTTTTGAATGTTTCCATCATTCTTCCATTTTCCATTTTTTTCTTTATCTTCTGTAACATATTTATGATAGTTATTTCAAAATACTTTTCTCCTTATCACATTTGTTTGATGTGTATTCCTGCTGCCATTGAATTATTTTTCTTTCCATTATATGGGTTATATTTTTTCTGCAACTTTCCATATCTCATAATTTTGAGTATATGCCGTGAATTCTGTATTTTAAAATGATAGATAATTTGAAATATATTTTCCATGTTCTTTTCTCATAAGGCAAACAGTGCAAAGGGCTGATTGCTTAGGTTTAGTTGTAAACTGAACTGTGTTGAGGCTGTTTTATGACTTTATTTAGTACCACGTTAATTCATATTAAAGTGTCTTAAGAATAAGAATACTGTTGTGTTTATTATTTGTTCCTTTCACCAGAACTCTCTCCTAACCATCATGACTCTCTGGGAGAGTTTTTAATCTGTCTTGCTAGCTGAGGCCTTCTGGTTCTCAGTTCAGCCAAGTCCTTCAGGAGAAAATGATGGTGAGGAGTGGGGCATTAATGATGAAGATTTTTAGTGTTCCAGTAGGTCACACTGGCCTGTATACTTATTAAAATATTATTGGTTTCTTTTTACATGTAATCATTCAACTAAAAGAAGTCTCATCTTCTTCCAATTTATACCACTTTTGCCCAGCATGACAAATGCAATCAGCAACTCGCAATAGCTACTGATAATCAATGAGGAAAAGCTTGTTTCTTCAAGGAATTCAATTTTTTTAGATTTCTTATAACCACACCTTTTCTATGTCTTCTAATATAAATGGTATTATAGTTTAATTGATTTTTTCTATTTGGTAAAGTACAAGTTTCCTGTAACTTTCTAAATTCTAGCCAGAAGTGAACCTAGTTTACTTATAATCAAAATATAATTTTAATAATTCAGAGTGAATAATCATATTTGAAGAGCAAACATATATGTATATGTATGAATGTATTCCCTTCCCAATCTGCCCATCTATCTTCAGTTCAGTCACTCAGTCATATCCAACTCTTTGTAATCCCATGAACTGCAGCACACCAGGCCTCCATGTCCATCACCAACTCCCAGAGTCCACCCAAACCTACGTCCATTGAGTTGGTGATGCCATCCAACCATCTCATCCTCTGTCGTCCCCTTCTCCTCCTGCCTTCAATCTTTCCCAACATCAGGGTCTTTTCAAATGAGTCAGCTCTTCGCATCAGGTGGCCAAAGTATCGGAGTTTCAGCTTTAGTATCTTTTCAATGAACACTCATCCTTTAGAATGGACTGATTGGACCTCCTTGCAGTCCAAGGGACTCTCAAGAGTCTTCTCCAACACCACAGTTCAAAAGCATCAATTCCTCGATGCTCAGCTTTCTTTACAGTCCAACCCTCACATCCATACATGACTACTGGAAAAACCATAGCCTTGACTAGACTGACCTTTTTTGGCAAAGTAACGTCTTTGCTTTTCAATACGTTAACTTTCCTTCCAAGGAGTAAGCGTCTTTTAATTTCATGGCTGCAGTCACCATCTGCAGTGATTTTGGAGCCCAGAAAAATAAAGTCTGCCACTGTGTCCACTGTTTCCTCATCTGTTTGCCATAAAGTGATGGGACCAGATGCCATGATCTTCGTTTTCTGAATGTTGAGCTTTAAGCCAACTTTTTCACTCTCCTCTTTCATTTTCATCAAGAGGCTCTTTAGTTCTTCTTCACTTTCTGCCATAAGGGTGGTTTCATCTGTATATCTGAAGTTATTGATATTTCTCCTGGCAATCTTGATTCCAGTTTGTGCTTCATCCAGCCCAGCGTTTCTCATTATGTACTCTGTATATAAGTTAAAAAAGCAGAGTGACAATATACAGCCTTGATGTACTCCTTTTCCTATTTGGGACCAGTCTGTTGTTCCATGTTCAGTTCTAACTGTTGCTTCCTGACCTGTATACAGGTTTCTCAAGAGGCAGGTCAAGTGGTCTGGTATTGCCATCTCTTTCAGAATTTTCCACATAAAATTTCCACATAAAAGGAACATAAAAGTTTAATGTTCCTTAATTAGAAAATATGGCAAAGAATAGTCAATTAATAGAATGAATAGGGTGAGTACAAATTTGTTCACCAAGTCCTAGACAAATTCTTAAAATTTAGAAATGTAAATTTAAAGAAAGTATTTCTTGAAGAAGACCATTACTGTTGTCTTTTCTACATTCAGAAATAATAGAGAAAATATAAGTATACTTTTAATGAATCTTAAGCAAATGATGGTTTCAGTTGCATTCCTAACTTTTGAAGTTGGGATTATAAACAACCATGTTCTCTTACATGTGGCAGCTTGATACAATGGTCAGTGACTAAACACTGCATTGGACCTCTGCTTTGGAATCAGGATCAGCATGGCAATATTCTTTCTCCATCCTATTGAGGTAAAAATTGCTAGGCAGTCAGTGTAGAATTCTGAGACCTTGGCCCTATTTTCAATAAACATCTCTCTCCATTAACCTAAAACTATACCCTTTGTCCTGAATTCCTGAAATGTGTCCTTGATCTGATAAATTTTCAGCACTCAGATCCAGGGAAGGGCAGTAATTAACTTCTGTCCCATATGCCCAAGGGAAAAACAACTGATGATCATTAATCATTAACCCATACATCTGGTCCATTGTAAAATGGCTAGGGAGCATGAAAAGGGGGGTCGATTTAATACAAGGATCAAGAGAAGCCATAAAGATGTTAACCTAAACATTTTGACCTTTAAACTGATTGGTTAGAAATGACATATTTTAAGGACAGGAGCCAATTAAAAATGTACAGATCGATACTGATAAGGATATAAACTGCTGTAAGTCCTGCCTTTAGGGGACTCTACCCCCTTTCAGTGCCTATGCTGAGAGCTTTGTACTTTCCATCTCTTTTATAAATCCTATCCTCTTGCTATCATGAGTGTTTGTGTGTTCCTGAAGTTTATTCTTTGGCTCCACAAATAAGAACTCGGATTCCTGTTTCACTGTGGCATCAAGTATTATTTTTATGTGTCTAGGTATTTTTCTGGGAAATGGAAATGATCATATTCACCACTAATCAATGCATGCAAAGAATATGGCTCAGCTAAGAGGCAGCATTTTCACTACTATTAAAGAAATAAAAACTTCTTTTAAAATAATTCAAAAACAATCAAAGAAACTCTACAACTTCAAATTCAAAGCATGGATACCAATATTTGAAAAGGTTTTATCAAGTAAGTCAAGAATATTTAATTAGATGCATAAATAGATGAAAGGTATAGCTAAATTTACTATAGCAAAGGGGACTTGTTGAATAGCTACTGACAGGAGGGTACTGACAGACAAAATTTCAGAACTGTTGTAAGTAAAATCTTGATTTTCTTATAAAACTGGAAAAGTAGCATGATATTTACTTTCTTTTCTAACATTTGTGTGTGTGTTTGTGTCTGTATGTATACATATGTATGTATAT